>JAQQZS010000033.1:33113664-33127117 GCA_030068045.1 Platyallabes tihoni | reverse complement strand
TGTGAGAGGCAGAATTATTGTTGGTTGGTAGGGGATCAAATACTTATTTCCCTCATTGAAATGCAACTTAATTCATAGCAATTTGTATCATGTGCTTTTTCTGGATTTTTGGTTGATATTCTGTCTCAATCCTTTACCATAAACCTATGATAATTATAGACCCTAATTCATTTTTTTGTAAGTGGGCAAACTTAGAAAATCTGTAGGGGATCAAAACTTATTTCCCCCACTGTATATTAATGGCATATTCGGTATAATAATTAAATTGAGTTTCATTTAATTCTTTCAAATTTTTCACAAGTGCAAAAGCAATGAAACCATATTGTAATATTAATAATAAATAATCGTCTACTAATAAATCTACCTATAAACAATACATTTACTATAAAAATCTACTCAATAATAAATAATAATTCTATCTAATTATTATTATTATTATTATTATTATTATATTTTCTACTGAACTTAATTGGATTTTCCAGATCTGGACTAAATAAATAAACAGATGACTAAATAATTTTTTTTTAAATAAATAATAAATAAATAAAAGTTCATTAACACCATCATGTTTTAAAGATGTATATTTGCAAATTGGAGTACAACATTTATAGCTATTTAGACTGCAGTAATCCTTGTGACAATCATGGCTTTTTGGTAGGAATATATTATTAACTATATTTATATTGTCTTGGTGATATTGTCATGAGCACACAAAGATAAATCCTAATACTGTAGCTAAACTGGTTTGAAATGTTATTGGTTTTGGGATTTTTATTGGAGATGTTAAGTGGATCTCACTGAATTGAGGCATTAAATGAATGAATAAACTCAGTTTGAGTTATTAAATAAAAGTCTAATATCATTGACCATGCTTTCCTGATCCACAGTGTGTTTTGCACTTTCACACTTTCAGGGCGAACTCAATGACGTGGAACCCTCATAAGATGATGGCGGTGCCCCTGCAGTGCTCGGCTTTGCTCGTCAGAGAGGAGGTGAGGAGTGAGGCTTTAAATCATTACAGCGTCTCCATCTTTAATGACTGTGTTTTATTTAAGATGCTCTATTTTCACTCTGTGTTGCAGGGTTTGATGCAGAGCTGTAACCAGATGCAGGCGTGTTACCTGTTCCAGCAGGACAAACACTATGACCTGAGCTACGACACCGGAGACAAGGCACTGCAGTGTGGACGCCACGTCGACATCTTCAAGCTCTGGCTCATGTGGCGGGCTAAGGTACAGATGTACAGTGAGATTTAGACAAGAATAACATTTCCTACTAACAAGATCCGAATTAGATTAAAACTGTTGGCTAGTGCTTTGGTTTTTAAGATATAGAGAATTTTCAGCATTTACACTAAGAAAAAAAAACTTTGGTTAGGATTAAAACAAAAACAGTAGCTGTACATATAGTTATATAAAACTGTACAAGGTAAGTAATTCTTTAATCAGAATAAAAATGTATTTAACAAAATTTATTTATGGTAAAAACTAACATAAATCAATTTACTTACATAATGTCATTTGTGTTAGTGTGACTGTAGTTCACCTCATCAAGAGATTCAGTGAAGGTTACAGACATCACTGTTCCCTCCACTGGATCATTAGCATACTGCATCCTGATTGGCTCTTATCTAATGTAATTTAGATATGAAACATTAGCACATGTTCAACACTAAGCAGAGAGAATGTGTGAAGCCGTACAACACGGTGCCTTATTATCAGACACACTGGAGCTGTTTCTGAAATCTTGATTTAAAAAATTAATCCCCCCTCCCTTATTTTTTTTGTTTGTTTGTTTTTTCCTCATTGCTTTTCCCCAATACAGAACTTTCCGATTTTTCTGTTTCCTTCCTTCCTTGTTTTTATGGCACTTACTATGTTATTGTCATTTTTACTTGTTTGTTTTTGTTTGTTTGCTTTTTTTGTCTCAGTGTTTTCTTTGTTCCTTCCTTCCTGTGCTTCTTTCAATTTTGGTTTGCATTGCTGTTGTTATTATTATTTTGTCTTGACTTCTTTGTCTTGTCCGTCTGCTTTGGTCTTTGTTCATATCTCGTTGTTTTTTTGTTTTTCCTGCCTAAATTTTATACATTTTTTCCTCCTTCCATTCTTTCATCCTTCATTATTTATTTCCTTTTTCAATATTCTTTCTTTTTTCTTTCCTGTGTTTCTTTTCATTGTTTTTCGTTTGTCCTTCTTTCCTTCATTCATTCATTCATTCATTCAATGGTATTCTTGTTGTTTCCTTTTTTGAAAATTATATTTATCTGTTGTCTCTCTCTCTCTCTCTCTCTCCCTCCCCACAGGGCACTATTGGCTTCGAGGCTCAGATAGATAAGTGTCTGGAATTGTCTGAATATCTCTACAACAAGATCAAGGACAGAGAAGGGTACGAGATGGTGTTTGATGGAAAGGCAAGTTCCTACACCTGATATTTTAATATATTTCATTTACCTTGCTGATTTATTGATTTTTTTTTTTCTCCCTGAGATGCCCCAGGGGATGAGTGCAGTGCCAGCAGTGTTTCTATAAAGCCATTTAGTGCCTCGGTGCTGATTGCGAAAGCGTTCCCTTTCAGGCGGCAGGGGAAGCGGTCCTGGCTAATCTAAATGGAAATGATGCTTGTTGGCAGTGTGGCCTCTTCACAGGGCTGCTGGCCTGAATGAGGATTATAACACTGATAGAATCAGAGCAGGACACAAGACACACACACACACACAAAAGAAAATGCAACATTTTCATTTTAACTCTTCCTTTTTTCTTTGGAAAAAGGTAAAAAACAAAACCCTGACAGAGTGCATCGAGAGCTCGGAGATGCTGCATAAATAATAACGCCTGGTCAGCTGCGAGTCAAAAGCCATGTAAAATTATAGGGCTTTGTGTGTGTGTGTGTGTGTGTGTGTGTGTGTGTAGTCAGTGTAGTGTGTAATGGTTGCCTCTTACGAGTGCTGCCCTCTGGAGACACACAATAGGGCTGAGAGGCTATAATGGAGTTTAATGCCTCTCTATGAGCTACCTGCTTCATAAAACACACACACACACACACACACACACAAAACTCTCCCCCCATCCTGAACATCCCGCCTTATTGTCTGTGCATGAATTGGTCTTTTGATTGAACAGATTACACAGCAGCTCCAAAAGTGACAGCGACAATTATTCTCATTACGAGGCAGCCGGTGAGTGGCGAGGCTAATCACGCCACCTCAGCCTCCACACGTTTGCATCTCAATGAGCTTCATGTTTCATGGAGTGACACGTGTGTGTGTGTGTGTGTGTGTGTGTGTGTGTGTGTGTGTGTGCGTGCATGGGTTTTTCAAGTGAAAATGAAAAATAGACCTTCATGCTGTTGTTTGTTTGTTTGATTGTTTGTTTATGTCTGTCTACTCGCAGCCTCAACACACCAACGTGTGTTTCTGGTACCTTCCGCCTGGCCTGCGCTACATGGAAGACAAAGTGGAAAAGATGAAGCGTCTACACAAGGTGAGTGTGAAGGGAAAAGGGCGGTTCAAAAAGGAAAAACGAGGTCTCACTGGTGGTCACTGCTCAAATACCTATCAGAAGTCCAGGTTTATAAATATTATTATATATATATATCGATATATTATTATTATTATTATTATATGGAATTCTGATTGTAATCATCTTATTAGTTTTGGGAGATGATCCAAATAGGATTAAGGTCACAGCAAGGTCAAACGTCTGAAATAGCGTCCTTCCTGTTTCCCATACAGAGATGTTACTTACTTACTTACAAGGTCATGTTAAGGTTAATTCTCTGTTTTTTTCTGCACTTTTCACTTTCGGTCCCTGAACCGGTCCATCTGTCAGACTGTTAGTAGGACGTTCTTTTTCAAAAGGACATGGTTAAATGTTGGACTCACATGGACTCAGTATGATGCTACAACAACTGGGTGACTGGATTACATTTCTACATGGGTTTTAAGTGGATTAGAGGCATAAAAATTAGTAATGAGACAGACGAGACTTCTTGGTGAAGCAGGTGTCCCCATTGCTGCAACAGTTGCAGACATACATTTACGTTTAATTATTTCTTCGAACTGGTCTTCTTCTAATGCAGAATGATTGTACAACATTCATCTTTAATAAAAGAATTTAAAGAACAAAAGATTCTAAAATCAACATAGTATCAAAAATCTACAGCACATCTACTGGTTGATTAAATGTCCCTTCAGCAAATGCGTTTGGACACCATCCACAAAGTTCTGTCAAAATGTATTTGTCAGAATTTCTAGTTTAAATTTTTATTTTGTTGTTGTTTTTGCTTCCTGACTCAAACCTGACATTTAAGCACCATTAACATATTCTCAATATGTTTAAAGCTCCAAAGGTGTACAGTGAGCCCACTTTATCCATTCCACAAACCAGTTTTGATCTGAGTTTAGCTATCAATGTTATGTTGGATAACTCAATTTGTAATCATGATGTGAGATTCTGATGAAGGTAGACCTCCTTCCTCTTTATGATTCCATCCACTTTGTGGAATTCACCAGTGACACTGGCAGCAAAACAGCCCCAAAGCATGACACCACCTCTATCATGATCACAGTGTTCTGGGGGTTGAACGCCTCACCTTTAGTACTCCAAACATACCTCTGGTTAAACATACAGTACCGCTGCCTTTCCTCCTGAAGTCTTCTTCTTTGTCCATGTGGTCAGCTGTGCATTTTAGACGGTTTTGGTGCAGAGGCTTCTTTCTTGGACAGCAGCCTTTCAGTTCTCATAAACTCAACTGACTGTAAACAATGATACTTGTATTCCAGCGGTGTTCGTGCAGTTGATGGCAGGCCTGTGCCTTGGTGGTTCCTGGGTTGTTCCTGACCATCCAAACCAATTTCCCTTTATTTTGTGCATTTCTTTGAGTCCCAACATTTTCCAAGAACCCACTGAACACATTTAAACCAATCATATCTGTATGTATCGCAATGTAATCACAATGTATCGGCTTTTGCTTAAAAATCAGGTGGCTACATTTCGTGCTTTGCTCAAAATGTGGAAATATAAAGCTTCTTAAATAAGGTTATATAACAGCTTTCAAATTAAACATTTTGTTATAGCCAACTTTGTGTGCCAGAGAATAATAGTTTTCCAAAATGAGTAAAAGTCCAAAAATGGTGTTAGCTGTCAAACTGATAATATGTACAATTGTTTGGACTGAACTTGGAAACCATAGTTGATTACAAATGACTCCAAGTGACATTCCTTACCTTAAATCTATTTGCACTGAGCTTCTTGGACTTTCCCACTGTGTGTTGGTCAGTCCACTCTTTTTGAGTTCTGTCAAAAAATTATTCTTATCTTGGCTAGTGAAGCATCATCAATCATCATCAATCATCATCACCTCCAGTTCGGAACATTAAAAGACTTTCAGGACAAGTGAATTAATAATCTAAGTAGGTGTATATTTTTGACACTGTACGTGCAGTATACATTTGATACATTTGACTGTGTAGATATCAGAAAATCCAATATAAATTTGACATTGTGGTCCAGATTCATGGGGTTCTTCTTTATTAAAGATTATGTTTATATGTTTAAGCCCCTATCCTTTGCACACCAGTCTTTCCCCATAGACAGAAGCTAAAAGGTGACACTAGCAGATCTGATGATTTAAAAAAGTGCTGCTGAAAGCCAAAGCATTTTTGTCATGTGGTTGTGCTTTGTCATTTGAAGAGATAATTTTGTCATTGTAGTGTAGCAGGTGGTTGTTAACTGGAAAAGCAATGTGGGGAAAATGAAAAATGGAGGCTGGTGTTTTTCAGTGTGACCTGAGTCATATATCAAAGACAATAACCACCTACTCTTGTTTTTTTTTTCCTGTAGATGAGAAAAATCCCTGAGTGCCATTTCTGCCAGTAGCATTTAAACAGCTGCCAGAAATAAAAAGTGACATGAGACATCCGTACAGAATAATTTATTTTCACCAGGGCATTGTTAGATTACGTCTGCACGTCTTTCTGCAGATGTTCGCTGCTAAATTTAGCCTCTGGCTCTTTCCTGTGCCAGACACACTCCTGCATCAACATAATCAACCTGGACTTTAATGGAAAGACGAGATGAGCAGTCAATAACTTCAACCTCAAATCATCACCCATTCCCATCACTGACACTGCTCAAATGCAAAATAAACACACCTTTACCTATTTTTTGGAAGTATTAGTTTTTATACTGTAGGTCTTAATAAACTTTTCATAAATGAGTAGCTTAATCATCATCATCACTTGCAATTCACCTTAAATTCTTTTTTTTACGGTGTACAGTATTCAGTTGTCATGTTGATTGTGGAACTCTTGACTCAGTGTAAAATGCCTCTTCATCAGGTCGCTCCCACGATTAAAGCTCGGATGATGGAGTACGGGACGACCATGGTGAGCTACCAACCTCAAGGAGACAAGGTCAACTTTTTCCGCATGGTCATCTCCAACCCAGCCGCCACTTTCGAGGACATCGACTTCCTCATCGAAGAGATCGAGCGACTCGGACAGGATCTGTAGCGCTCCCGGCGTCTCGATGTACAAAGCGTTTGTTGTGAATGTATGGTCATTTTCTTGCTTTTTCCCCCTCCTCCTCTTCTCCAAAATCTAACCTAGTTGAATATGTTTAACGTCAAAAAGTCCATATTTAAGTATCGTAGCACAGTCGTGGACGTCTTGGTCCGAAACCCTGTAGAAGTCTTAATGTCCGCTCCTGTCTATGTTAGCGTAAGCTTTATGTGTGTGGTGTGAGCGTGAAGAATTAATTGTTTTAATCCTGTGCAATAGGTCACAATTTATAGCGAATCTATAAGAGAACTCTGACCAGATATTCTATGTGCCAGCCATCATTTTAGAAGGTAGAAAAAGGAAGGAGATTTATTGATATAGATGTAAGAGAGAGAAAGAGAGCACTTTGGCTTCCCTCGGTATCGCCTTTTCAAGCACAGACGGCATTTGAGTGTCGTTAAGTAGAGAATACAATAGAATTCTATTTATTTATTTGTTTGTTTGTTTATTTGTATTTAATTCCTGCTAGAGCACAACTCTTGTATTGTATTTACTTAGTTGAAAAAGTAAAGAGTAAGCGAGAGGAGTTGAAGCCGACTGAACCAAAAGGTCTAAACTAGAGCAGTGATGAGACTTAACCATGAAGCATAAAGCACTTATTCCAGACTGAATGAATGAAAGAATTAGTGACAAGAATAAGGGTGCTGATACGGTTAAATAATTACCATCAGACTAGAATTAATTCAGATACATCAATGGAAAATTATTTTAAAAATATAAGAAAGTGTGGCGTTGGTTTATTATTATGATTAACAGGGTTGGAATGTGCTACAAAAATAAAATAACATTTAAAGTAAGAATGGGGAAAAAAAGGCATCCAGCTGCCATCCAGATGTTTATTATACACGATTCTATCAGGGGAAATGGTTTAGTCCATAAAAGCATTAAGCCATATTCAGTGACTTCTTGTCGGGTTTCCTCCAGGTACTCTAGTTTCCTCCCATAGTCCTAGGACATTCGGTCTTGGTTGATTGGTGTATTCAAATTATTCTTAGTAAATATTTATTCTACAGACTACTGACATCGTTGCAACAACAACAACAAAAAAAACAGCAGGTCTTTTTGGTACAGTCGGCTATACCATGCCAAGAGAGATTTTTAATCAAGAAAGAAGTGTGTGAGGAATAGAAGAAAAGCTTATCCTTGTACCTGATAAATAGCTTTTTATAAATTATTATTATTATTATTATTATTATTGTTGTTGTTATTATTATCACAACACGAGTCTGTACAGTACCTAGGCGTGAGAGTAAAGCGTCTCTTTCTGACTAGACGGTGTCACTGATGGATATCTGTACTTCCTGTCTGAGAGTGTTTGTCTACAAATAGCTGAACGACAGCAGAGGTGTTCAATCCGGAGCAAAGCGTTTGTATCCAGAGCACAAAAGACTTTTATAGACTAGGACATAGATAGCATTAATCCTAAGTTAAAATAGTTAGCAGGTTCTGACAATGAGCCGAAATGTTTATACAGTAAATAATCCAGTAAATATAGAATAGATGTAAGTGTGTGAGGTCTGTATCTTTAGCCATAGATCTTATATACACACACACACACACACACACACACACACACGTTTATATATATATAAATATATATATACACGCAGGCGCTAAGCGATGAAACATTTCATTCTTATGACAGGATCAGTCACCTGTCCCTGTGAATAATTCACTTTCAGGTACATACTGTAAGCATGTAGTGTATTGTAGTGTATTTGTGCTAGAATTTAATTCAACCATTAGCGATGAAGAACAATATTAGTAATATTGCTAAGTACATGCACTTAGACCAAAAAAAAAATGTAAAAATTAAAACTTGGTTATCATTTAGTAATATTGCTGACATTGAATCAGAGAAGCTAAATAAGATTTAAGATGTAACAAAGACTTTGGACATTTCACTGCCACACCAGTAGAGGGTGCACTTACAGAGTACCAACTCTCACTAATTACTTTTTTACTTCCTGACTTTAAATTCAGTTAGGATTTTATTAGTTGTAAAGTCTTGGCAGTCGCAGTTTTTGCTTAAGTTTTAACCTACATAAATTCACCACTGAACTTGCTGCACCTGATGGTTTCTATTTTTTTTTATTATTATTATCTTTACCTGCATTGTGAATGTACATGAATCACCTTTTCATATTTATCTGTGACGGGACATGCTTTAATTTTACTGCATTTTTGTGCTACAAAAAAAATTATCTTAAAAAAAAAAAAAAAAAAATATATATATATATATATATATATATTAGATTCCAGTAATGTAAAATTCCAGCTATTATGGAAAGCGAATTCTCAACCGAAGTCGGTTATCTTTGTGCAGAAGTGATCTACTTGACATTATGTGCCAATATGTAATTTCTGTGCATTTGTACTGTACTGCCTTAGTATTTATTGCTGGTATTGTCTCGTTCTCTGCGTGGGGAACTTTGTGCACTTTAGATTTCCTGTAAGTCCAGTGGATATTCATAGTTTTAACTGTTTTGATGAAACTGTGATTCGCCTGAATGTGTTTTGGATTTGGATGAAAAATCAGGTGTTTAAATTTTGCATTTCTAGTTCGCTAAATACATCGATGCTACCTATCCGTATCCTTTACATGTATAACGAATGGTTTTCCTCCTTTTATTTATATTTTTATGGAGGTGTGTGTGTAAGGTCTGTCCTCGTTCTGAATTAGCAAGCTGACACAAAATAAGTCATTTTAAAAAAGCTGTACCGTTCCCCGGCACGTTCTTTAAGTTGTCTACTTTTCTTCTGCTGCTGCTGCTGTTGCTACTATCGGGCCTGCAAGGATTTGCATGTGCATGAACGCTTCGCTTTTCCAAGCCTGTGATGTACAATATTTACCCAAATATCTACTGTGTGATAGTCTTAGTGCTGAACGTATAGCTTTGCTTTAAATGTAGTGCTTTGTCGCTAGCTTGATGGCTCTGTGTAGTAGTGTCGCTTCGAACATATTTATCCGCTAAGCTAGCATGCTCTGTGTGGCTAGAAATTGTCTGCTTCTGCTATCTGATCTCTATCTCTCTCTGTCTCTGACTCTATCGGCGTCTCTGATATTAATCTGTGTAGATCTCCAGCATGCCTATACTCTATATGTAGTCTTAAATCCCTCCCTGTATGGCTCTGTCTTCTTCTACTTCTTTTTCTTCCTCTTTCTCGCTAAAGCTTTGCCCCTTTGCCAGCAGCATTCAGACCTTTAAGGGCGGTGCACGCTCACTCTTTAGCAGCTTGGTGCCCGAGGAACAGCGGCTAGACCTTACATGAGCTTTATCTTCATCTGACCAGACAGGGTCAACATCGTTATATAAGTTAAAGCTAATGTGAGTGTCTGTGATTTGAATTCAGAGGACGTTTGTAAGCCAATGTGTCAAAACAGATAAAAATTCTGCCTCCAGTTCTCTTGAAAAATGTACTGTATGTGACTGGGAAATCACAAATAAATATTCTTGTGAAAACATTCTGAACCTGGGTGTGTTTATGGTGATTTTGCACTTGTTAGTGATTCAAGCTCATTCATCAATTACACATCTTTATTTTTGAACTGAATCGACAAGGATAATGTTGATAATAAGGAATTTAATTTTCTTATCCTAAGCTCTATTTATATGTGTACAGATAGGTTTGAGGATTTGGTTTTTGCTCTTCTGTTTGCAAAAAAAAATTCTGTTCACATTTAAAGCCCTTAAAAAATCTTTATCAATATGACAACCCTGCAAAAGTCTTGAAAACACTCATATAAGCACACCACCATAGTGGGTGGTGACTGCATTTCAGAAGTGCCTCAGCAATAAGAGCTGCTTATTGAGCAGGAGATGAGAAATAATGCAGCAAAAGCAGCAAAATTGGCAAAAGTTCTGAAACAAATAAAGATAAACCAGACACAAAGATGGGCCTGTTGCTCCAAGTTACACTTTAATAGAAGGGTTTGCATGAAGCATTGAATTCAAAACATTGTGTATTATAATATGACAATCTAGTGAAAATATCTTGCATTTTGACATATTGACCTAAATTTAAAAAAGGTTATTGAAGTAAACATATTTTGCTATTTTTGGGTTCGAATTTTTTTTATATATTAGTTTTAGTTACTTTTAGCGTGAACTCTCTGTTTTATTGTTTTTTCTGCAGTGTGATTGTCTTGTTTTATACTTTTTTTCTAGTGTAACTTTAGTGTTTGGTTTTAACTTATTTTTAGTGTAAATGTCTTGTTCTTATTCTATTTTTGGGGGGAAGGGGGCTATTTTTAGCGTGAATTTCTAGATCTTTGGTTGTTTTTCATGTTAATTTCATTTATTCTTCTAATACTTTTGTGTGTGTGTTCTTCTGTTGGTTTGTATTCTTTTGTATGTAAATTTCTTGCATTGGTTTTTAGTTTTTATAAGTGTAAATTTCTTGTTCTGTTGGTTTGTAGTTTTTTTGTGTGAATTTTTTGTTTTCTGTGTTTTAAGTTATTGTAAGTTATTGTAAATGTAACTTACAATAACTATAGATTTATTCTATATATTTTTGTGCAAATTGCTCGTTTTATTGATTGCTAGTTATTTTTATTGTGAATGTTTTGAGTGGGGAGAAAATAAATTGCTTTTATTTGCTTTTAATAAATTGTTAGCTGTTCCATTGTGTTCCATTGTTTTTTTTTAGTTGTAATTGTTTTTGCTGTTGTTGTTCTATTGTTTTTTTTTTTTTACTATAAGTTTCATATTATATTGTTTTTTAAGGTATTTTAGTGTATAGTTCTTGTTTTATTGGGTTTTAGATATTTTCTCATTCTGTTGGTAAAGTCTTTTAGTATATATTTCCATAAAATAAGTAAAACTAGGCTATATAGACTATGAATAATAATAGGTTTTATAATCTGATATTGAATTTTTCTGTTATCTTAAATAAGAAACAGTAGAAACATTTGACTAGATTATAGGTATTTTCACTTGCTAAGATATAATTTTCTTCAGTGATGACCATGAATTAATAATCAAGAATGCAGGGCCAGTAAGGGTGCAGAAGTTAGAAAGCCTACTGTAGTTGACTTCCATCATAGCCTTTCAGGATTTAGCTTGCGAGTAAGGTTTGCTTGTGTTTACAGATCCTCCAGTTTAATCCCATCAGCACATCTTAAGAACAGATCTTTTCACTGAATAGCTACACTGAAATTTATAAAATAACTTTAGACCAAAGGTGGGTAGAGTAGCCAAAAAATGTACTTAAGTAAGCGTAGCTGTACTTTAAAACAATATTACTCAAGTAGAAGTAAAAAAGTATTCGGTGAAAAGATACTCTACGGTGAAAAGTACTAAATAACTGTTTCAATCGTAATGTCCAATTCATATACCACGGCATGTTTTCTCAGGTTAGAAGTTGAGTTTTTATATGCTGAAATGTCTGTCTGTATGAAGACACCGCAGTATGAAGCTGTTCTTTTGCACTGTGTGTAATCGAAACATGCTTTGTACTGTATATGAGACCAGGGGTGTTCATTCTCTTCTATTATGAATGTTGCTCATTTTATATTTTCATTCCCTGTCTACCACGGCTGAAGATTTTTTTTCCCGCTATGCAGCCAGTTTGTGTGGTCATGTGACTACATGTGGTTATTGTTGCTACATCTAATTGGTTAAACACAGTCATGTGGTAGATCCACCAGCTGCATGTGTAGAATAAATGGTAGGAGAAGTAACGAGTAGTGAAGTTAGACTAGTGTCTTTTCTTCACAAATTCAATCCAATTCAGTTTTATTTGTATAGCGCTTTTAACAATTGAAAGTGTTGCAAAGCAGCTTCACACAATCAAAAGAATTATTTAAGTTTGTATGAAATGTTAATGCGTATGAATCAAAATGGTCAGATTGTCCCTGATGAACAAGCTGAGGATGACAGTGGCAAGGAAAAACTCCCTGAAATAGCAATAGGAAGAAACCTTGAGAGGAACCAGACTCAACAGGGAACCCATCCTCATCTGGGTGAAAACGGATAGCTACGGATTGATCTGCATCATACTGTGCGAAACTGGAAGTTCAGTATAACAGGAGATGTGTTAAAGTTAAAATGGAGTCCAGTTCATTATTGAAGGCTCAGATAGACTGTAGGAAACTCTAGTTCTGAGCGACTGAAGCCACAAGTCCTCAGAGAAAAGCTGTCTGCATCAGCCGAGGCCAGGACCGTCTTCGTGGAAAAGTGGAACCGTCCCCAGTCACCACATGCATCGTAGACAGACCACATGGGGCATCCATATGATGAGATCTCCAACCAAAAGCAGGACACCAGGATGAGTCAGGCAGCTCCAGGGGGCAAAGGGGGAATGGATCACTGGCAGCTCAGGAGAGACTTGTGTAGTGAGAGAGTGAGAGAGAGAGAGAGAGAGAGAGGGAGAAGAGAAGGAGAGATGGCAGTTACAGTATGTATGGTCACTGTCAAACAATGTATAATGTGAATATATATTTATATTTGAATGTATGTATAACACAGACCCTGAGATGTAAAGCGACCAATCACTTCACTGTCAACAAACCTGAGTGATCAATGAGAGTGGGGAAGACAGCATCTAAACATACCAGTTCACCGTAATACTCTAATTATAATACGGGGTACTGACAAGCAGCCTGCATCATAAGATGCCTGGATTATAAGACACTAGCAGATACTGCGGCGTGAGACCTATAATGCTTTATACTGTACGTCAATAGTAGTATTTTAAAATCTATGTGAAATTTCACAGGGAGCCTATGCAGTGTGGATAAGATAGGGTTGATGTGCTCGTATCTTCTGGTTCTAGTGAGGACTCTTGCTGTTGCATTCTGGCCTATCTGAAGCTTGTTTATGCACCTAATTGAACAACCAGACAGTAAGGCATTACAATAGTCCAACCTAGAGGTGATAAAAGCATGAACTA
>JAQQZS010000033.1:33096235-33107322 GCA_030068045.1 Platyallabes tihoni | reverse complement strand
TGGGTTTACCATTCACGCAACAAAGGGCTAACCGCTAAGTTACGTCTTCTGGTCACCTAAGGTTAGTTCTGACAAAAGCATCCATAAACTTTTACACACGACATCAATCAAATAAAAAAAATAATAATTTTATTTGTGCTGTAAATCTTTTGTGCTGAGCAAACACTCATAGATGTAACCTGCTGAGCTCAAACACTAAAGCAAAGGCAGTAGTATAAACTGCTCTTGGAAAGTTGAAGGGCTTCCAAATCAGACCATTTACTGCATCAGGACATGAAACACATCATGAAGTCTTTTTTCTAGTATTGTCATAGTGACTACCTTTCCCCTGCAGGCTTGTTAAACAAAAACCAGATGTTTCACGACCGGGTCTGTTTCTTTCTCAAACACTTAAGTCGTTGGGGTCAAAGTTCAGAGGTGATGAGTAAAACAGGACCATTGAGACATGTTGAAGATGACACAAATCAGGCGTCTCTTCATCACACCTGACATCAGTATTGCCGTGATGGACGGTGGACGAACGGCTCATCATCTCTCATCATCTACGTCGCTTTTTCCCAGATGGATGAACGTTTGAATAAAATGTACAGTTTGGATAAGATTGGAGAATTGCATGCAAATCCTTCTTCGTGTAACCTCAGCATTTGATGAATGTTCAGCGTGCAAGAAGACACGTTTTATTCAGCAGGAGCTCCAGCTGTTGTTGTGTTTCTTTAAGGAAGAACAGCTGAACTGCTGCAATTTCCCTGACGTGTTCTGGAGCAACGTTATCTGTTTTCCTCCCCTATGTCTTCTGTTAACAGACTGAGATCATTCAGTTTGGCTCACTGTTTAAAAGGACTAAAATAACTTTTGAAATGAAACGATATCTTTGGAAATCGTTTTTGGAAAAGTTTTAGCCAAAAACAATCTCGCATTTATCATCCACTAATGGAAATACTGTACCAACATCACACGAAAATCATGGAAATCTCTTCTGTAAGCCATGACTAGATTTCCAAGTGCCCATGTCTGATGAACATAAATGAATCCTTCTGATTGCTCTTTCTTTGTTCGCGATGGCCTTATGGTTCTCTCCAGAGTGCATGATTAAACCTTTCAGTGATGACCTTGTAATGAAAAGTCATTCCTAAAGTGAAGGGAGTGTAAAAGAACAGAGACTCCCATTAGGAAATGCTTTAGATAAAAGACCTCCTCATATTTCTCACAGACTTTAGTGTTACATACGATTGAGCTGGTGTTCCTATCACTGCACACACTCTTCATTTCAGTCAAAGCCAAGAACTTTTCTATCATGACTCATGTCTATGATCAGTAACCTAAAGTTGACCTTTAAGTTTCACTATTTGTGCAGTTATCTAATCATGTCAGGGCAAAATGCATGAAATGATGCGGATTCATGTAAAGAGCTTCAGGTAATGTCGTATAAATCTTATATGATTTGTACACACAACAGCCTCTAGATTTTGCACAGAAGAAACAAAAAACTGCACTTCTGCAGCTAGAAAAGTCTGGACTGGTTCGAGCTGATAGTAAAGCCTGATTTGTTTTATGCCCCTGTTTCAACTCTTGAAACCAAAGGTCCTCTGTAGCCATGTACCCTAAGGCATACTATCCGGTACAGCCTGACATGCACCTCCCCAGAAATATAACTAACGTTGTGACGATACAGACTATAACAACTGTGATTGGTCCACATGGTGAAAGAACATGTCTATTTGTATATTATGTATTATATGATCTGCTCCACTACACAGACTAAACAAAAAAACTGTCGAGAGAGTTTGGAAGGAGGTTGGAAACAAAGATTGTCGAAGAGAGATACTGTACAGTATAGTAGCTCCAACTACTAGAGCAGCACAGACAGACCAGTATGTGGGCTATTCAAGTCTAAAAGTCTAAAAATTTATGGTGAATGAAGGCGTAAAACCGATTGACATTTACAGAAGACTTCAAGCAGAGTACGATGAAGCGACTCTAAGCCACAGTAAAATATCTAAGTGGTGCAACCGTTTTAGTGAATGACGATACCAGCTGGGGTGATTTGTTCAAGTCAAAAGGAGTTCCTGGGAGGCCAGGTTTTCAAATGTAAAGCAGGCAGTTTGATCATGGCTCTGGTGTACTGCGAAAACAGGAGTAGTTCATTGGATAAAATGTTGGATTACTGATTGGAAGGTCTTGGGTTCAAACCTCAGCACCACCCAGTTGGCACTGCTGGGCCCTTACATGCTTAGATATAAAATGGGATAAAAATTTAAGTCACTTTGGATAAGGGCATCTGCCAAATGCTGTAGAAGTAAACAAGAAGTCATACTTAAGCCTATGCGAACTTACAGGTTTTCTCATTGCTGTGCTGCATAACATGTTTATTCCATAGATAAAATAGTTAGAAATTATGTTGAAAAACCCTTTAATGGTCTGTACTACTCACCGCCTGGATTGGATTTTATTGAATAAACGTCCGCCAAATGAGTACATGTAAATATTTGGGAGAGGTATTTATTAAAACTTGTTTGACGTTATAACTTTTCCCTCATAAAAATCCCACAGCCTGTCGAAGCACTGCATGAAAACTAAGCCATGATGAAGACACATCTGCACGACGTTGAGATTGAAATGATTCTGAAGGCCAACGTCTAATCAGTAATGTCTACAACTAATGAGGTAAATTCAATCTGATTTGAAAAACTCATCTTTTTCGGCCTTTGCTTGTTGACATTCAGAGTCAGAGCTTCAGAAAGATCCTGCTGCTTTTTCATGTTCATGTTTAACATTTGTTCATCAGCACCAAAGTGATGAACGAGTGGGACACAATTCAACCTCAGCACACAGAGTTAATAAAGAAACTGATAATGTTCCAACATCTTTTGGAAATCTAACACCATTTTCCAGTCGTGTTAAAAAATCACACTGGTACAGTATCTCCCTACGTAAAACTTCATCATATCAACTATTAGAAGTTCCTGTGTAATTTGTCTTCTATGAGTAGTCAAATCGGGACTTGTAATAACATTTCTGGTGAAAAATGGTGTAAAACCGATGGACATTTACAGAAGACTTCAAGCATGGTATACTGATGAGACTCTTTCTGTTTTTGCAGGACACCGCACAACCTTATACCGTCCACCGCACCACTTGCACATTACTAGAACTCGACTGGAAGTTATTGCCGTAATCAACCGTACAGTCCTGGTCTCGCTTCTACATATTTGGGCCATTAAAGGAGTTCCTGGGAGGCCGGGGTTTTAGACATGAAGCAGGCAGTCCAATTCATCATACTGAGAACTTTTTACCTTGATGGTATCCAAGCACTAGTGTAATACTGTGGTAAGTGCATTAGTGTAGCATGGGATTATATAGAGAAATAAAGAGAGTTTTTAGTAACTGTGTAATAACTGTGTTCTGTTATTCTGTACAATCCAAAGTCAGAGTTTGTTTTGAATGCTCTAGACCACTTATGTAGGCTCTGAGCAGACTTGATGCAGAACTGAGCTAGACAGGCTGGAGAAGTTTAGAGGTTAAGATGTTGCACTACTAAGTGGAAGGTTTTGGTTTCAAACCCCAGCACTACCAGTTGACACTTTTGGCCCCTTAAGTCCCATGAACATCCCTTGTAATAAATGCTCACAACACCACAGGCAGAACATCAGGCTTAAGGCTACATTAACTTACAAGAATAGCCATTCTTTACAACCATGATGTGCAGAAAAGCTCAGAATGCACAAAACATTGGACCTTCAAGTACAGTAGATAAGCTACAATGAGACTTCATTTGCAAGTCATGAACTGTTCCTAAAAGAAGTTCCTCTCACTTGTGAAACACAGGGATAAGTGCATTAGTGTAGCAGTGGATTATATAGAGATATACTGTAAAAGGAGTTTTTACTCTCATTACTGTGTTCTGTTATTCTGCACAATCAAAAGTCCCCATTTCATTTGAACACCCCTAGTATAAATAAAACTAAGTATTGATGCAAATGCATTAATATAAACATGTGATTTGGAGCTGCACTAGTGTCTGATAATCAGAATCAGAATTGAGAATTCAAAAAGATACAGTAGTGATGTAATCAGCATTAATCATGTGAGAAGGGTTTGATGTCCAGACCTGCTGAATGTCCATGACAGTGTGTATTTTTCTCTTCTGTCCATTCTAACTGTGGTAGATTTTTTTTTGAAGCTGCTTACTTTTCTGATCTCATTTGATCTTCAATATAAAACATCTGGAGATGAAAACATTTCACACCTGCTTTTAATTCACAGCGCAGACAGAAAAACAGTGTTTTAGCCTTTCACTATATGGGGCAGTTAGTCACATTCTGACTGAATCCAGACTGCTGCTTCAGTCAGGGAGTAATCATGTTTAAACAATATAAACAGAATATTATAAATAGAGATATTAGAACGGTCAAAGACCAGCCGTGAGTTACAGTCGTGAATACAGTCTTGCTGATGCCGGGTTAAAACCAACAACAACAAACAACAAACTGTTTATCTTGGAGTTTTAATGATTCCTGAGTGTTTCATTTAGTTTTGAACTAAATTCCCGGCAGCAACACGTAAGGTCACTTTTACAGCCAGAGACAGTTCTAGAATGTAGACAACTACAATTATTTCATTACTTCATAGTTTCTCTTGTAACATACAATCAACAAAAAGTAAAAGCTTTCCTCTTAAAGATGAAAGAGTTAGCTTTGCTTCTGATTTCCAAAGGATTTTCAATTTGCTTGTTGGGGGAAAAAAATCATAATTGACATGAATAGAGATGACTTAAATGCTTGGTGAAGTTGCATAAAAAATAAAATAAAATAAATATAAAATAAGGAATATTTTTCTGTAGAAATCAGAGCTATGTTTAATAGTGAAACTAAGAGCATTTCAATTCACAGGATTTGGACTTACAGCAACAGCTGTGTGGCCATATGAGAATCATCAAAATAAAAAACTTCAGTTTGCTAGGAAGCATAAAGTTTGGACTTTGAAGAAATGGAAAATGGTCATGTGATCTGATGAGTCCAGATTCCAGAACGATGGGCGTGTCAGGGTAAGAAGGGAAGCACGTGAAGCGATGCACCCATCATGCATAGTGTCCACTGTACAAGCCTCTGGAGACAGTGTTATGATCTGGGGTTGCTTCAGTTACTCAGGTCTAGACTCAGTGGCAATGAAATGAAAATAACTGATAATCTGAATATACTAAATGACCAGGACATCACATCTATGGAGTTTCTCTTCCCTGATATATTCCAGAGTGTGAAAGAGTGGTTCTATGAGCATGAGGAATCATTTTCACATGTGAACTGGCCATGACCTTAACCGTATTGAGTCTTTGAAATATGCTGGAGAAGACTTTTTACAAAGTAGTTTGACTCTCTTGAGATTAATGAACAATACTGGAATGCATCCCTGAATAGAAAAAAAAAAATGTCATGACATTCTATAAGCTTGTTGAAACGCTTGTTGTTGAAAGGTGAACAATTGCAGTAATTCACATGAAATGTGGTGCGATACTAGATACCAATATTATATTTTATAACTTTTTTTATTTTACTTAAAACTTTTTTTGGCTAGGCAGTGTATATTATAATTACACTTCAGATAGTTAGCTGTTGTAAGGTATGTATGGCTTATATCATTCTATAAATGACTAGGGGATATCCGTAGCTCTACAGTATCTGCATGGAGCTCTTCACAACCAATTGGTACCCTTACCTGCAAATGGGGTGCTCGGTCATCTTGCTGCCGCTCCTCAGGCTGCTGCAATGCCCCACCTCCTGAATTTTCTCCTTAAGAACTGAAATTTTGCAAGAAATTTGCCTCACCCTATGAAGTATTTTCAGAATACAAACAAACAAACTGAGCCAAACCGGACACTGGCTATGTTGCGTGTATGTTTAGGAGCCATTCAAAACTTGACAAGCGAAGCAAGTTTGCATATTTTTTGCATTTTGTGCAAGATTTAGTGAAGACGTAGCATCATGGGTCCCAAGAATGTTAGCAAGAAAGATAGCGAGAAGAAAACAGAGCCACATTAAGTCTGGTTTTTTAAAGCAGCCGGTGCCAAGAGGAATCATAAATTAAGTTAAAAACAGGTTTAATGTCTATTTATTTAATATTTACATATTTATTGCATATCTGCATATCTTTTCTAAATGTTTTGATTGTTTTTATATGCAAAAATATTATTATAGAGTTGAAAATTGGTAATATTGGTAATATTTTTGAGTGGCTGGAACAGATTATCTGCATTTACATTATTACTTATGGGGAAAATGAGTTGTGCAATACAAAGTTACACCTTAAGAGCACACCTTCAGAATAGATTAAATTTGCGTGCCAAGGTTCCACCGTATATAGATAAGAAAAAAATAATATATTATGGATCTAAGATTCATATTAGATGGATTAAGGAGTATTACTATTTCAAATATAAATATAGATATAAAGGTAAGCGTATATAAAGGCCTGGAAAAGCATCTCGAGGGAGGGAATTATACAATCTATTTGTTCATGTCCATGGTCTCCAGACTTCAGGCAGTTGTCAACTGTAAAGGATTTTCATCCAAGCATTAAAGGCAATGCTTATGCTCTTGATTATGTTTGCTCTATTATTTATGAGCCTCCCAAAATGGGGGGTGGGGGGTGTCAAACCCTTCCAAATATGTCAAATATGTCCCCCTAAAATGTCAAAAAAATAAAAAAGGTTGTAATGTTGTCAGACCCCTTGAATTAAAGTTGAAAATCTTGCCTTTGCTCACATCTTGAGTTTTTACTTTCAAATTCAATGTGGTGGTGTACAGAGGCTAGATGCCAAAAATGTATACTTGTTCCAGTATTTTTGAACCAGGCTGTAGATATGTATACAGTCCTGTAAGTCCTTATCAGGCATTATGCATGGTGTATTAATACATACAGTATACAGTACGTATTCGTTATTTGTAATTTTTCATGAGTACACGATTCAAAAGAAGGGTTTTCATTAAGAATGTAAATGGTTTTGAGTAACGGTGTGTCCAGAGCGTCCCAGGTATAACACGGCTTCAGTCTGTGAAGGTAAATAGTGACTACAAGTTAATGGAAGGTGAAGTGTATGCTCAACTTTTCTCACATAATCAAACTTCAATAAATGTTTTCATAGAACAGCTGCTGATAATTAACCGAGACATGACTCTATCCAATGCTTTTATTTGACTCTGTGCCAAGTAAATCCAACAGAAGACCTTTTACTTTCCCATGCAACGGGTCAAGAATGCAGCTGAAATTGTAACCATTAAAGGGTGAGATGGTGCATGACAAGTGCAATTTAAATCTAATTTAAATCAAATCCACCTTAACATCTCATGGTTTTTACAGGACACGGGATCACAGTAGGGGAAAAAATTACGCAATCCTCTGATAAAACAGTTTGAAGGTTTTGTCAAAATAGATGCAACTTTTATTCCGGCTTGACAAAATATCACGTTTCAATTTTTTTCTCTCTTTTTGTTTTTGCAGAATAAATAAATTAGTATTATTTCCAAGCACAATCATCTGAATGATCTCAATTTTTTTTTTTTAGATATGGGTAAAAAAAAAAATTGGTTAAACAACAGCTATTCAACATGCACAAAATTGTTACAGTATCATAGACACTTAAAGATACAGTACTCTTACACTCCATGTCTCAGTCAGAAGTAGAGTACCTGCTGTACCTCGATGACATTCCTGGATTTGTCCTGTTAGGATGGCAGTGTAAAGTTAGTTAGATAGTTTTGTAGGATCATGTGTGTCCTTGGAGAACGCAGTTCCATTAATTCTTTTCATCAGATGAGAGAGGAATAAACAAATTTGTATTTAAAAAAAGACAGACATTTTACACTGAAAACATGTACAAATGTAAAACAATATTGTAATGATAGCATTCTCATTGTGATCATCACTGTGACAATAACATCAGGAAATTACCACAATGTTAAACCTTTGTTATTCGTTATCTACATATAAAATTTATTGCAGTGTAACACAAAATGTGCTGAAGAAGTGCGAAGTAAATAGAATTAACCTAAAGAAACTAAAAAAAAAGGACAAAAGCAAGTAATGCAATTTATGTAGAGTTTGTATGTTCTGGTTTGCCGATCTTTAATGTTAGAAGTAACTAAAGGAGTTTATATAATTTGTTATTCGATATTATTAATGGAAAAAATTATATATATAATTTTTTATGTCCTTTTTCTTTTATTCTGTTGATTTTGCCTCTAGCTTGAGTTCTGCTCGCATATATTTATCATTTGATTGACCGATCCACTTATGCACTACTGTATATACAGTATGTGTGTTTCTTTGTTTGTTTGTTGTTGCATCTGGACACGCTGTCTTTGTCTGCGAGTTGTCTGTCAATATTTAGGTTAAATATTTTTTATTTCATTATTTTTCTCTTATGAAGTATGCATATAGGGATTGTTTAGGGGGGTGCACACTTTTGCACTTAAATATATGTTTGCCTTTTGTCTCTTATATGTTATTTCTATATAAATTCCTGTAGGAAGATACAACAAATCCTTAATTATGCATCATTTCCTATACAATTCTGGTCTTTCTCTCTGATTTGATTTTGTCTATATACTTTACTAGAACTCCAATCTAATTATTCATGAAAAACTTAATCATCATCATAATCATAAAATCATAAAATCTTATCATAAAATGTGAATGTAAGATATATGTTCATAGTTAATAACAAATATATTTAAAAATATATTTATATATCTTTTGAATATTAATACATTTTAGCAATTTTCTTAAGACTGTACAATGTTTAAAGTATTGGAGTGCGGAGTAGCATTTCATATATACTGTACATGCCAACATCATACCTCATCTCTCTCTCTCTCTCTCTCTCTCTCGCACACACACACACACACACACACACACACACACAACTGCACAACATTAAAAAGAATCAAAAGTTTAGTTCCCTAAATAAAGATTGGTCACTACTCAACCAGCCGAAGTACTTGGAAAGCAGTCAGTACTTTTTTGTTCAGAAATAAAGTAAAATTAAGCAAAAGAAACACAAATACAAATATAAACCAAGTAAACAGAAACATAAAACAACAAAGACTACTGTATAACTTGATTTAAATAGCACCATCTTATTATAGATATCCCATTTAATGACTGTTAACCCTGCCAACCATCTGTTCAGTTTTGGACAGACCACATTTCTTAAATCACCATTTTATATACTTATATTTCTTTTCTTTTTAAATGGTGCTAAATTGTGACCACAGAAAAGGAAATATATTATGTAATTATGTACCTCGTTTTTATTTTTTATACATACTACAACAAATGCTTTCTGAATCTGATCTACTGAAAGCACCTTTTCCTGTCAAGGGCATGAATGAGGATCCGTGAAATCCTGGTGTCACGCAGCCACCCAGAGGATGGAAATGTTGGCGCCTTCCTCATGTGTGATCTGATTGACGCGTCCACGTACACAGTCCAATGTGATATAAATGGATGTGCCGTTCTGTACCTCAAAAGAAGCCCTGACGCCAACACTGGCCCACTCGCTACCCTCGGGCATCTGACCCCCGACCTGCTGCGCCAGAGGAGCTGAATTCATCCTGTCCTGGCCCTGCTGATATACCACCAGCTTCACCACATTGCATGAGTGGATGAGCTTCACAGTGAGTGCCACATTAACCATCCCAGCTGCTTGGAAAAGAAAATTCCTCTGTGGATGTTGGTGTCCTGCGCCAGCAAGTCGGATGTGTTCGGCATCCGGACCAACCTGCTGAAACAACAAAGGTTTGTTTCTTACTGCTCCAGATGGAAGGCCTGTCTTAGACACAGTGGCCATTAGGGATGAAGAAATGGCAGCTGGAATCCAAAGCAGGCTTAGCATGCTAATTCCAGAGCTGTCTCCAAAGTATCGGACGTTGCACTGTGTCGGAGTGAAGATCTCAAAGTTAAGCCAGTCACCCGAGTCTACGATGGTTGTAGCAGACAAGGTGATAGAGGTATCCCGATAGTTGACACCAGATTTAAATGAGCGCATTACTTCTTGGTTGGTCCCGTTTGCATTAATGTATGCGACTAGTGAGAAGCCTTCACGAACACATGTGTGGCCCATGGCGTAAAGTGCCTGTTGCAGGACGAACTTGACGACGCCACGCTCAGTGAAGCGAAATCCACGGCTGTCATGAGTCAGTGCCACGACATAAGGGTCAGAGACGGTAGCAACTCGAAAGGATGGCCGATAATTCCCATGATAGTGAGGTGCCGTGGACGTCTGTGCAGTCATTGCGACAGCTCCGGTGTCATGTGAGAGCCACAGCAGGCTGAACGCAGAAGTCCCGAGCTCGTAAAGCTGGAGCTCTTTGCTCTGGTTGCAGTGCTGGTTTGGACTCTTGAGCAGAAGCCACAGAGTCTGGTTGGGCTCCACCTCAGCCGCTGCACTCACACTCACACCCTGGAAGTGCTTCCTTTCTGGTTGCTCCACACGTACGCCACTGAGGTCACGACCTTCCTCCTCGCTGCCACCGCTAAGCCTCACACCGACCTGAAGGAAATTGCGACAACTGTGCTTCAAGGCAAAGTTGTGATCCAGCCAGAGTAGACCATGCTGATGGAGGCCAATGGAACCATCGTGGCTGACCAGAAGGTCACTCCCCTCCTTTCCTGTTATGCTCAACTGCAGACCTGGGAATACAGCACTGCTTTTTGATCGACCCGGGGGTAACGAGACCGAGGCAGACCAGGATTGAGAGAATGTGCTTGCAGAGATTGCTCCACACACTGTGTCGCTCATGGCACTGCATGGCACAGCTACGGGCTCCGCGTCGCAGTCTGAACATGCCTGGCACTCCTGTAGCTCCTGATTGTAGAAGTATTCGTGACCACACAGGCCTGAAGAGATGTCTCTTTCAGATACGCCCAAGCACCGGAAGCCACCTGTCCACACAAGTATAGGAATCATTTACAGCAAATTACAATAATTTGGTTAATAACAAATGTTAATTGACCCAAGATGGCGCCGGTGTATGTGGCATGCCGTCTGTTGTTCTTTTGGTTGCTTGTTTGGCTGTTGGGTTTACCTCTGT
>JAQQZS010000033.1:33082152-33096135 GCA_030068045.1 Platyallabes tihoni | reverse complement strand
GTTTTATGAGTATGTTTTATGTGAAGCACTTTGGTCAGCCTGACGGCTGTTGTAAATGTGCTATACAAATAAATTGAACTTGAACTTAATTTCAGCTGTATTTTACACGTCTGCAATTTTTTAAAAATCCTGACACAATCAAGGCGTCTATTTGTCTACCTAAAGTATCAATATGCAGTAAAAAAATTAAAAAGTAGAGGGGTCATGTATTTTGTTCTTGTGCAAATCAAAATTTGACATCACTTGTCAGTTTTTTTTTTTTTACACTATCAGATTATTTCCTGTAAAACAATTAAAACTAACCATCATATTATGAAAGAAGTTCTTCCTGCTCAATTTTTTTGTGGGTCATTTTATGCAGCAATGTTTCCCCGCCTGGTTATTGCTCCCCAACTGTGGTCATTTGCATATATTTGAACTTTGCAAGTGGACATGTAACCTAATGCAACAGGGATCCGGCTGCTAATTTGTGCACTTTAGATGAGGTCATGAGCTCATCGAGTCATTTCCATTCATTAGCATTTTAATGCTGAAACATCATACTCTAGTGTGGATTTGTGTACCTGGTGTATTGAGGCATTTCACTCGCTCTCCACACACCGTTGGGATTTCCAGACATTCATCTCTGTCCTGTATCAAATAACATACATGACGTTATTTAAATGAATAAGATCAGCAAGAGAACCTTTTGTTAAATAATGAGTCGTTTGCAGGTTTTCAGGTTTTGGTGTGATACCTGGCAGATCCTGTCAGCATTGGGTGAACACTGCGAGACCAGGAAGAACCCAGGTGGACACATGGTGCACTGTTGGCACCGCGGTGGCTGCATTTGAAAATTGCAGTACTCTTCAGAACCGCATGCGGTGTGACAGCCGAGCAGAGCGTGATCAGTGTCACCGGTCACGTCCATCACCTTGGCATCCGTTTTATGCACGGCATAAGATTTCTGCAGGTGGCTGCGAGCTTGACTCCGCACTCCCGCCAGCTGGCTTTCCAAATAACTCTGCAGCTCCCCCTGCAGGCCCTGAAAGGACACCTGCTTAACCGTCTCGGACAGCATGCCGTACTGCGCCTTGACCACGTCCATCTGCTCGTACATGCGCCGCTGCTGCTCCAGAATCTCGCGCTGCTGGGTCAGAAGCGCTCCCTGCTGCTCCTCCAGACGCTGCTGTAGGTCGCGGATCACTAACTGCTGAGCCCGCAGAGCCTCCACAAGCTTCTCCTGGCCTTTGGAAAGCTGCAGGTGCAAGACAAGGGCATCCTCCGACGGGACTTCGTTTTCTCCTGGGAAAAGAAACAGACACGGGTTCAATATTTTTTTTTTTTCCCGTAAAGAAAGACTGAAGACCACTGAACATTACACGGGGCATGGAGCCTCATGGGACACCACAGTCCAGTGGTTTATTTTTCTTCATCCTGCTCTATTGCTTCCTGTTTAATATTTTACTGCTTAGAGTTAGACAAGTCAACAGATGCGCCTATTTAGTATTTGCTAGTGGACGAGAGGAAATCTCCTACACTTTATTGCTAGAGTAATACCACAGATACTTATATTAAACATACAGAAGGGATTCTTAAAATTTTTGCGAGTGTAAAAAAGTTTTACCAACTTCAGGACAGATTTGTTTGTATGAACATAAATAAACTAGTTTATTAGGCTCATTCTGGAAGTGTGTAGAATAATATTTGTAATGTTTACTGGAGTCATAGCAGCATTTATTTATGACCTTTGCATCCATAAAAAATTATATTTCATCATTTTTATTCCAACAGCTTGTTTTTGAGTTACTGAGGGTTTATTATTTAAAGGTAGAGTGGAGCAGGACAATAACAGGACAAACTCAATTATAAATCGCCAAAGTGTTGTTATTATCATTACATTATGTTATAATCATTACTGATGGACTGCACTCCAATACTGTTTAGTTTCACGTGTCTTTAATGGGTTATGGAAGATTTCTTTTTCTCTATTATTCATTTTACTAATGGTTGGTTGAGATCTAGATCATAACATAGACAAAAGTCTTACAAAAAGTCAGACAGCATTACTGATGCCTTTTTGTCATGTCATGCAAAGGCAATATCAAAGAAACCAGTTCACCTCTGGAAACTGAAGAGTCAACGTTATAGACCTCTAGCTCACCCTCAATCAATTCACAGATATTATTACAATTTGAGCAGAGGTGACAATATTTAGGGTTTTTTGATACCATTTTTCATTTCTGTGCCTGTAAGTGCAGCACTTGAACTGTGAAATAAAAGAAAACGTAATGGAATATTAACGGAATATTAATGGAAACGAGTGAATATCTTGAACAGGGATGGACAAGGACGCCTGAGGAATTTGGTGTGATTATGGTTTATTAGTAATGTTTAAGCATTTTTTAGATTTTTACTTGACTTTATTATTGAAATGAAATACTTGTGGTCTTACTTAATTATGTTTCAACTGGGAAAGTATGTTCACCAAAGTTTTTATACTAAAACAGGCTAATGCCATTTATTTAGCATACAGTAGATTCCAGTAACAAAGATAATTGTCTCAGCAGTTTGTCAGAATCTATTCGAGCTAATGGCAAGTATTGCAATATTGCAGAGAACTGATGCCTGAATGCATACTATAATTTTCTTGTTACCAATATGCACGAGGGTACAGAATGTTGGCTAACTTTAGCAAGATTTCCATAACAGCACATCACTGCAATCCAGCCTGGTGTCTATCACTTTAACTTGACCTGATGGACAAAAAAGCCTAAGCTCGAAACGCTCTAAGCAAGCTCTGACCTCACGTTATCAAAAGAGAGGCACTGCTTGTAATTTGTGGATTATAGTTTAAGAATTTTTCTTTTGCACTATTTTACTTTGTGTGTGCGTGTGATGAAATATGGACTTTCTAATGGCACAAAAATGTTCAACCTTACTACAATTCTTCTCCCTTCCTGTCAAGGCTGCAATTTGAGGCTAGGAAACTAGCGTGGAAAGACATCAAAGCAGAAAAATATTCTAGGCAGTCGAGTGCCAGAGATTTTCCCTCTGCTGCAGTTCCACAAGGCATCCAAGTACAGCTGAACAGATGTGTACGTCTATGCGGAAAAGCAATCGTGTTCCAGTTGAGCATTGCAAAAAAATAATCATATAGAGGGGGTGCTGGTAGAAGAAAAGGGAAAAAGGTGACTTGGTAAATTAGCTTAGCTTAAGAAGAGGGTAGATTAGGTTTAAAATAAAACCCAAACAAGCACAGAACAGCCGGATCCACTGATTCACTCCACCTGGTTTGATGTCACATGTAAGCTGCACTCCCAGTGGTGCGCCTCCAAGTTCTGATGAAGGATATCCGATATCCGGAAATTCCCCCAGAAACTGAGCAGCTCTGTCCGGAACGTGCACGGGAGCGTCGTCTGAGCCAGGTCTGCAGCCGTCTGGAGGGCACGGCCTCGCTCTGGGCTTGGTCCTGATCCTTAAAGGCAGTCTGCACTCCAGTCCCCTGCACTCTCGTGTATCATTAATTGCCTGTGGCGGTCTTTTGGTGGTAATGCAATCCGCTCCGGTGCACGTGTGACCCGCAACCTCTGCAATCCGCATCCTTTCCCTGGCGTGAGTGTGAGAATGAGAAGCCGTGTGTGACTCCAGCACGTCAGGTGAAGAAAGGTGTGAGACTCCGTGTTGGTGGGTCGGTGCCGATCTGCTGTGTGTTATTGGATTGTGTTGACGTGTTGGTCTGGATGATCGACTCGAGTCACAGTGTGATCCTGAACACGGTCTGGTGTCTGCTAACTCTAAGCAGCGAGAACCTTTACACAGCTCTGACACACTCCGCACTGACACACACATGTACAGGAGACACCACAGGAACAGCGCGATTCTCACTGGTGCCATCTTGAATTTATTCATCGACCTGAAAGAGATAAACATTAACACACAACTGATTAAGCTCATCACACAGAAATACAGTGTTACATTAAGTTCTACGGTGTTGCCTTAAATCCCACAGTGTTACTTTCACTGTTACAAGGTTACATTAACTAATATAGTGTTACATTAACTTTTGCAGTGTTACATCAGTTGTTACAATGTTCCATTCACTCCTACAATTTTAGTCACTGTTATAGTGTAACTTTAACTAATATATATTAATGTTACACAGTTACTTATACAGTTACTTACTGTACACTTCCTGTATTACCTCCTATAGTGTTACATTCTCTGTTACAGTGTTACATGAATTGTTAGTGTTACATACACTCCTACAATGTTAATCACTGTTATAGTGTTACTTTAACTCATATAGTGTTACATTAACTTTTATACTGTTACAGTGTTACATTAACTATGACATTGTTACACTTTCTACCATATCTATATAACAATAACTCTTACAGTGTTACATTTACTCCTGATGTGTCATGTTGACTTTATTCATCTACCTGAAAGCAATAAACATAAAAATAGCACACAGCTAATTAAATTATTCGGATAGAAATATGATGTAACATTTGTTCCTACAGTGTTACAGTAACTACTAAAGTGTTAAGTTCATGCCTACACTAACCTCTACCAGGTTACATTAACTCTTACAGTGTTACATTAACTGTTACAGCATTGCACTAAGTCTTACAGTGTTACCTTGACTTAATGTTACATGAATTCTTACTATGTTATACAATATGACTCCTACAGAGTTTCATTTACTCACAGTGTGTTATACTAACTTGTGCAGTGTTTAATTCCAACTAACAAGTAAAGACTCTTAAGTCTTTGTAAGTTAATATAAAACTGTAGATGTAACACTTTGAGTTAAGTCAAGACTGTAGAAGTTGCAATTAATTATATTTGAAAGAATTATCAAATATTCTAATCTGTAAACATTAGCAAAATTAAAGATTTTACAGGAATGCAACAGTATATGCAATAACAACAGTTCTTCGGATGTTAATATAGTGCGGTTACAGTTTCCACACTTGGTATGTGGTTATTCTTCAGTTTTAGTTATTCAATATTGTAAGACTTAAACATATCACCTTAAGTATTACGGGAACTCTAAAAGCATTTTGGGTAAATTCTTTAACAGTTCACTGACTTAGGTTCAGCGTTCTCATTCAAAACACTTTTGATTCAAGATAAACACCATAAACAATTGCACAGGTGTTTGAGATGTTAAGTCATTACTTAGGTATTAGGTATTAAGTCACATTACTGTAATACAGTTAAGGTTATATGGTATTTACCAGGTGTAATTTTAGATGTTAAAACTTCTTAACACATCACATTGGGTTTACTGTAACAGTGTAAAAACACTGATCTTAAGGTGTAAACAATATGAGTCAAGCTGAATTAGCTTTCACATTTACTTAATTCAATGCTTGAGTATAAATAAATACCATAAATGTATATCTATCTATCTACTGTATCTATCTATCTATCTATCTATCTATCTATCTATCTATCTAATGCATAAAAGGCTCAGACGTGTAAGCATTAACACAGCACTTTACGTATTAATGTCATTCGGTCAAAGCAGACACATATGGTATTTAGTCTTCGTCATTCTCTGTTATCTGATACTGTACAACGTAACATTTTCTGCGTTACATTAACAACACGAGATGCAACACTTGTACTCATCAGGTGTTTTAAGGTGTTAATTCAGCACTCTAAGTATAAACACAGCACTGTACTGTAGGTATTGATGTAACCATTTACAAGTATGTGTAAAGAGTTATCCAAATTGGAATAGACATCACATTAACATTCATTAACACCTTTCTATCAACAAATACATTACAAAAAATGATTGTCACTCTTATATGTACTGTTATTACGCTGTTATGTCATTCTTATACCCGCTGTTATAGTTCTACTATAAATTCCTTGTCTGTCTCTATTTGACATGCAGTGCGATTGTATATCCCTACATGTAGTGAGGATATTTAGTGTTGAGTATGTTAAGTGGTAGTGTTTACCTGCTGCCTGATCTTCAGCTCTGTCAGCGTGTGCACAGCATCTCTCCAATGGCGCCGTGTCTCTCTGTCTGTCCCTCTGCCCCAAACCCCAATCTCTCTCTCTCTCTCTCTCTCTCTCTCTCTCTCTCTTTCAGTGTGTATATTCATCAGCATCAGGTTTCCTCAAGCTGGATTTAACCCCTGACTTTCCCTTCCCTCTCTCTCCCCTCTCTTCTCTTCCACTTGTGCGCTTTATTTCTTTTCTTGTTGTTTTTATGTTTTCTTTTTCAGCACTTCTCCTTTCTTTTTCTTTCTCTCGAAGCCACTTTAACACACAGTGCATTAGAGCATCAGAGCGGATTGGGTTACAGCCAGGAGGATCTCATACCTCGACGCAAAAACCCAGCCGGAGAAAATAAGAGACATTTGGTCCGGGACTTGTGCCAAACATCCACCCCTCCTTTAAGCCCCCCATTCAAGTCCTATTTATCCTCCAATTTAGACATAAAAGAGAGACCGAGACTTCCTGCTTTTAGACACAGGGAGTAAAACACATGCTAGCTGTTTGAGACAGAGTTTACACTTAACAAGGTTTAAAAGTGGTTTTGGTTTAATGATCATCATTTATTTAGTTTATGTTAATTAACTGCTACAGTATATGAAACAACCTATGGAAATATAGATGCCGATGATGATGATGATGATTATTATTATTATTATTATTATTATTATTATTATTTAACAGCACTATAGTATCAAGTTTTCTATTTTATTCAGACTTCATATCTCGTTTTTTTTTCCCTTTTATGCCATTTTTATTGCCTTGTTAAGTTGAATTTGACTTTTTAAGTTTAAGTTTGTCTATACATATTAATGTATGACCTGAACCACAAACTGCCTATTATTACTATTATTATGATTATGATTATTATTATTAGTAGTAGTAGTAGTAGTAGTAGTAGTATGGCTTATTTTAAAAAGGATATGAAAATGTTCTAATAAAATTGACATTTATTACTATTTTTATTATTAATAAACCTGTTTGGAACTATGGCTAAAGCCGTCCTAATTATAACATTAATCTTTAAGGTTAATCATAAACTTTTAATGTTTTATATATGACATATTTTCATAAATTCTATATATTTTAATATTTTATTATATTTATTTTTGTTCTTATTTTATGTTATCACATTTGGCAAGACTAGGTTTTTTGTAATAATTAAAAATAAATTTTAGACCAATTTTTAAGCTAACCATTGTCTCATGATTATTCTCCTCCCATGTCCCGTGATTAAGATTCCTCTGTCTAGGCTCTTGTGGGTCTCAGTGATAGTGATAGTGGTGGTGGTGGTGATGGTGTTTGGACAGCTGCTGTCTTTTCTCCCCGAGCTGTCTTACTCAGCGAGTCCAGGCCTAACAGGTCAGGGTTTATTTGCCAGAGTTCAGAGGAACAGGAACTGTTTCGTGCTCGACTCTGGAGTTGACTGACAGAGACACAAATCTCAGGGATAATTACTGTTTTTATTCAAGGTCACCTGCGAGGTCACGACTTTATGAATGTTCTTCTCACTAACACTGAAACACTGAAACTTGTTGAGCAATGCATTTGAGCGTGAATTAAAAGCAATTCACCTGTTTCTAAATTGACCCTTTCAAATGTTTTTTTTTATTTTTTTAATTAATGTAGAAATGTGATACAAAATGAAAAACTGTAAAATATTGATTTTATATGCAGCTCTCCAATAAATCACAGATTATTTCTTTTATTTTTCTCTCATTACAATTTTTGTTTAGTTTAATGGTGTTTCGTTTTATTTTGAACCTGATTTAATGGGAAAAATTATAAAACACTTTTGTCTTCATTAGTGTCATTTAAACTAAAACATATTAATTTCATGATTACATTTTTTATTAAAAATTTTCCATTCTTTTTAATCAAAATATACATTTAGGCATGTTTAACACAGGAATCATGTCACAGATTCATCTCAATTATTCATTCATTTGTATTTATTTTTATTTTACTTAGAAGAAGATTTGTTGTTTTCATGTGCAGTTTGGTTTTATTTCCTTATTCAATAACGTGTTTTACATAATAAGTGTATTTCATTTATTGGTTTGTAATATAAGTCCATAATAATAATAATAATAATAATTATTATTATTATTATTATTATTATTATTATTATTATGATTATAAGCTCAAATTAGCAAGATTTTATCTGCATTTCCGGAGTGATTTTATTTACGTAATAATTATAGTTTAGTATCTCAAACCTCACTAAATAAAAACATTTTTTCCCAATTTTCTTTTTTATATATCTAGTGTGTGTGGTTTTTTTTTTTAGTTTTTTAACTATTGATCTTTTCACCAGAGGGTGCTGTTGCATTCCTGTATAATCAACAGTCTGTTCACGCTCACTTGCACTACTATAAATCACAGAGTCTTGCTCACACACACACACACACACACAGACCTAGACACCTAGGCTGAACAGTGGTGTTATCACTGGTCCATTCTCTGGGCTGTCGTGAGGTGCGGACATCCGGATACATCACACAGGATAAAGTAGCGCTAATGGTTTTAAAGGATAGGCCGAGCCTTCAGTCAGACCTCAGCACGTCTCTCACACCGCACCATCTGTCTGTCTGGGGTCATTTAAACCCAAGTCAAGTCTGATCCAGGACTGTTAAAAATAAACCTGATGTTCCTTAACAAAGAAATATGTGTATTAGCTGGCGTGAAGTTTTCTTTATGGAGATGTTTTTTTTTTTAAAACATTTATGGATGGAGTCTCCAGTGTCAGTGCACTGTAACAGTCAGTGAGACACACTTTGCTTGGGAACAGGCTGACTTGTTTAAAATCTAATTTAAGGGTAAATGTCTATATTGTGTAATGTATCATCATTTTTTTTAGCACGTTTGAATGTATTTGGATCCTTTTATAATCCCTAAAATGTTTACAGAAATACATAATAAAAATATTTGCAATGAATGTTGGTTTTAAAAATTCTCATTTGTAACCTATTCAGTAGGGGTTGTATGACTGAAAGCAACAAAATGTAAAGGCAGTTAATTTATTAATCAATATTAATGAAGTAACACACACTGCTCAGTCAAAAAAAAGAAAAGAAAAAAAAGAAAAAGTTGCTATTTCCTTAAATAATCAAATATCTAAAAGCCTTTGATTGTATAATTACTGAGGTGATTAATGTGTTAGATCTGGAAACATTTCCTTTAACTTTAACTGATGCACTGAGTAAATTCTCATTTCCTAAACACCCATGTCAGAAAACTACTGTGTTTCACAAGAGTCAATTTATTTTCCTGGATCAAACGAAGAAAACAACTTTGAGGTGATTGCTGAAATAATTGGAATGGCCTTAAGGACTGTCCATCACTGGAAGCATAGTGGTGAACCATCTTCATGAAAGAAATGTGGTCAAAATAAAATCATGAATGATCATGATCAGAGATGACTGAAATGGTGAAGTTGCATTGTGACACAATGGACAGGAGAAATAAGAGTGATGTTTAATAGTGAAAGTAAGGGCATTTCCATAAACACACACACACACACACACACACACACAATATGAGGAGAACTCATGATTGAGACTAAACAGCTGCATGAGACTAATTAGAAATCGAGCGTAAAGATCAGACTTTCGAGCGAAGGAAAAAGGTCATGCTTCAAGAAGGGAAGCTCATGAATGATTCACCCATCTTGCATTGTGGCCACTGTACAAGCCTCTGGAGGCAGTGTTACGATCTGGTTCTGCTTCAGTTGATCACCTGGTCATGTCAGCTCATGATCTGAATGTACTGAATGACCAGGTTATCACATCTATGTAGTTTTCCTCCTCTGATGTTATGGTTCATATCTTAGAGTTCAAATTGTGAAGGTGTGGTTCTAGCAGCATGAGGAATCATTTTCACACATGAACTGGCCACTACAGAATCCTGACCTTAACCCCACTCAAAATCTTTGGAATGTGCTGGAGAAGATTTTATGAAGTGTTTTGACTCTCCTGACATTAATACAAAAAAAAAAAAAAAAACTTAATCCAACCTTTGCAGGAAACAAATGTTGTGATGATCCATAAGGTTTTAATCAAATATAAAAGTGGCCCAATTTTTTTTTGTTATACATTTTTTTTATTTATTTATATATTTGGTGTACAGTTGTGTAAGCTTTGTATTCTATGTCTAATTAAAAACTGATTAAAAGCATGCTATTTAACAGAAAAATGTATGATTGCTAACAAAGTAAAAATGTGTCAGCTCTTTGTAAACAGTTTCATGAGAAAGCAAAAAATAGCCACTGCTGATGGAATGATTTATTATTATATAAGTTATAATGAGAACAGGAATGTGTTTTGCAGATATTTAACAAAATAAAATATCACTATATACTGTATGTATGAAAGGTATGATGTGTTAAATGAATAATATTTTTCTCATTTATGAATTTATAATAAACTTGCATGTAAATGTTTATCTATTATGTAGTCATACTAAAATAATTTTTTTTCTTTTTTTTTTTCTTTTATTTATTTATTGTACTCTAAATTGCAAAACTCTCTTCTAACATGGCTCATTTAAATTTAGCTTCGGCCACAATACTACATAAAATGTCATTGGGTAAGAACACAAAATGATTACTATACTAAATGGTGGAAGGTATAATCTGGAGTAATTTTAACTCAGTAGCAGTATAACACCACACTTGAAATTTAGCAAAATATGTAGTTAAAATCGAATAATTAATGCAGACCAAAAATGTGTAGAAAACGTAAAGCTTAGCATTCTTATAATTAATCCGGGTTAACCCTGTTCTGAATTCATACACCACACAGTCAGCTTATGGAAATCACATTATAGCCACTAATTTACATTTAGGCCTTAGCCAGAGTGACTTACTTTTTTATTTTTTTTAATCTAATTATACAATTATTCAGTTGAGGGTTCAGAAGGTCACAGGTTTGTGACCTTCAAGGCCCAACAGGGACAACTTAGTTGGCACCTTCTGACATGTGGTCCAGTGCCTTAACCACTGAGCTACCCCTGACCCTTAAACATTTTTCTATGTAGTTTGTTCCAACTTACAGTGACCTTTAACATTGATAACAAAAAGTTATAAAGCAAAAAAGCATTATGCGCTTATCCAGAGCAACTTACACTTTTTTAAAAAAATCTCATTATACAGTATATCTGAGCCGTGGAAAGTTAAGGGTCTTGCTCAAGGGCCCAACTTGGTGGTGGTGGGACACAAACCAGACTGAAGCTTCCTTCTAACAGTTGATGTATTGGTAAAATATGTGATCATGTTGCTCAGTTAAGTTCATCAAAAAAAACTAAGTAAATGACACAATGCTATCTGAGAGAGTTATACGCATGTTGTACTATAATTACTTCTAATCCATATTTGTATTAAACTATTTCATCCAGCTTATTATTTTTGCATTAATGTTTAAATTTTTTTGATATCTCACGAGTAATATTTGGTGGCACAGTGGTGTAGTGGTTAGCACTGTCGCCTTGCACCTCCAGGGTTTGGGTTTGATTCCCGTCTCTGTGTTCATGGAGTTTGCATATTCTCCCCGTGATTGGTGGGTTTCCTCCCACAGTCCAAAGACATGCTAATTAGCATTCCCAAATTGCCCTTAGTATGTGTGTGTGCCCTGTGATGGATTGGCACCTTGTCCAGGGTGTAACCCGCCTTGTGCCCTAAGTCTCCTGGGATAGGCTCCAGGCCCCTCCGCAACCCTAACAGGATAAAACAGTATAGATGACAAATGAGTGAGTGAGTGCATGCTTAATATGTGAACTATTGCTCAAGTCACGTGTTAAACAGGAAGTTGCATTATCTAAACTTCCTTATAGTCATGTGAAGAAATCAAGTCTTTCAGTCTCTTGGGTTTATTTTCAGTGATACTACATGTTGATATTGACTGATGTCAATGTGATATTGAAAGGTCAACCATGTTACTAAAATTAAAGTTAAAATTAAAGAAGTAATTAGAAAGTCCATGAATATTTTCATGCTGTTTTCATGTTCATTCATGCATATGAGTTCATCTCATTTAAAGTCTCCATGAAATGACTTGAGACCAGTACTTATCTTTATATTCTTTAGAAACACTAAGTCAGAGTAACAGCTCTGAGTCTGGGAAACGCCTCTCCAAATACCTTTTTCATCATACACAAGCCAACCTGCACAAACTCCGCCATCTTCCAAATTAATTAAACTTCTACTGTTTCAAACTTTTTTCAATGCTAAGAAGATTTTAACTGTCAAGCAAGACACACCCCTGAGAGGTGGGATACAGTGGGTGCATACGTTCTAGGGAGACTTTAACTGGAGGAATGAAGCATCACAACATGGTTTTACTTGAACTTTAATGATTATATTAAGTATATGTAAGTCATTCCTGTAATTTGGGGTACATTTGGGTATTTAGTTTCAAAACCACTGGTGTTAAAACACTAAAGAAATATATTTTTTTTATTTGATTTTCTCATTTAAATAATAATAGTTTACTTATATCAATGTTTTAATGTCCACAAAGTTCTGTCAACTAAGTTACTAATGGAAGTCTGTTCTGTAACATGAACATGATTTGCCCCGATGCCAAGTGGCCTGCATCACATGATCTCATTCTTCTCTGGCATCAAAAAATCCTGGTCATTCAGAACATTCAGGTCATCAGCTGACTTCATTTTATTACTGTATAATGTTGCTGAGCCTAGACCAGACCATCAGAATCAACCCCAGATCATAACACTGCCCCCACAGACCTGTACGGTAGGCACTAGACACAAATTGCTTGAGGTTTTGACTGCACATGACTGCACACACATTTTGCTATAAGAGTGCAGATTTTCTCCACTTATTGATGTGAACGTAGGGGCATGGTTTATGAACATGATTTTCATATTGTCTGGGAAATTTTTCCTCATTGTCTAATTCTTAAATTATTTAATTTTGAGTTTTGTAAAAGTTTTTTTTTTTTCAGTATTTCTTGCTTTTCTTGATAGTGCTAAGGGCCAGGGGCCTAAAAAATAACTTTCTGTAGATATGCTTTAATATTGGCAAATGCTGTCCTTACAAGAAGGCATGGCTCTCTATTCGAAATTATCACAACCTCCACAGGAAATATTTCATACTTATTATGCTGATTTTGAAAACAGGGCCACTTAGTATAAGGATAAAATCAGAAACCAGAATCTTGGTAAATTGCATGTATTTCTGGCAACAGGTTAGCATTTTCTTTGCCCAGAAACTACATAACCTCATCATTCAACATCTCCTACTCTCTTACTCATATACAAACAAAAATCAATGTGCTCCCCACTGGAAATCTATCAGAATATGTCATTTTTATATAGCCTCATATGCTGATTATTTTATTTTTAGTCATATGTTTCTCTAATTAAAAAAATTTAAGTTTGTGTTCCCTAGGAAAACATATTTCATCCACATGTGTACTTAAGATGAAACTGAAGCTCACTTCAGAACTGGTTCTTCATTTTCCTCACACTCTACACTCTTTAAAATTATTCCTGATTGGTTCTTTACAGTAGATAAATAACTGTTGAAGATATAAATGACTGAAACACATTTTTGATCTTTTTTTTTATTATTTTTTACGTTTTTACAATTGTATGGAGTCCATGAAAGATAAAATACACAATATGGTGTTTAAGGCTTACACGATTGTGCTGTTAAGCTTTAAAATAAACTCTTTAGGTCATAATTTTATAATTTAGAATATCAAGTTGGTTTTATTAATTTATTTTGTCAGAATTACCGAAAAATACTTTAGGAGCATTGTTATTACATAATTAGGATATTTTTTTAGGATTGGGAAGTGTCACAAAGTGCTTTCCAGAAAATCAATCCTCATATTACAGTTTTTGCCCGTTGCTTGAACACTACAGACACATGCTTAAACCAAAATAACGTAACTTGAAGTTGTTGTTACTATACCTTAAACAAAGTGTAACCATACCTTAAACAAAAGTGCTGCTTAGCAC
>JAQQZS010000033.1:33055121-33065358 GCA_030068045.1 Platyallabes tihoni | reverse complement strand
CACTAATACCTCTCATCCCTCCCCGCTGAGAGAGCTCGGCCAATTTAGCTCTCTCGAGGCCTCCGGCTGTGAGAGGAGAACAGCATCACCCGGGGTTCGAACCTGCGATCTCCGGATGATAGGGCGAGCGCTTTAACCTACTGCGCCACACGGAGGCCATAATATAATATATTTAATAAATAAATAAATAAGTTAAATTAAATTTAAAAAAATAAAATAAAAATACATTCAAAAAACTACATGGAATGTGAGGGCTTGTATTTGTTTTACCACTTTTTAGATTTGTGCACAAAATCGGAAATCAGAAAACAAAATGTTATCTTTTTTATTTCAGTTTTAGAAACTAACTTTATTTTCTGTGTCTGCTGATTTATTCGAATATAAACAAAAAAAAGTACACTTTTTTATCTGTTAGAATTGATTAAAACATCAATGTCTGTCACAAATCACGAAATGTATTATGATTTATTATAAACAACAAGAACTATTTATTAGATTTACTTCAGTCATGACTTTGGTACTTGTTAGAAAGATTAGAAAAACATCACTGTACACACTGTTCGCATCTACTATAATGCTGGGAAGCATTAATAGTGTTTCATTCATTAATAGTGTTTGTGAGCCAAAACAGGGATCATATAGTTACAGTATAATGCTTGAACAATTTTTCAAAAATTATTTTTTTTAAATTTAAGAATCATATACAATTAAGTAGTTTTTTCGTAATAATTAAGCTGCGCACTACACATGGTGGCCTACATGGAGCAGCTATTTGTAAAGAAATTTGTAAACAACTTCTATGTATTTCTTTTGTATTATTAAAGACGCATGATTTTATTTTAGAGACCATTGAGGCAGGGTTTAATGCAGCTCCTACAGTACAGTATGTACATCTATTTAAAACACATAATCAGTTTATTCCATAGAACATTAACAAAGGTTTCAGAGTTCACACAAAGTGTGTGTGTTAATGCTCCAGCTTAAATACCCCTCAGGGAATTTGTTACCTCTTACCTCAGACTCCTTTCATTTCACTCCTCCTCCCTCGAATGCACCATTTCAATGTCTATGTAAATGAGCGCATGCAGAGGACAGCAGAGCTGAGCAACAAGCCAGGAGAGGGACTCTTCTTATATGAGGTCACATAAAAAAAGAAAATCTAACTAGTTTGTTTAAACCCTAGGGTCTAAAATATATATATTAAAAATATATATGATTTTGTTTAGTAGGACCCCAATAATGAACCTAATAAACAAAATAATGAACATGATCCGGAATAAAATTGACCAACAGAAAACATCTTATAATAAAAATATATTCATGTTATCTAGAAATTTAGTTATATTTAAGATATATCACTGAAACTGTGTTAAATATAAAAATTTTCATAACTTTTTATAATATTATGTAAATCCTAAATTCAATCAGGATTGTTTTTGCATTAAAATTCAGTTAGAGTTTTACAGTATGTTTGTCTCCACTTGAAGCTTAAACATAGTATTGCGTTCTTGTAAGTCAGTGCACAGAGTTAATAATGCAGAGACGAACGCAGTCTCTAATGTAGATTAGATAAGAGTCTTATCTTTGTCGTAGTCTGATATTAGATGTTACAGGTTAAAAGGTGAGAAGCCGCAAAGTATCAGTTTTCATTCTTCATGTAGAGTGTGCTCACATTATTTTTCCATCTCATTTAACTTAACTCTCCTGATCTAATAGCGTGGAGAAGTGCATAAATACAGTACATCTCTATCTGGCAGCAGTTATGTATAAAGCTCACTGTAATGCATCTCCAACTGACTTGTGTCCAACATCTCTGAAGAAATTGCTAGTAGAGCTGATGAGCCTCAGGTTCTTTTTTATAAAGAGGGACAGGATGTGTTGCGTGTCATAACTCAGGAGGAAACGCCAAACTATAATAGATTTCAGCTTGGCCACCTGGGCTTAACCTCATTTTTCTGCATTGATGTGGACGTCACACGAGATAAAATGTTTAAAACAAAAAGAGGAAGAAGGAATCTATTTTACAAATCTAACTTTAATCGTTCTATTTATTTATCATTTCTTGGTAAAGTTCTCATTAAATTCTTTCCACTCGAACCTTTAGATGTTTTAGTAGCAGATATCCTCACAAGGCACTGCAAGTCCTGACAAAGTATACATGCCTGGAAGAGTTATGCAAAGCAAGCCATCATCCTCACATCGGCTGTTGTGCAATTTCTAGCCATGGGCTTCATTATTTTTTTTTTTAGAAGAAGAAGAAAGTCTGTACTTATAATGGAAACTACTCTGTTCTGCTTTAAGGCACAGATATCTGACTGTGAGGTACTGTAGATCTGGAGGACCAGAGAACGCTGAGTATTAAGAGTAGGAATAATTTATATTAAGGTTTTATTTAGCATTAATTAATTACTGGTTAAAATGCTCTGAGTTTTAAGGGCTATGTTGAACTTTTGAAAGTTCTGTTAATATTATTAATATTTTAGGTTCTGATCTGATTAAAAGTAATTTTCTTTAATTTAAATCGATAATTAAAGGTATGATGTAATTTTGTTAGTATTTATCTATTTGGTTTCTTTGCTTGTTTTTTAATGATAGTGGTCCTAATCTGAGATTATCCCGACTTTAGTTAACGTTTGCTGCAGATGTTCTTGATGGATAAAACATCACAGGTTGTGGTTTCCTTTCTCTCCTACGTAGATGGACGACATTGATGCCATGTTTACGGACATGCTGCAGGAGATGGATCTCCTAACGCAGGTAAGGCATTTTTCTTTACCACTTCTTTGTTCTTTCCTTTCAAAAGACCTCGCGTCCCCGGAGCACTGCTGTGTTTTTAGAATTAGACAGGTCCAGATTCCATTTTCACCTGAATGTGAGCTAATACAAACCCACATATGGAATTCTGCTTTTTAAAAAAAAAAAAAAAAAAACTATTTATTGTCTCTATGTCATGTTGGATGATTTTTCATTGCCATCTGTTTCAACACTTTACCATCAGAAGTTAAAGTTGTTAGATGTGCACAGTAGAACAAAACTTACCCAGAAGGCATTGTAATTTTTTTTTTTTTACAATTCAAAGAATACAAAATAATAATATAAAGGCAGTAAAAGCGAAGTGAAGCTATGTGAGAAAATTTTAAGAGAACTTAAAATATATAAATATTAATAATATTATGTTTTGTGACACTTAAATTAATAAATAACCAAGCTGCGGTGAGAAATTGAATCCAGTATTCATTCTAAATTCTCTGAACGTGACAATTCTCTAAATGCTGATAACCTGCTGCATGCGCACCATAAACGTGGTAAGCATCAGAAGAATGTAATATGAACGTAATGCGGTCTTCTACAGGGTGGAATGGACTTACCATGTTCAGAGCCCAAAAGGTCGTCGTGAGAGCTCTACTGACAAAGCAACAACATAGTGATATCTCAATGACATCTCAGTCAGATCGCCATCCAGTCTTTACCATCTGCGCCATGCTTGTAGTACATCAATGAAATTCCTAAGATGTTAATTGGTCAGTGCTGTCGTTAATATCCATGTCATAGCCAGGCTTTTTGTAAAAATGTTTAAAAAGAAGCGTGGCAGCTTCACATCAAAGGAGACAATATTCCATAAGTCTGAAATCACTTTCTATCTGATCTATTATACAAAGCAGTTAACATGTTCAAAATCCTTTGAACTTACATTTAATACATAAAAATAATGCAGAATTGTAAATATTGGCACCTTTTAAACATTTTCAAATTTTAATTAATAATATAATGACATAATTCAATTTGATTCAATCAGAGTCCCTTTGTCAAAATTATTACATACAAGTACTTTTATATAACAATTCTTCACCATTTATTAGTAAAGTTTTGTTAACCAGTAGTTTCGGTTTGTAATTGTAGGGGTAGACCTTGCATCTTTCAGTGAAATTAATGGATGTTTTTTTTTTTACTACATTTTGAAATCATAGAAGTTTATGTCTGAGAAACATCTAAAAGAGAAAACAAAACTGAAACTTGAAGAAATTCTAAAGTTCTCTTTAGAGCTATACACAGTATGGGGGGGGAAATGTAATTTCAAAAACTTATAATTTTACCATATGAAGGGATTCCCCAGGCGGACACACACACACACACACACACACACACACACACATACACACACACACACACGCACACACACGCGCACACACACACACATAGTTGTGGTGTATACAGCTTTGGTCCTCTATGGTCTGTTGGATGTTGTGTAAGTGTTTACTGACGATTTGGTCCAAATGTCCAACTCAGAGAATGAAACGTTAGTAGATTTGACAGTTTTGAGTGTTCATGAGGTACCACACTGAGTTAACAGGGGACAATTTTTCAGTGACACATACAGTCCACCTACAAAACGGTATTTTATGCATGTACTGTATATAGATGATTATACAATACAGGGCATCAAACCAGTTTCTGATCATTTGAGCTCTCTGTTTTAAGCATTAGGGCAAATCTATTAAAAGTCAAATATCAGTTTAGTGTGCACATGTACACATTTCAGGCTAAACTGGGGTAAAGGTATGAAATATTTATAGTCACTTATGTCCAACTCAAAACTTGCACTCACCCACTCACTCACCCATGGTCTATACCGCACACACACACACACACACTCATTCACACGATATGGGCAATTTGGAAAAACCAATTAGTCTAATCTGCACTGTGAGAAAACCAGAGTACCTGGAGGAAAATCACTAATCATGTAAAGAACATGCAAACTCCATGCACACAGGCCCCAAAGTGGGAATTGAACCCGGACCCTGGAGGTGCAAGGTGACAGTCCTAACCATGCAGCCACTATAACTTTTAATGTATAGATATTTATCTCTGAAGTCCATCTGAATTTTAATGCCCTAAAAAGACTGATAAACAGAAACTAACATGTTATAAAACGATAATATTTTAAAACCCATACATTTTCCTTCTATTTATCTGTATAGATAGATAGATAGATAGATAGATAGATAGATAGATAGATAGATAGATAGATAGATCTATGAGTCATTTTATTTCCATGGCATGAAGGCATTAATGAAACACAATTTTGTTTAAAAATATCAACAATATTCATTTTAATTGCTTCATTTTGTCCTTCAAATATATGTGTACATGGCCATTAGGCAATTATATAATCATCACAATCATATACCTAGTAATAATAATAATAATAATAATAATAATAATAATAATAATAATAAAGTGGCATAGTGGTTTTGTCGCCTTGCACCTCCAGGGTCCGGGTTCGCGTCCTGCTTTCATGTGCATGGAGTTTGCATGTTCTCCTCATGCTTGATGGGTTACTTCAATTTCCTCCCACAGTACAAAGACATGCAGACTAATTGGTGTTCCCAAAATTGGCAGTAGTGTGTGATTGTGTGTGTGTGTGTGTGTGATGGATTGGCAACCTGCCCAGGGTGTACCCCGTCTCGTGCCCTAAGTCTCCTGGGATAGGCTCCAGAAGACCATGATCATTTATCCAAAAAATAAGTAAAAAGTGGAGCCAGTAGGAGCTGACTCTTAAAAATGAGTTATCGGTGAGACGAGCCAAGTGACTCACTGAAAAGAAACAGAAAACTTTTCGATATTACTTTAATGTAGCTCCAAAAATGTAGCTAAGATAATGTGGTACAAAAGGAGTTGTCCAAATGTGAGTCAACCTTCATAGTCCAAATAAGACATGTGGGTTTCTTTAAGCCTTTGGCATGTTTCACGTTTCCTGTTCACTTTGTACTAAGTATATTCTTCATTAAAAAAATACATATGTTGTATATTTAAATGTAACACTTGCATACGACAAAGCAGAAGTGATTTCAAGTAGGAAGATGAGTCGCTCCTTCACTCATGTGTGACCACATGACGATTCTTAAACTCCTCTAGGCCTCATTCGGTCCCCTCTATGCGTTACCAAAATATTGCTTTTAACATCTGAGTGCACTGCAGGTTCTTACAGACCAGGAATTTTAAAAAAAAAAAAAAAAAAAAAAAACATTTCATCAAACACTTCACAAGCTTGCATCTATGAGGGAAATCGCTACAACTACCCTTTACATATACGGAACTGAAAGTCCCCTTTGCTGAAAGCATAAGTGTGAACACAAATTTCTATATAAGAGTTCTTTGCATTAACTTGTTCCTTATTTTGTGCTTTTTTTCCTCCTCAGAGTCTGGAAGCTGAAGTTCCAGAGTATCAGCCGGCCCCCGAGTCCAGCCAGGAAATCAACATCTCTATCGGCTTTACAGATCTCAATGGTAACTAAAGTGGGGGGAAAATAAAACCATGTGGCTTTTCCTTTACACGTACTGTATTTACTTTATTCTGGAAGTCTCTGATCTTCAGTTTTATCACCTTGTTTGGAAAAGATGGTGTTAATTAGCTGTAAAATTGCAGCAATTTATAATAAAGTGAACCCAGAATGACGCATGAAGGATGTCTGGCTACTACTGTACTGTATGTAGCAGCGAAAATCAGATTAGCATTAAACCACACGGGTGGTTAGCAAGAAAAGAATAAGTCTTGGCGACGGTTTAATATGTTTTTCGTTCATTTTAAGGAGTTGGCCTGTATTCTCTTTGCATCATCAGACCCTGTCTGGTCTATAGCAAGATACTCTAAAGGGGTTGGACAATGAAACTGAAACACTGGCCAATTTAGTGTTGGAGGTTCATGGCTAAATTTGACCAGCCTGGTGGCCAATCTTCATTGTTTGCACATTCCACCATTAAGAGCAGAGTGTGAAGGTTTAATTAGCAAGTAATAGCATGGTTTTGCTTAAAATATTGCAATGCACACAACATTATGGGTGACATATCAGAATTCAAAAGAAGACAAATTGTTGGTGCACATCCTAAGTTAGTTAAGCTTTTAAGTTAAGCCTTTATTTGTCACATATACATTACAGCACAGTGAAATTCCTTCTTCACATATCCCAACGTAACTGGGGTCAGAGCGCAGGGTCAGCCATGATACGGCGCCCCAGGAGCAGTTAGGGTTAAGGGCCTTGCTCAAGGGCCCAACAGTGGCAACCTGGTGGAGTTGGGGATCGAACCAGCGATCTTCCGGTCGGTAACTCAGTGCCTTAGCCCTCTGAGCCACCACTGCCCCTGTGGTCCATCTGTGACCAAGACAGCAAGTCTTTGTGATGTATCAAGAGCCACGGTATTCAGGGTAATTTCAGCATACGACCAAGAAGGACGAACCACATCCAACAGGAGTAACTGTGGACGCAAGAGGAAGCTGTCTTAAAGGGATGTCCGGGTGCTAACCTGGATTTTATCCAAAAAACATAAAACCACAGCTGCCCAACTCACTCCAGAATTAAATGTGCACCACAACTCTCCTGTTTCCACCAAAACTGTTCGTCTGGAGCTCCACAGGGTCAATGTACATGGCCGGGCTGCTGTAGCCAAACCTTGCTCACTCGTGGCAATGCCAAATATGGTGCCAACAGCGAAAATCTTGGGCTGTGGACAATGTGAAACATGTATTGTTCTCTGATGAGTCTACCTTCACTGTCTTTCCCACATCCGGGAGAGTTACGGTGTGGAGAAGCCCCAAAGAAGCGTACCACCCAGACTGCTGCATGCCCAGAGTGAAGCATGGGGGTGGATCAGTGATGGTTTGGGCTGCAATATCATGGCATTCCCTGGTCCCAATACTTTGCTAGATGGGCACGTCACTGCCAAGGCTCAAAGGCTCGAAATCCCTCTGGCCACTGTGCAGAACTTGTATCTATCATTCCCAAGATGATTTGATGCTGTATTGTCCGCAAAAGGAGGCCCTACACCATACTAATGAATTATTGTGGTCTAAAACCAGGCATTTCAGTTTTATTGTCCAACCCCTGTACATGCCAAAAGAAAATAAAAATAAGTTTGATTGGTATCCAAGGTTAGTTCTCGAGTAGCGCAGCATGTTCATTCAACATTATCGCGAGTTCGATTGTGATGTTGCACCATTTGAACCCAAGAGTCTACAGAGCAAATTGTCCATCATTGTACCAACACTCTCACATGTGAGAGTGTCATGATGACACGAGCCAAACATGGGCATCTGTGAGCTCAGACGAGCGGAAGGGCATGATAATGCTTTCCTCCAAGTGTGTTACACCGCCTCATAATATTGCATGTGCTGCAGTTCAAAATGATGTGGTCGGCTGGTTTCATGTGTCTCAGAGGAAGCATTTGATAGTCTCCACCCTCACTGGTTGGTAGTTGGTCGCTTTGATGAGAGAGTGTCCTAACAGAGAGAGATAATATGACTGGTGATGGAAATGATAGTGGGGAAATATGACTATGGATATAAATAAGGGGTAATCTTGGTTCTACAAAAATCTAATGTATATTGCTTCTGGTTATTTTTCCTTTAATAAGTCTTGGACAATTCATACCGAACAGACAGCTCTCCTTTCTCACACAACAGTTACCAACCAGGGAGGGTAAATGCTTACACACAAACTTCCTCTGAAAAGCACAGACGCAGCCAACCACATCTTTTCAATCTGCTTAAAACAATGAGAAGAAAGCGCTATCCTCCCACTTCCACATATATGACCACACAGATGGCCACAATTCATTGGCGTCACTGATGATTGACAGGTGCTATAGTAACTGTAGGTTTGCTTGCTTGGAGTTCCAGCTACAGATGCCTACAGCATCGTCAGAATTTGACCTCATGAACAGTTACATTTGTAATAAATTAAATTATATTGGGTACTGTACTGGAATTACAGTGCATTTATTTTAAACTAGCGTACTGTAAGTACGCGTTGTTGACACTCAAAGAGTTTGTAGAAATAGTCAAAAGGTTGAAGTAATGTAATCAGTGATATTATTATTATTTGAGGTTGAAGTCCATGTACAGTACATGTCTGTCTGTCTTTCTGTACAGCAGAACTCTCTGTCTAACTTATTAATACAAAAAAATCACATTCTGTAAGGTTGAGTATCAGACAGACTGGTTTCTGTTCCTCCAGTGTATGAAATGTAAAGACACCACTGAAAGAGTTCTGACCAACGTACAGATGAAACCTTTCTTTTATGTCTATAGATTAGTGCTGTATGATGTCGGTGCCTCTCACACACTCACACTATTCCGTTTCCACACTTGTCACACATGGGCAGTTTGTGCAGGTTTCCTCCGGGCGAGAGAGGCTGAGTCGTCGGCGCTTGCACCGCCTTCGTCACGACCGGAAGCGTTCCTGTCAATCAGAGAGACGTCTCCATCAACCGAGATGATGATGATGATGATGATGGATTGCTGCAGTGATTGACTAAGTGTGTGTGTGTGTGTGTCGTACTCTCACTGTTGATGTAATCCTGTAAGGCTTTAAAGGATCCTGACTGCCGTGGCTCGTGAGGCTCCTGATCATCCTCTTCCTTCTGTAGCATACGGTACACATCTGATTCTTCTATAGACGTGAGCGTCCTGGGACTACACACACACACACACACACAAACACACACAAACACACACATACATCTTCATCATCATCATAATAATCATCATCATCATCAATCTCCTTTATTTCAAGGAAATGATTCAGTGTGTGTGTGTGTGTGTGCACAATACTTTATAATAAAGTTCAACAGACTCTAACACACATAAGCAGCACAATTTTACAAAGTTTAAATTTTTTTTATAAAAAGTATTAAATTTTTTTAAGTAGGCGTGGCCTGTGTGTGTCTTAGTGAAGGAGGCGTGGCCAGTGTGTCTGTCTGTCTATCTGTCTCGGTGAAGGAGGTGTGGCTTGTGAAACTGTCAGTCTTAGTGAAGGAGGCGTGGCCAGTGTGGGTCTGTCTGTTTGTCTGTCTGTTTGAAGGAGGTGTGGCCTGTGTGTCTGTCTGTCTTAGTGAAGGAGGTGTGGCCTGTGTGTCTGTCTGTCTTAGTGCAGTAGGCATGGCCTGTGTATCTGTCTGTCTTAGTGAAGGAGGCGTGGCCTGTGTGTGTCTGTCTGTCTTAGTGAAGGAGGCATGGCCTGTGTGTCTGTCAGTCTTAGTTAAGGAGGCGTGGCCTGTCTGTATGTCTGTCTGTTTGAAGGAGGTGTGGCCTGTGTGTCTGTCTGTCTTAGTGCAGTAGGCATGGCCTGTGTGTCTGTCAGTCTCAGTGAAGGAGGCGTGGCCTGTGTGTCTGTCTGTCTTAGTTAAGGAGGCGTGGCCTGTGTGTCTGTCTGTCTTAGTGAAGGAGGGGTGGCCTGTG
>JAQQZS010000033.1:32973429-32989240 GCA_030068045.1 Platyallabes tihoni | reverse complement strand
TCGAGCCTGGCCGGGAATCGAACCCGGACCCTGGAGGTGCAAGGCGACAGTGCTAACCACTACACCACCGTGCCACCCATATATAATTATATTATATATAATTATTATTCTTTCATATGAAAACAAACGAAAATATTTAGAAAAGATAAGCCACAAAGCTTGAACTAAAAACACACAGACCATCCAGGCCAGCAATCTGTCCTAAAAAAAAAAAACATGAGAAATTATTATTATTATTATTATTATTATTATATTAATATGATATACTCTCCGTCATACTACTTTTCCTTTCCTGAGTTGTGTATACATTTTTTTTGGCTGCCTCTGTATATAATGAATTCACTAAGTTGTTATATGATATGTGTTGGTTACACCGTCTTCATGTCTGGATTACACCACCGTGTTGTTGATTATTTCCCTATCACAGCATGCCATGTCAGGCTTTATTTCTTCAACATTCTTAAACTGCTACTTACCCCAGAGTGCCGCGCCCTGCCATGGGCGGACTGGGTGGCTTCTGTGTCGGCGGATTGGTTCTCGATAGCGTTCCTCCTCTGATTGATTGGTTGTTTCCATGTTGTTGCTTGGAGAAAGATGTAAAATACAAAAAATAAATTAAAAAAAATTAAAAAAAATAACACAATGTGAGCATTTGATGATTGACTCACGGACAAAACACAACACCAGACAGGGACAACAAGACAGTTGGGGGAGACGGTGGGCTTCCCAGATCTCATTATTTAAAAAAAAAAACAAAATAACATTGCTGTAGATATTGAGCGACTTTCTGATGCTGAATAATAATAAAAATAAAAACAGCAGACCATTGAGAAGGATATGATCACTAAGCTGAAATGTTTTTAGAGCGTCAGCAATCCTATTTTTCATTGCCGTGTGACGTTTGATAAATAACCGGCGCTGTTCAGATGCCCGAGGGTCCATAAAAGCAATCGTTTAGTCTGGGAAACCCACACGGTCTGCAAAAAAATGTAAATAAATAAATAAAACTACTTGTGCAGGAGCTATTCAGTGTTAAGACACAGAGCTGAGTTTATATATCACGCTGTAGGGCTGGGTGATACAACGAAAAAATAATGAGCCAACAAAGTAAAGCAAACAAGACCGGATTTATCAGCACGTCTCTCTTTCATGGATAAACTTTAAAACTGATTAACATGTTCTTGGATTATTATTATTATTTATTTACTTCCCGGTCGTATCGCCCAGCCCTGTGATGTGGGGACCACGTGATATTAGAGGAAATTGAATTGAACTAAAAAGGGAGAAGGGTTGAGGGTAGAGCGGCTGATCGATAACAAGCTACAGCGGGATCGGGTCACGTGACGAACAGGACTTACCTTGGCTTTTAGCCACTAATGCAGGCATGAGAAAAAGAGAAGAAAAAAAAAAAGAGTAAGATATGAAACAGAAAGAGAAAAACAGACCAATAGAAAAACTCACACCAATACTGATCTTCAACCTTCAGATAAACGGGCACGAGGCTAAAAGATTACTGCTCTGAAGTTTGATACTTCTTCTGCTATTATATCCTGTATTAAACTAATATGTATGGATATCGAATGCTCCTTTTTCTCATATTTAATGCGAACGACGATGCTGTGAAAAAGTATTTCCTGATTTTTTAATTTCTTGTCACACTTAAATGATTGAGATCATCAAACCTGTCCGTCCCTGTGTGATGGACAATGATCTGAAAATCACCAGCAAGTCCATTTCTGAATGGCTCACAAAAAAATTAAAAAACAATCAAGGTTTAGGAGGGGTCTACTAGTCAAACTCCAAACTTAAATTCGATTGAGATGCTCGAAAACCCTCCAATGTGGCTGAATTGAAACAATTCTGCAAAGAAGAACGGACCAAAATTTCTCCACAGCGATGTGAAAGACTCATCTCATCGCCGGTTATCGCAACGCTTGATTGGAGTTGTTGCCGCTGAGGGTGGCACAACCAGTTATTAGATTTGGAGGGCAATTACTTTTCGCATAGGGACAGGCAGGTTTGGACAGCTTTTTTGTTTTTTTCATTAATAAATGAAATCATCGTTCCAACAACTGCGTTTTGTGTTTACTCGGGTTATCTTTGTGTTATATTAAAATGTGTCAGATGATCTGAATCCCACTCAAAACAAATATGTAAAAAATACATAAATAAAAAAAATCGGGAGGGGGCAAATACTTTTTCCAGTACTGTACTTATGGGAAAAAAAAGTATCATGATTTGTACACTTCCTCAACTACCTGCGTAGACTTGAGGGTGACTCGTCCAAGTTTTCAACTTGGACTTGACACCAAGTTACCCAGCATTTGGACATACGGTTAAGTGACTCGGATTGGACGTACAGTGCTGTGCAACAGTTTGAGCCTACTTATTTCCTCAGATTAAATTAAATGATGTTGATTGAATTAAAGAAACGGGAACAAATGTTTTACATGCGACAGGCTGCACCTAAAGTACCTAAAGACATAATTTAAAAACTAGTTGGAAAGGAGCTTTAAATTACTACGACAAGCAGAGAATCAAGTGCTGCATTAATAATGCATCCTCTAATGTGGGCAGTGAGGTAACTGTGATGGAAGAAAAACAACATTCATTCATACAAAAGCATTTTGACTAATAGCCAGTGTTCTCGTGTGGGACAGAAGCTCAAATAGTCATAAAGAAAGAAAATAGCAGTGTTGAGGTCTAGGGCTTTTTTTTGTACAAGTCAAGGACGAAGAGGGGGATCACAGCGAGATCTGACTCTGTAGTGTAATATGGCATGGAGGACACAAGTGAGGAAATGAGTGATGCATTTCGAGGCTCGAGATGCAGAGGAGGAATGACTGATTGAACACGTCAGGGTGGAATGTATGAAAAATATGGCGTGGCTGGGTGTAAAGTGAAAGAGGACTGATCAGAGTTTTAAAGGCCAGAATTAAGGTTTGCATCGGGGGCTGGGTATAATAAAAATAAATAAATAAATAAAAACAGAGTGGGTGAGTCTCATGAGCGAAGATGAGGCTGAACATACAGTAAGTTTCGTGACGGGAGAATGTTTGTAAGTTGGATTCGTTCTTAAGTCTGTACACCTTTGTCACAGATATACAATGTAAAGCGTTAAAACACCAAACCACATACGTTTGGGGTTTTGCTTCTGCATATTACTCTCGTGAGACTGCACCTCCGAATCACGAGAGGAATCCCGGTGACGCAGCGAGGTCAGAATGGGAAGATGTCATGGGGAGGACAACGCTACATGGTGTTTACTGCAAACTCGAACAGACGCCATTTTGTCTCAGGGTTGTTTCGGACTGCGAACGCTGTGATCTCGTCGAGGATTTTCCCGAAATTAGGATTATTCACCATTACTGCTTGAATGCACTCCAAGTCACTCTAGGGAAAGGATTCTGTCCAACGGAGTCCATAAAAATAAAATTTTAAAAAGTGTGTACGGGTACAAGTAAGTGAGATTTGGAGGGAATGTTCAGTCTTTCTACGGGAGTGGGCGGGACCAGTCAGGAATGTCCTCAGAGGCTGACGAAACTGGTCAAAATCGCTTGGAGAGCTGAAGTGAAGTCTATCAACTAAGTAAATGTAAATGTAGTGAGACCAGCTCTACCGCATGCGAGGCTTTATTTTGACTGGCGTAAAACCAGACCAGTCACTTCTACCCACTTGGCTGCAAACATATGGCAACGTGTGGGATGAAGCAAGCCGAGGGCTAGTGTAGATGACGCGCAAATGGAAGAAATAAGTTTCGCCAACATTTTTTTGTCCGAGTTTCCGAAGTGTAGTTGACTGAATTCAGCATCAGTCGACAAGCCACGTTAAAAAAAAAAAAAACCCTCTTGTTTTTCAGTAGCAGCGTTAACCCCAGAGTGGGCGAGCGAGTTTGGTCTGGCTGAAGGTGCTTTAAACCTCCGATGTGATGAGTCAGGACTCGGTGGAATGTCTGCAGGCTGGATAGAGCTTGAAACTTGCTACTGAGGAAAGAGAGAGACAGAAAAACACGCCTCTGCCTGAGGACAAGAGAGGACAACAGCAAAGTATTTTCCCACACCGCTCTCTGGGATCAGGAGGCGTACGTATGTACGTGCGGGGAAAGACAAACCCAGACCGAGATGAACTCACTCTGTCTCTGAGGTCTCGACGGCCTCGAGTGCAATTAAAGGCTGAGAGGAAACCTCGACTGTGCATAACACTTAACACCGCAGCTTTATGTAGCTTTAACACGTTATGCAAGGAAGCTGGCCTTACAACTTCCTTTTGCATGTATGTCACATCCTGCTTATAAACAGAAGAAACCAGGGACGTTTAAAAAGCACTAAATTAAATCAACCACTGTGGCCAATCAGAAGGCTTTTTTTTTCTTCTTTTAACCACATGTAGTTAATTATTACCAGAGTGAAAGTGACATGATGACATGGTGCCATGCTTGTAGCTACTTTTGATATCACTGGGGCTGGCAAGGCCTATATGTCTGACCCAGTCACATGTCAATGGACAATTATGGAAAAGTGTCGGCATAAAGGTTGAGTTTGGAGTTACCCCAAAGCTACAATGCAAAAGCAAAAACAATAATAATAAAAAAAAAGGTTCTCTGGTCTGATGAGCACACAATTTAAATAATCTTTAATAAGATGACCTTCAACGATAGGAGTGGCCATTGTTTATTCGCTGTATCGCATCAATAGCCAGCTGGAGCTTCGAAAAAGTTCCAATTGACGTGGCTGCACCACTTTTATTTTCAAGAAAAGATCAACTGTGCGGGAGTTACCTTCTTTAACAGTTCAGGAGAAGTTACTCCTAGCAATAATTTTATTATACATTACATTTCTTATATGTTACACCAAATGGTATTTTTGTAGGGCTATGTAAGAGCTGAACAGGGTTATTATTATAGTGAAATAGTCCCCCAACTTACAAACGAGTTCTGATCCCGAAGCTTGTGCCTTTATATCGCGAGGGGACTTTAGACATTTTATACATTTACTTAAACACACATATGTACATAATTGTACATATCCGATGCACTGCAGTGTCCCAGTGTTCTTGTATCTCCAGAAATGCATAACTTGCATGTTCGTAATTCAGGGAGTACCTGTACTAAAACACAAAAACTATTTTTTTTTAAACATTTTTGTAAACGGAAATAAGATAATTTACCCAAAGAAAAAAAAAAAAAACACTATTTTTCCTTATCGCTCAGTCTAATCACATTTAGGACAGCTGCTGTTCTGCCGAGATCTGCCTGCTTGATGACAACTTCAAGATTGTCAGGGAAAAAAATATGAGAGCCGTGTGGGGCTATTTCGAATTTAGCAGTGAAATCAGTAAAATGCAAAGTCGTTACAGGTGACAGCATATGCGGCGTATAAATAAAAGCTCCGGGATCTACAAGAATTAAATCCTTGATTGAGATGAAAAGCAAAGTGCAACTCTGGGGGCCGTAAAAAGTGAATATATAAACATTCATGCTCATTAGATTATTATTTTTTTTTCCACAAAGCACTAGTCCCTGACAACTTTTAATTGAAATAAAATTACTAAAACAAAAACTGAAAGTAAAAAATTTAACCGAAATAGAAATGAGTCAATGAAATAAAAAATAAACTGAAACTAAATAGATTAGTAAGGAAACTGTAACTAAACTGAAGTCCAGACTAAATCCAAAAATAATAAAATAAAAAGAAAAATTAGAAAATGGGAAACTTTTACTAACATGGTCTTGAATTCTTATCTTGTATAAAAGACGGTTATATTAAAGCTTGTTTCTACATTTGTATAATTAGGTATAATTAGTATCTTTTTTTTTTTTCTGCATAGCTCACACACACTTGCAGATACGCATGTGAAATTCGGTACACTCCTAAATCTCATTTAGCTTTCGTATGCATAACATACCCAGTGGATTTTGATATACTCCTCCTAGGAAATGTATTCGATCGCCACCAAACCGGGCCGATTTGTCCTCGGTACATTGAGGATGCAAAATTGCGGAGGGATTTTTGATCCCTTAATTGGTTTAGCCGTGACAATGCTTTAAACTTGTGCTAAAAAGTTGTTAATAATTTTCATTATTTACTGACAGTATAACTGAGTGATATCTTTTCATAGTGTGATGCTTTTTCTGGCATCTGGGGCGTTTTGAATAAAATGGTCTTAGCATGAAATTCCCCTTACTCTAAAATCAAGTCATAACAGGATCGGTGTGTATAAAGCGATAGCGCTTAGTGCTTGGGCCCACTCATCGCTGCTTGCAACTATGTTTGAATTCGTGCTCCAGTTTTGTTCCGGTTTGGAATATCGCCGAGACATGCTGCAGTCAAAATAAGCTCCGGCATTGTGATGTGTGTGTTGCTTAATTCAGGCAGGCAGAAGACCATCTGCATGACTGTTCCTGTAGCCAACAACCGCTGTAAAGCCTACAACGGAGGCCTGATCGAATCGTTCTGATTAGAATGATGGATTGGATTATGGAAGAGGCAGCTTCAGATTCACAGAGAGAGAGAGAGAGAGAGAGAGAGGATTTTGTTAGAGGAGGTTTCCTGCGCTCTGGGTGGTGAGGGAGAAGCTCTGTTAGTCTCTGTTTCTGGCTTGAGGTGGAAAAAATGAGCTGTAATTTCGGGCAAGACTACAAACATAAGGAAGAACTTCCCTTTAGCGTGTGTGTAGATGCTGTTTCACCATTTCCTGACTGAAAGAACTCATTGAGGAAACGCAGAAAGCCGACTAAGTGCTTCCTAAAAGACTCATGGTGGAAATAACTGGCATTGGAGACGATGCACAAGAACTCCTCTTAGTCAAAACTCTCTCTCTCTCTTACACACACCCACACACACATACAGTATATATATTTAGCATCTCCTCAGCTAAAGACCAGAACGTACCTTGACTCCGTGGCCCACATCGTCCAGTAAGGTGTAGTCTATGGGTTTTCGGATGTACCTCACCGGCCTCTCTATGTTGGACGGAGCGACGATCTTGTGCGTCCTGGATGTGTTCTTGTTAGTGGTCAGGATGCCGATCTCACGCCTCGCCACTTTCTCCTTATGGATGTCCACCGTCTGTAAACAACATAAAGATGAACGCAGATCAACCACGATGCGACTGCAACCCGCGCAGGTTGACGCCGTTAGCTGTTTAATGATGTATGAAATAAGAGCTGGAGGCAGCTGGGTCTTAAAATCTCATACAGACACCACACACACTTAATGGCTGCCTTTACTGTTTTATAAAGAAACAGACGTACAAATAGTAACTATGTAAACAAGTACTGAAGGATACATTTCTGTGCTTTCTAAAGATTTCTGTTCAGAAACATTTGTGAAAGTTGTTTTTGGGATGAAACTGACACATTTGCTCATTACGGCTGATTCTGTAACACCTTCTTTAAGTTGCAGCTTGACCTCTGACTGTTAACGAAGCCGCGGGACTGGAGACTCCTTCCAAAAAAAAAATTAAAAAAAGTTACATAAAACACGATGTGATATAAATCCCTGTCCAAGGTATTGCCACAGAAACATGCAGATAATCATACAGGACGAACAACTCCATCCTCCTCCACCTCTCGAATCGTGAACATTCTCACACATCTCAAGGTCTGAACAGCTGAGGGAATGTAAGCCTCGACCGACACACACACACACGTACACAAGATTCCTTTCATTCCTCTCTGTGTGAAATGACAGCAGTGTATATCTCTGTCTCGTAATACAAGATCACTCCTAACTCGTGCCTCTCCGAAAACCGCTCACACGGTCACACCCAAGACTTTCAAACAACACTTCCTGGTTTTGAAACGTGACACCCTGTAATATACGGTGCTCTGAATAATCTTGGTGGAGTTACTCACTGCTCACCTGACACAATCCGGACCAGACGCTCTGAACACCTCCAACTAATCCTGGATCTCACGGTGTGTCTCACGGTTTTCTCAGCCTTGCTTCAGCGCTTAAATCAGCCACCTGAAGGCTGGAGCTTCAGCATGATACTGTAAGATCCTGTCCTGTGCTCATTTTAGCACTCTTGGCCACAATCTGCACGAAGTGTTGCATGTAAACACACTCACTAGTGTTTGTTTTTGCCTTTCTACACCTGTACCCTGTGATGGTTTATAATCCCACTACTGACCGGCCGTCAAACACAACGAGCCAGAAAGTTCTCACTGATTTATAAACCCATGAACGCTGATCAGTTCCTTAAAAAAAAAAAAAAAAAAGTGGGTTTGTATATCAAACATCATGTCATATATCATATGTGGCAGTTCTCTATGTGCGTCCCATAAGGATGGGAACTCCCAGGGACCTTCCGATACAATATTATCACGATACCTAGGTGCCAATTTGATCTGGACTGGGATTATACAAACACGGTGCTCCATCAGCATACGAATCCCTTTGAGAGAGACAAAAATACCTAAGGTGAGTAAATCATCGCTGTCCTTATACATATTTCAAGAAAAGGCACACTAGACGATCCGCTGTACATGGGACGACACAGTCCGCTAATGTCCACTCAATGTGGTTTTGCTTTCAGAGAAAAATAAATAAATAAATAAAAAACACCACCCAGAATACACCCAGTTAAATGAACCGACGTCCGCGGCAGGAAACAGAACAAATGCAACACCTGAGAATCTTTTCCTGTCTAACGAAGCGCACGAAACCCTCGCAGCAGGAACTGAGGTGGATTAGTGCAGGGTGCACGGGTGACAGGGTTTCACACACACACACATTTTAACCTTGACTCTGGTCTGGTTTTGTAGCACGTGACCTCCGGTAACCCCTGGAACAAACCCAGTGCGCAATCAGGATGGGGGCAAAGAGCACACGGAGCACACGGAGCTGACGGATGTGAGGCAGACTCCTGCGCTGCGGAGTCATAAAGCGGGAGTGGAAAGACGCTGATGATGGACAAGGGAGTGTGTGTATGTGTGTGTGTGAGAGAGAGAGAGAGAGAGAGAGGGAGTGTGTGTGCACCAATAGTTGCAGTTCTTTATCACAGCACACAAGCGTGCAGCTGGCAGAGGGGGGGAAGTGAGAGGCCACAGAGGCTGATTTCACCTCCTTCCTGTGTGTAAATATACCGTCCAGCCTGCAACCACCCAACACTCACACACACACACACACACACACACACACACAGACACAGACACACACACAGACACACACACACAAACAATGAAACCCTAGACTAGATAACGTCCTTGAGAACTGAATTATTTATAAACATAAGAATTATTTGCTTTGCGGCAAAAACGCATGACTTTTTTTTTTGGTCACAGAAACTGTGAATCATATTAAGTCTAAATTTAAAACTCTTTTCCCGTCTCTTTTTCAGTCTTCTTGCCTTCAGGGTTTGGGGGTGTCGTGTTATTTCATCAGAGCCGTGTCTAAGAGAAGACTGAAAGCATCCTCTGTGGAAGAAAGTCAAAGAATCTTAGCTCTCCGTCAAACACGATGGTAAAAGTTCTGTCAAAATGTAGCGAAATCATGATTTAAAACTGACTTAGAACTAGTAGCAGTGGACAGTTCATTCAGGTTTCAGAAGCCGGTCCTGATAGATGTAGAACTGGGCTTTAACACTAGGTTCCTCACTTCCTCCTTCTCTCTCTCTCTCTCTCGCTCTGAGTTGATGTTACAGACATCTTGCTCAATCCCTGGTCACTGACTCAGTCTCTGACTAAACGGTTCCACGGATGGCATTGAAACATCACACACCCGATCCCGTCGCTCCCACCACAGCTGGATTCGCCGACTCTTTCTGCCAGCTGTCTGAGCGTTCTGTGAAGAATGATCCTGACTCATTCTTACTCAGCAGAGTAGTCCGCTTTTTTTAATTATATTTTACCAAAAGATGAACTGCACCAGCTTGACAATAAATAAATAAATAAATAAATAAATAAATTTTGATTTGGGCATTATCGTTTGTATTTATGGTTGAATATCTTTTGTGCAAAATCTGGTGATCTGGTGTGAGATCAACAAGTCGAGTATAATTTTTAATTTTTAGTGCTTTGTTTAGAATTTTGCAAGTTTCACAATGAAGATGGTGAAAGTCGAGTAAGTAATAACAGTGATATAATCGCCAGGGTGAAGAAGTGAATTTTACAATACTCAATGCTTCTTGTATTCCGATCCATGCTTCGTTTTTGTTTTTTTTGTAAATATGCATACACATTTATATTTTTATCATATAAAAAGAAACACATTTGCTAAATACAATTTGATGCCCTCTTCTGTAGTGTCCGTAACTCAAATCTTTCAATAATCTTAACAACAATCCTTTCAGATGAAACTTTAGATTTCACATGAAAAGACACAAACTCGGGCCTCCAAGTGGCACAGTGGTAAAGCGCTCGCCCTATCATCCTGAGATCGCTGGTTCGGTTCCCGGGTGATGCTGTTTTCCCCTCACAGTCGGAGGTCTAGAGAGAGCTGATTGGCCGAGCTCTCTCAGAGCAGAGGGATGAGAGGTATTTAGTGCTCACACATTAATCACGGCTCTACAGCCAATCAGGGGTGTCTGTGAGCCCACGCAAGTGGAAGGAGCGGATTTCCTCAGAGTGTGTTACTCCGCCCCTAACGGTGCGTGAGCAAGCGGTTCGAAAAGATGCGGTCGGCTGGCGTCACACGGTTTGGAGGAAACACGTGATAGTCTTCGGCCCTCCAGGCTGAGTGGTAGTAGTTGCCTTAATGTGGAGCCCCCTAGTGACGGGGAGGAATTGGACACGACTAAATTAGGGAGAAAATCGGGAAAAAATCCAAAAAATAAAAATTCAAAAAGACATAAACCTGAAAAAGTGTATTATTCTAAAATAGAAAATGGTTAAGATATTGCAACATGAATCGGACATGGTTACGGACACTACAGATTGTTTTGCTTTTTAACAGAGTGCTTTAATTTAAGCAATTAAATAAAATTTTAATACAAAATTAAATTTTTATTTTATCCTTCTAAAAGCTTACATAAATTTTTGTATGAATACTCATTTAAAATGAAAATTATGCATTTTTCTTAATGATTATTGTTTGAAGAGTATAACGCTGAAAAACGGCCATTTTGGGGGCACATCGTCTCTCCAAAACGGCTGAAGTTAGCAACTTGAAATTTTTAGGGAAGCAAGATTGGTCACTTCCGTGTTGCATAAACTTCAGAAGTAGCCTCTTTGGCACAAAAATTTTTTTTTCTATTATAACTTTAAAAAAAAAAAATACAATAAAATCAGCACCAATACTGTGATTTTGGCTGAAAAGTCTTTACACTCCACCTGAACTAATTGGCTGGATAATTATGTTGCCGTGTTCCTCAGGAATAAGGATCTTGCCTGGAGGGGTATACCGGTCATCGCTGCTCCAGATTATTAACCAGGTTGAATCACGGAGGCCTGGAGGTCTCTCTCTCTCTCTCTCTACCTCGGTTTACGGCTAAATCTTTACGGTCAGTCAGGACAGTGATTTAACAGCGGTGACGTCCTAATAAAGAGTTACAGCCCCGTCATTTTAGACTACACACACTCTTAAACCAAGCTCAGAGGTTCTAGCTCTAGTCATGAACACACACATAGTTCCAGTTGGCCTGCATGAACTAAGAAGATACCTGAGTGTAATGGCGTTTTCACGCGGTGTGTTTTGACCTGAATAGTCTGATGAGCGAATGTGTGACTCAGTATGACCCGACTCACACCTCCATCCCTCTGAGCAGCAGTTTACGGCCTGGCAGCTTCCTCACGCTGCATAAATCTCACACCGCCGCTTTCCTGCGAGCGCCGAGTCAGAGCCAGCTGTGGCTGGTACAACCGTGTTATACTGTAGCCTCTTCTCTTTACATTTAGAGTAGCTGTGTCCAAAAACAATTATTATTCCATAACAAACAAAAAAGGGAGACAAAATACCCATAATGCACTGTTGTTTGGTTTAATTCAGTCTAATAAGAGTCAACATCATTGCCTTAGCAAATCGCATTTAGCAGATTATGTGTCTAGCCGTCCTTTGGTGAAAATATATCTAATGTTGCGACAAAATGTGATTACTGTCTCGGGGTTCTTTCTTTAATTCAATTCAGCTCAGTTTTATTTATATAGTGTTTTTTTAACAAAGGTCATTGTCGCAAAGCAGCTTCACAGAATCAAAATAAAAAATAAGACAATGTGTGAGAAAATATGTAAAAATCAGATTGTCCCTGATAAGAGAGCCGAGGGTGATGGTGGCAAGGAAAAAAAACATCCTGAGATGGCAATAGGAAGAAACCTTTAGAGGAACCAGACTAAACATGGAGACATCAGATAGCAAGGATTGACCAGCAGTCACACTGTGTGTTAGGAGGCTGGACGTTCAGTATAACAGGAGATGTGTTTAAGTTAAGTTCAGAGCTACTATTAACTGACCCTAGCTCTTGTCAGATCATTTGACTCATGAGTCGAATAAGACTCAACTCTTTCAACTGACAAACGATTCAGTTTCAGTTTGATAGATACCTTATTGATCCCGAAGGAAATTCCAGAACATCCAGTAGAAATGAAGGCAGTGACACAAAGACAGGTTTGTAGATGTGAGTCCACACTGTGTATACTAATATATACCCTATATCGCCAAAAGTATTTGCTCGCCTGCCTTCACATGCATAAAAAAACTTGAGTAACATCCAATTCTTAATCTATAGGGTTTAACATGTTGTTGGCCCACCATTTGCAGTTATAACAGCTTCAACTCTTCCACAAGTTTAGGTTTAGTGTTTATGGGTATTTCTGACCGTTCTTCCAGAAGCGTATTTGTGAGGTCAGACACTGATGTTGGATGAGGAGGCCTGGCTCGCAGTTGCCGCTCTAATTCATCCCAAAGGTGTTCTATCTGGTTGAGGTCAGGACTCTGTGCAGGCCAGTCAGGTTCTTCCACACCAATCTCGCTTTGTTTTATCCATGTCTTTATGGACCAGGATCGTCCTCAAAGTGTTCCCACAAATTTGGCAGCATGAAATTGTCCAAAATGTCTTGGTATGGTGAAGTATTAAGAGTTCCTTTCAATGGAAGTAAGGGGACAAGCCCAACTCCTGAACAACAACCCTTCGCCAGTTCCAACATGACAGCGCACCAGTGCACAAAGCAAAATCCATAAAGACATGGATTCACTAAGTTCACTGACGAGTCCAGTTTGCCACTCAGGTATTGGGTAGCAGAATCGTTTGTTTACTCTTTTGTGAACCCATTGGCTTTGTGAACGTTGAGTCTATGCTGGAGAATGTCCTGAAACACTGTTTTTTTTACAGCAACGCCACTCTAAGGTGATGTCGTGATGGTGGTGAAAAGTTCTGTTCAATATGTTGTAAATCAGGTAAGAGTCAAGGCCATGGAACGTTATCTACAACTCTGTTTATTCTCATCAAAGCAGCGAGTGAGCCCGAGGAAATGAGAGACAGACCACGCCCACTGTCAGAGAAATGCTGATTTGCTTTGACACCTGAAGAATAAATATTCCAAAACAATACCCTAGGCAGCGTTTTGTTCTCTAAATACATCACATATTTCTAGGATTGCCCTTGACAACGGCTTCAAACAGGAAATGAGAACGCTACAGCAGTTTTCTCAGGGTGGCATCCGCTAAAACATCAGCACACACAAACGCATAACCTAGCAACACTACACTCAGACACACCCACACCCGCATGAAACTCTACTTATTCACACTTGCACATGTGTGTGTTGTTGTGTTCTAGCGAGATTCCTAATCGAGCAAGGCTTAATAACAGAGCGAAAGCGGCACACGATCGAGCAATTATTTTCGACTCGGGAAATGATCACCAGATGTTTGTGGGTTTCTGGCAGTTATCAGTAGCTGCCTCTCCTTCGACACTGTTAGTGTGAAAACACCCAACAAAACACACACACTGTTCTTTTAATGTGTGAGAAAGAAAACAAAAAACATCTATCCGTCACCCATTAGTCCACGTTGGCGATCAACTAAAGCCATTACACCACTTACAGAAGTATCCATGTCTTGTGATAATAGTAGAGGAGTCATATTGTATGTAATAGTGTAATCTGTGACTCTCTGCCCGTCTGTCTGTCCGTCTGTCTGATCAAATGAACACCTGTCTGTGCAGGAAGATCTGTATCAGTGCTTTCAGAAGGACTGAATCATTACATCATCTCCGTGTCGCAGATTGAGTGCAGAGGAGACGGACACATGGCTCTGAGTCTGTTCTGAGCTTCTGGTTTGGCGCAACACCTTAAGATTTCAAGCTTTGCTAGTAAGTTTGCATCGGCATACAAAGCATTTTCCACCTGCAAACTAACAAACGATTGGCTAATACTGGCTAAGGTGTGCGTACATCCAGGAGACGTTCAACACGTGTTAGTGAAGCGAGTTTACGATTTCTTTTTCCTGTCAGCTAAAGCCGTTTCAAAAGAGTCAACCAATGTTGCCTACGACATGCTTTCAATTAAAAGCTATGTTGTTTTTTTGTAATAATTGGTAGTATTTTTGAGTGGCTTAAGGATTATTAGCATCTACATTATTTCTTCTGGGAAAATCTTTTCGCCTTAACAACTCGCCTCCAGAACGAATAAAATTTGCATGCCAAGCTTCTGCTGTTGTACACGTTGCTCGTTTCTTAAGAGCAGCGTAAATCAGCAAAAAAGTGTGCAGAGTGAGACACGACACACTTACATTACACTTAATTCAATACGTTACCCAAAATTTTATTCAGTTTTATTTGTATGGCGCTTTTTTGTTTGCTGGTTGTTTAAATCACATTTCTCATACAAAGTGATTACCTAATACTATCGTCCTCGCCACACTCCACTCCAGTAGTTGGCAGTATTGCACCCACTGCTCATGAAATCAAAAAGAAGAAGGTGGTTCTATATTGTATAATTTTTATTATTACAGTGTAACCTTGGATTTTGAGTAACTTGGTCTGCGAGCAGTTAACAAGACGAGCAATTTTTTAAAAATACATTTTAACTTGCTAAACGAGCAAGGTCTTGATATACGAGTACTGTAGTATGCATCACATGATCACAACTGAGCCGATGGTTCTTCTCTCTCGTGGGATTATGGGTAATCGTCTCCCATACTTGTCTGAGTTTCCGTTATTTCTTATGGGGGGAAATTTGCTTTGATATGTGAGTGCTTTGATGTACAAGCACACTTTCGGATCCAGTTACTCTCGCAATCCAAGGTTCCAATCCAACTGTATATATTTTTATTTCATATTTTATATTCCTTATTTAAATATTTTTTTCTTGTAAATACTCTATTTTTATTTTTTTATTATGATATTCTTATTTCATGCTCTATCTCCATGTTCAATATCATCTAAAAACTGTCTGGTTTATTTATAACCTTCATTGTGAAAACAAACAAAGCATAGCAACTATTACACTTTTTTTTTTATTTTTTTTTTTTAACATGTCAGGAACCTCCAGGTGTGTCGAACTGTAACTCATGTGAACCCACATGGATGAGTGTTCCTATTAAAGTGGCCAGCGGGAGTCTATATTTGAATGGGTCATGTGTTGTTCAGAAAGAAAGACTGGCGCTGCGTGTTTTGTACGAAAAGGCACAGAGCTTTTTACACGCATCAGAGCCTGAAGCACAGTAATCCAATAATCACACACACACACACACACACAATCAGTAAGAAGGGAACACACAGTCTCTCTCTCTCTCTGAGGCTCCAGCTGGCCAGACAAAACACTGTCTGTTCATAGTCTATTAACAGCCTCTTCATACAGAGGTAGCAGCGTCCCACTCATTCTCACACACACACACACACACACAAACACACACGTTTCTCCAACTTCTGTGTG
>JAQQZS010000033.1:32950363-32962932 GCA_030068045.1 Platyallabes tihoni | reverse complement strand
TACTTGTGTTATCTTTGACTAATAGTTAAATGTGTTTGATGATCAGAAACATTGTGTGTGACAAACATGCAAAAGAATAAGAAATCAGGAGGGGGGCAAATAGTTTTTCACACCACTGTATATACTTTCATCATTTTGTTTTACAATCTGGCAACGTGGCATCTTTCTATACATTTAAACAACGTGTGTATAATGTAAAAGAGTAAGAGCACAAAGGCTGATGAGCGCAAGTTACTTCAGAAAGTGTTTGCTTTAATGTTGAAAATTTTAATATTTATATAAAAAAAACTAATTAAACTTCCTACATAAAATTACAGAACTACAGTCAAAATAAACCTTTCAATAACCAGCTATAATATTTACCTCAACAGTCTAGACAACCCACTGCATTCAGTGTAACTGCTTTCACACACAATTAAAGGGAAATTATGTGTTATTAACTTACATGGACGTGTCAGTGTGTTAACGTCTTATAAGGAATATAACTCGTTTTGCAAAAAACTGATTACACGCTGTCAAGTTTAAATCCTTTAATTATCACAATTACACACAACTAATATAACTCCAATGAGAACATGAAAAACGACAGGCAACGGGACATGAAATATGTCAAATAAAACCGGATGTTTAACTTGGACAAAAGTAATGGCGCCCTATAATAGGAGAAAGGGTTACTCCGTGTCTACGGTAGTAGCGCAGTTTGATGGAGTGGCGATTGAGCCGAGTTACTGGAAGATCTTTCAAGTTGTGGGCGTGGCTCAATGTAAACACGGCATGAGGTTCGTGCTTGGTGATTTCTGGCGAAATCCGTTCAACAAAGGGAAAAAAAAGACAACGTTCTTGTACATCTGATAAGTAGCAAAAAAAGTAACAAAAAAATTACTACAACGTTCATCGTAAAGCAATTTAATACTTTAATAATTGAAATTATAATATAAATATAATATATCCCACCGGGATAAATATTAAAGTTCTTTGAATCTGAACTACTATTATGTTAATTTTGCAGATATTTTCATTTCTTTACACAACAAAGTGTCCCGTTTTGCAAGGTAGCGAATATACAGGGCGGCAAATTTGCCAAAGGAAAGTCGTTCTGTTGCTCTATTCATGACTGAGTGAGATCCAAAACAAAGGCTCGGGTACAAAACAGCGCGGACTTGATGAATGTGAAGCCACATCAATGGCCAGAGCCATCACGGTGTCCACACTGAAAGGGAATCGAGTCACAAGAGGGAAGAGCCTGGGAGAACTCGTCTGGATGCTTCAAAATCATGTCAAGATTATAAAAAAGACAGTTTACGTAACTGAATGAAAAGCAGAGCAGGGACAGGACCGAGGCTTCTATCTCTACAAGAATGAACTGTGCAAACAAACAAACCAAAAAAAATGTTTTAAAGTGAACATGAATAAGAATTTGTGAAGACGATGACCGTATGCTCAGCGTTGTTCCCTGACAGCGATGCCAGGTGGCTCTGCGCTCATTAAAGCGTCGCGTCACGCTGAAGAAACTGTTGCTCGCCAAGAAAAAAAAAATGCAAAGGAGTCTCAGTAAGCCTTTTATTTAGTGATTACGGAGACGACTGAGTCCCAAATGAAACATAAGCATTGATAACAGTCGCAATCTGGCAAGCAGGCACTGTGGTTCCTTTGTCTTTGTTTTTTTTTTTTTTTTTTTGTGTGCAACAGGATGGTGAATGGGTACCAGAGACGGCAGCATCACGCATTCCCGAAACAAACACAGCAAGTGTTAATCGTGGACTCGACTTAAATCCACTGAAAATAATCAATAAAAAATAATCCCCTGCCTCTAACAAAGCACAAAAAGGAGTTAATGCAAATGAAATAAAAAGTCAAATATTTTTAATTAAAATAAACATAGCTAGCTAATGATATGACGTAAGAAACACTGCTGCAATAGGAATTTAATCGATCCTCATATGGTGTGATACAGTCTGAAGTGAAGCAAAGAAACTTGGTATTAATGTCAAGTTAATTATTTACTAAAAAAAAAAAAAAAAAGAAGAAAAAAAAACATTTTAATGTTAATGCAATTCTATAAAAGTGCAGCATTTTAAAAGTTGCATCATGTCGTCCTAAAATAAAACAAAAATCAGCAGTGAGTCTAAAAAAAAAAAATACAAACTGTTCCCCAAATTTCACAACAGCAAGCAACCCAAAAAAAAAAAAAAAAAAAGATTTTTTCTCAGTTCTACAGGAAACAATGTCACAATAACAAGACAAAATCATGAAAGGATTCTTATTAATACCCTTTAAAATATTCCTCACATGTGAGATCTGACGTTCCTTCAGTTCCTTATTCAAGTTAATTTCCTACCTGTAATTAGTTCTTTGAGTCTCTTAACAGAAAAAGAAAAAAAAACGTAAAAACGTGTTTTCATCTACACACGACCACTTGTTAAAATGTCACTAGAGCATTTACAAAGAAAAATAAAGCTTGGTAAGAAGTAGCACATTAAGGTTAAGGTTTCTGTTGAGCGTACATTGTATTACGTTACATTTGCTAATCTGGGGATCCGAGCATGACAAACGCAGATCAAAAAAATCTATTTAAATTGCATTTAATTTTTCATGTACTGTATTTAAAAGAACAATCTTGCATTTAAATGATGACGTCTGTCCGTCGTGGTCCCGCCCATTCCCGGACGGGAAAAGGAGACATTGCTTACCGCATGTCCCGCCAAAACACACGTACAAAACACACATGAAAACGTTATGTCATGTTAAACCAAAAACCTTTTTCTCCTTAAGTAATTCATTGATTCGCCTCTGAACTCGGCTAAGGCGCGCTACAAAAGCTAATTAACTCTACACAGAATCCTCTTATTTGCAGAAGCAAAAGTGCTGAATGAACTAACGGTACCGCCAGCGCGTTAAAGCCTGAAGGAGTCACGCATATTTGTACAGCGAGGTAATCACGTTATGACAACAAATCAAACCTCTGCAAATCTACATCCTTAATGCCTCCTTCATTCATTCCTACACACTTGTTCCACTTTGGAATAATTAACAAAGTCCACCATGACACAGGAAAATAATTAGCAGAGCAGAAGCAGACATGTTGCTAGGTTACTGGTTTAATCGGTGTGACAAAGCATCAGGTAATCCAGCAGGTCATCTGGTAATCTGTATGTTATTTTCTTAGCTATAAAATACACCTCAAAATATACACCTGTGATAGTTGCCTAATTTTGGTTAACAATGCTTCTGTCGTAATCCGACATCATGGTGGTCATGTGACTGCAAAAGTTTTGTAAAGTTGTAAAGTGACTGACAGGAGATCACATTAAAAACGCAAATAAAATCATTGCGGATTGACAATCAGAAAAGATTGTTTTTGGCCGGTTCTGCCAGAAAGGGTGGGTTTCTGCCCCAGTTTTTAATCATCCTCGGCTGGAAAAATGTGTCTTAGACAGGTAATAAAACGGAGTTTTTCATGTAAGTGTGTGTGGAGTCACAAATAGTAAGCTAACACGACACCTCTGAAGTTCAGCAACACTGTAGTGTCTGTGTAGTGACCTAAACCGTCTTCAGTCTCTATCCCAAGTCGTAGACACCCTCTACGGATCATATATGAACCGACAACCATAGCAAAGAAACTCCAAGATGAGATCTCATGTTAATCTCTTCTTTGTCTCCTAGACAGTCAGGTTGAGTCGTCAGGTTGGCTGACATTTTTTATCATTTAGTGTCTTGATTTGCCAGATTTTGCTGGTGTCTGTTATATTGTGTGAATTGTACATTTATTACACTGTTAATTGAGGATTGTTTTTATATGTTCAATAAAACTATAATATTTCTCATTTGTGAATCATGCATCTCATTTATATCTGACTTTTATCTCATTATGGTCTTGTATATGGCTCATTTGCTTCTCCTTCAAATACAGTTCTGTTTCTCATGTACATCTCAGATTTCTCAAATGTTTCTCAAAAGTATGTCTCGCTTTGTGTCTCAGTTATGTCTCTTTGTTTCTCCTAAGTGGGGTTTAGGAGAAATAGAAAAGACAAAGTCGAGCTTGTAATGAGACAGCTCGTTATCTCATGAGACAAGAAAAAGCTCATTCTGAGCAACAAAATTTTGCTATGAGCTTAATAAGGATAGCTTAGGTAATGTTACAACACACTTCACATCGACTGCTCATGCATGTGAGTGATCCTTAAACGTTAATTCTTTTAATTAACTCTTGATTGTTTGCTCTTTCAATCTGGAGGAATAGGGAAAAATATTTCTCAAGTCTCAAAAGGTACAAAGACCGTTTGAAGCAAAGGTTTTCAACTTTCATTTAAAGTATTTAAAACTAGTTAAAGTAATTTAAACTAATTTTAAAGGGTTTTAAACAAAAGGTGTTCACTCAAATTTATTGGAAACATATTTAGTTTTTGTTCCGTATGTGCATAAAGTACTTGGCAATTGCACTTTTTGCATCAGGGCTCATTAGAGCATTATTATTATTATTATTATTATAAAATGTATTTCATAATTATTTCACATCACTGCTACCTTTCTATACTCATAGCAGTGAACCATAGACACACAAAATGCTTCATAATGACGCGTCTGAATCCAAAAATCTAAAGAAAGACAACAGGGAAACATCCGACACATCGACACCGTGTCTCATATACAAGGGAAAAACACAATTTCACACACGTGTGTGACTTCCTCCCAACACCCAACCACACACCCACACATTTCCACACTCTAAACCATCACATGTAGCTTGGATGCACCGTGCAGATAAAGTACCACACCACAGCCTAACGTCATCCTTATAAATGGTTTAAGTCTGAATTACAGCCGGGGATGAGACGCCAGTTCAATACAAAAGGGTTTAAATGAGCTGGGTAAAAAAAAAAAAAAAAAAAAGTGTCATTGTAACATGAACAGAGATTCTGAAAGAGAAAGAGTGTGAGAGAGGGAGAGAGACTTAATGAAAGACATAATTAAGCACACAGAGAGATACGCAGTAATAAAACAGAAAGACAGTGAGTGACAGAGATATATTGGCACGCAAATACAGACTGAAAGAAAGAATGTGAGGGAGATGTAGAGAGAGAGAGAGAGAGAGAGAGGTCTGTCAGTACCCACACCTGGTTTAAGGCAGGAATATTGCACCACCCTGTATGAAAGGACAAGGGGGCAGAATCGGGGGTCACTGACAGGGGCAAGACAAAATCTGTGTGAAAAGGAAGGATCCCCCTCCTCAAGACAAAACAAAATGACAATACTCAGAATAAAAAATAGGAAACAAAATACCAAATCAGAAAACAAAATGACAAAACCCGGAAACAAAATAAATCTGAAAACAAAATAAAAACAAAAAACTAAATAACAAAACCCGGAAACAAAATAACAAAACCCGGAAACGAGATAACAAAACCAAAAACAAAATAACAAAACCCGGAAACAAAATAACAAATCTGAAAACAAAATAAAAACAAAATAACAAAACCCGGAAACAAAATAAAAACAAAAAAACAAAAGAAAAAAAAAGAAAAAAGAAAATAACAAATCCGAAAACAAAATAACAAATCCGAAAAAAAAATAAATGAGTAAACACATGGACAATTCAGACTAGTTTGCAAATTAATTTTGTTTGTTATTTTGTTTGCAATGTTGTTATTCTGTTTTGCACTTCTCAATTGAAGTGCTTAAAGAACAGTTAGCACCTAACATAAAGATATATATATCTTATATAGAGTACATCAGACCACACAAATCTTTTATAAATAGAGTGGATCAGACGTACCCGATGCACTTGATTAGCGCTGAAGCTACAGCGCATCAAGAACTTTAAACTGAAAGATCAGCTGAGGTTAAGACTGATCAGCAGAACCAGGTTTTTACCTTTGGATAACATTCGAAATATTTAAGTCTTTCTAAATACATTAGACAGCACTGGGTTCGTGCTAGCATTCAGAGACGCAGGAAGATGTCAAATAAATTTGTTTATATTTACTTGCAATTGTTATGGTTGGTTACGAGAATTCAGCTTAGTCTTAGCTTTTAAATAAGAGCCAATCCTAGAACGTGATACATAAATTCCACTGAGTTAAGCATCTGTTCAGTGCGAAACGGCAGTAAAATGAGAAGAAAGCAAGCTCCAAGCAGGTGAGCGACGTAAATGTGCACGGATAGCACCTTAACACTCAATTCACCCGCCCTTGCTGTTCTGAAAGCGGTGGTATGTGCAGTATTTTTGACACATGCGATGTGATACACGTCACCCCAGACAATGACATTGTTGCGATAAATGCCACGCCTCTCAGATAGCGGACAGCAGCTGCTTGAAAGCGCTTGCTGTAGTGTGTTAGTGCCAAATTCTTGGGTTCAGTGTGAATGTGTGGGAAAAGCGCAATGTTGTATAATCTTATAATCGCGTGTGTGTGAGAGAAAAGAGAGAGAGAGAAAAAGAGAGAGAGAGAAATCATCATTTTTGACAATGAGTCATCTTTTAAGTCACTGAAGTTTTACTGATAATTTCCCAGGAACTGGACCAGTCAAATGTCACATCAGTCTTCCTGGTATTCTGTTTGCGGCTTGCTTTCAAACTTAACCAGTTAATTTCCATATTACAGTATGTGTGTGTGTTAGATTATTAAGATATTAAAGACACTTTAATATCACCATATTTGCATTTATAATAATGATAAACCGATTGATCTCACAGTAACCAGAGTTTAAAGAATTTGGAGGCGTTTGAGGTGGCGAAACCTATCCGTTTCTTTATAATCCTATAGGTGGCGCACTCTAAACTACTTACACATTTTCATGAGGTGGAAGTCAATTATTACGTAATAAGTTTGTTTAGAAATAATAATTATGGCGGATGACAGAGATGTTGCTGCTATGTAAAAATTTTGCTTTTAGTTGAATTAAATTTAAAGTTAAATGTTAACCTGAAACTGTATTTGAAGTTATTTTGTATTTTTTTAATTCTTTTAAGTGAGTGATAAACGCTATAAGGAATAGGCTACGTTTGATACATCGTGATACATATCGAATCGCAAGTTTAATCAAGAGTTATCGTGATAATATCGTATCAGGAGGTGACTGGTGATTCCCATCTCTACCAAGTCTAGTTAATTAATTTAACGGAGTCTATTCTTACTAATTTATCAACAAATCTGAGGTAAATTATTGATATTCCTGATGCTTTGGTGTTGTTTATCTTTTTCCACCACTTCTACCAGCTAGCTAAATGCATGATAATTAAATATTTACCATAAGCTAGCTTGGGCTAGTATAGTTCCAGCAGTTTAGCATTTTGTTTTCTTACAAACGGATGCTTCAAGAAAGTTCCAGGGAAGTTCCAGGATAAAAATTATCTAGTGTCTTAGTCATTTATTGAAACATACAAGTTAATGTTTGCTAGTTACATCTTCATCATTATCTAGCTTGAGTGTCAATAATTTCAAGTTGCTAGCAAGAATGTTCTTACAAATTTAGCCTCTTCAACTGTTTCTTTTGAGTTTGCATGTCCATGAACGAATGCTAAGTAGCTAAGAATGCTAACTATTGTGTAATTTTAGTTGTATTTAGTCTTTTCTTAATATTTTCGCTACACATCTGAGGTAAATTTTTGCCAGCTTAATATTTGTCACTTGCTAGGTTGGACGTTCATAATTTTTAGCTGTTTGCAAGAATGTTCTCACAAATTTAGCCTCTTCAACTGTTTCTTTGACTTTCCATGTCCATGAACGAATGTTAAGTGTAACTATTGCGTAATTTTAGTTGTATTTAGTCTTTTCTTAATAATTTAGCCACATGTCTAAGGTAAACTTAGAGTTTCTAAGGTAAACGTTGAGTTTGTCACTAGCCAGCTTGTACGTTATTATGTTTAGTTGCCTAGCAACAAGGTTCTTATGACTTTCACAACTTAATATATCAGCACTATCTTTGGGGACAGAAGAGGAAGAAGAAGAAGAATGCAGGAAACTGGGGTAAAGGCTGAATATTCCTGCACATGGTACACACACACACACACACACACACACACACACGTGTTATTAAGTGGGACAGTGGCCTCGTTCCACCATCTGCTGCTGCATCTCTACGAAGACTCACACTGAGCGCGCTCAGACCTCTGAGTCAAACTGACACAGAAAACAACCACGAGTCAAGACAAGACATGAACCCAAACACACACCAGGGCGTGTTTCTATCTCTCCATCAGAAAGAGAACACTGTAAGTGATCCGGCCTGCAAATCAAGGTGACTTACTATAGAGTAGACCAAAAAAAAAAATAAAAAAGTACTGACATGGGGTTTCTTGTGAGCGCGGGCGCGTCCGGCTCGACTCGTCAAACGAGTCCTCGTCAAGGAATTTTCACCTCATCAAAGAGAGTTAGCTCAAAAAAGCACAGGGATTAAATACACACTTGAAGGACGTTAAAGAGCTCTCACATCGTTCTCTCGCAAATAAACAGCTGTTCGAGTTTGTCATTTCTCATCACATTAGCTTAATGATTCTTTTCGTTTTTACCCAAACAATACTACAAGTACAGACCGTACTGTTTATGTTGTAATATTTCAACATTACTGAGCTAAAATGTACAGCGTGCTAGCTGTGCACACAGGACAACGCTTAGTCAGTCGTTCAGTGATTTTATGATTATTTTACTGGTTACTGATCTTTCGTGCTCTGGATTCAAACCATCCGCTGAAACGATTTTTGAATCCGATTTGAAAATCGTATCTGGGTTTTGCAATTTAAAATCCCATGTTGTCTGAGCAATAAAACACCACACTGAATCTGACTTTTGCAAATCTGATCTGAACCACATCCAGGGGTCGTGTGAAATCAGATTGAGACTGGATTTGCAAAACTCAGATTCAATGTGTTTTTTTTTTTTTTATTATTGTTCAAGCTACATGCTAGCAATCTGATTCCAAATTTGGATATGCCAAAAAATAATCAGATTTGGGCTTGCAATTTGGAATCAGATTGCTTTCATGTAGTCTGAACAGTAAAAAAAAAAAAAATAAAAAAAAAACACACTGAATCTGACTTTTGCAAATCCGATCTGAACCATTTCCAGAGGTGGTTTGAAATCAGATTTAGACTGGACTTTCAAAAATCATGTTTTATAAGAGTATTTTCAATCAATTTTTGAAAATGAGACCCAATGTGTTTTTTTTTTTTTTTGGTTTTGCTTTTTTTTTTTACTGTTCATACTACAAGAAAGCAATCTGATTATAATTTGGATATTTGGATATGCCAATAATAATCAGATTTGGGCTGGTAATGTGGAATCAGATTGCTTTCATGTAGTCTAAACAGTAAGAAAAAAAAACTAGCAAATTCGATCTGAACCACATTCGAAGGTGGTTTGAAATCATACTGAGATCAGATTTGCAAAAAATCAGATTCAATGTTTTTTTAGACTATATGCAAGCAATCTGCTTCTAAACTGACTTTAATTTGAATTTGTCAAAAATCAGATTTCGGCTGACAATTTGGAATCAGATTGCTTCCATGCAGTCTGTATTTAAAAAAAAAATAAAATAAAAGACATTGTTTCTGATTTTTGCAAATCCGATCTGAATCACATCCAGTGGTGGTTTGAAATCAGATTCAAATCATGAAGATATGTCTCAGTCTGGACGCTCTACTTGCACTAATCGGATTTCAAACCGCCCATTATGTCACTTGCGACCCGACGCGGAAGTTCAAGTCCACACGATCAGGAGTAGTTTAGGAGTCATCATGAGTGAGAAAGTGGGGACACGTGCACCTGAGTTGTTCACGTGGGAGCCTTCACTCCCCCCGGCTCCTGTCGTGTCATGTTTCCCAACAAGACGGGTGGAAATTGGACACAATTTAGATTAGATCAGGGATAAAATCGTGAAATTGGAAGAGAGTTGAGGATGTATAACGTGAAGCTCACTAGCAGGTGATTTAGTTCTGAGAGCTGATGAGAAAGTTCTGGGAGAACGTGTCGGAACAATCTGATCGGCTCTTACGATGCTCATCTAAAATCCACCATCAGGAGGACGACAAAACTGACGGGACAGGAACGAGCACGGCACGATTCTGATCGGTCAGGATCAGGTGATGATTAACTTCCTGGAACGGACACTCTGACGCTTCAAGAGAGATATTATTAAATGAAGTGGAAGGAGTCTCCAGTGTCAGCGTTTCGTGACTTTCTAACACGAAGGTTTTCTGACATTTCCAGGACAGACGAGTGTAAACGCTTCCGGGGTTTCTTAGTAACATGACGAGTCATGTGTGTCTCGTGGACGCTCCATAACATTAAACATAACTATATAAATAAATAAACAAATAAATAAACAAACAGTAAATCAGATGCGAGAGCAGTACAGAGCCCGAGCAGAGAGACTCGCTGATGAAACGACCAGCAGGAAATCCAGGAGGAGGATTCTGTTGTCACAGAATGTGACAACGAGGAAAAACACAGAGGTCTCCACATGAGCACAAGAGTCAGAGCTGATGATCAGATAGGATGCTCTTCACTGTGTGTGTGTGTTGTATCAGTGTGTGTTTCATTGTGTGTTTGTGTAACAGTGTGTGTTTTAGTGTGTATGTTTGTGTGATGGTATCCCAGCGTACCTGTGTGTGTGTGTGTGTGTGTGTGTGTGTGTAGCAGGATGACCCTGAGGCTCTTTAATAAACACTTCAGAACATCAGCACTTCCTGAGGATTTTATGAGCTGCTGCAACCGAAACCACATTCATTCCTTGAATTCAGGAAAATTACAAAGAGGAAGCATCTCACACACACACACACTAACAGCTACTATGTTATGTCTGATTGATATCATCAATATTTCGCTACAATACACTTTCCTAACGTATCCTGATGGTTTTATACATATCACCGGGGCGTTCAAGTCAAACCAGGACTTGTGAATGAAGATGTAAAAGCGATTGACCGTTACAGAAGACTTCAAGGACAGGACAGTGATGAGACTCTTAGCCGCAGTAAAACAAATGAACGGTGCAAATGTTTTAAACACGTCCCGTGAACATTCCACGAGTGGAACAACTGATCCTTAAAAATCAAACGACTTTCAGGAACTGTACACACACTCATTCACCAAAACCACTCGCAGTTTACAGGAACTCGGCTGGGAGTAATCGCCACATCCTCGTACGGTCCTGACTTCACTCCAAGACATTTCCACATGTTTGGGCCATTAAAGGAGTTCCTGGGAGGCCGGTGTACTGAGAGTACCGAGAGAACACTCTACCTCGATGGTAACCAGTGACTAGTCAAACACTGGAAAGTGCATTAGTGCAGCAGGGGATTCTATAGAGAAATAAAGAGAGTGTTTACTCTCAGAACAATCAAAAACTCCCGCTTTGACTCGAACTTGTGAATAAGTACTAAATACAGGTGATCTAACGTTTTTTTTTTTTTTACTCAGTCTTTAACCCCTTCTTAAACTAATTTCTCAACATTTTAAAACATAACATCTGGCACTGTTGCCAAATGTCAACGCTCAAATTCTCCAAAAGTTTTGGCCCACCCCTGTGTTCCCCTGTGTTACTGAACATCAGATAGCAAAATAATGTTTTTTTATTTTTAATTATTATTCTATTGCTGCAATTTTTGTTGGTCCCGAAATAAAGTTGGTCAATTGTTAGAGCTTTATTTAGATGTTAAATAAAATATCACAAATTTACTAATTACTATCACTAACACACTGATTGATTTGTTAAACAAAAAAAAAACAATTAATTAATTAAGAAATTATAACTAATAAGTACATAAATAAAAGATTAATTAAATAATAATAAATTAGCTCATTAATAATAATTTATAATAAATCAATAAGCTATATAAATAATACAGATTGTTAAATAAGAAATAAAAAAACTGAAAATCAAAGCGTGTAAAAAATAAATAAATTGAAATATTATAACAAATACTGAATACATTCATACAAAGCAAATAATAAATATATATTAAATAAATAAACTAATAAATAATAAAGTGCTTTGCTACTGCTACATCAGCTAACATGAACAACAACAACAATAATAATAATAATAAAAAATGTGACCTACTCACACAAAATAAACAAAAAAAATATTTAAAAAAAATACGAGCCAATTGTGTAGCAATGAATTTCAGATTAAATTAAAAAATAAGATGTAAAATTGGCCCTGCCCAAACTGCAAATAAGCAAGTAAACAATCAAACAAACAAAAACAACTCAATCTACAGATAAACTCACATTTACAGAGAGAGAGAGAGAGAGAGAGGAGTGAGGACATGATTTGGGTTAAAAGTGTTAGGAAGAAGAAAGAAGAAGAAGTTTTGGCACCCTGAAAACTTTAACCTAAGAAAACCAAAAACAAACAAACTAAGATTAAACTGTTGTGTTTTTTTCCTGATGAACACAGAGGGGTGTCTCTGAGGATTTACAGGAGAGTTTTCGGCACGACACACCCTCAGGATAACACACACACACACACACACACACACACTCTCTCTCTCTCTCTCTCTTTAGAAATAATAATAATAATAAAACAAGAAAGAAACGAAAAGAGACAGAGAGAGATACTGGTGTGTG
>JAQQZS010000033.1:32897593-32910332 GCA_030068045.1 Platyallabes tihoni | reverse complement strand
GTGTGAATGTGTGTATGTGTGTGTGCCCTGCGATGGATTGGCACCCTGTCCAGGGTGTACCCTGCCTCGTGCCCGAATACAGGATAAAGCGGTATAGAAGATGAATGAATGAATGAATGAGTTTTCAATGATTTTTGAGGCAAAACAGAATTTCTGAGGCTGATTGTACAAGTTTCATCTATAATAGAAGAAAACCAGAAGAAATTGAAGCAGACAGCAGTTTTTTCTCTCTCTGTTTTTCTAAAATCACAGGGTCCAAAATCTACACACACCACACATAAAATTTCAATATTCTTTAAAATATTTTTGTATAGAATTTGTAGTGTTTAATTAAATTAATTCAAATTAAATTTGTTTTAATTTAATGGATCAGATCTACAAACTTCAAATAAAGATGAGGCTCCAAAAGCTTACATTTACTCTGCTTTATTGAATCCACAAACAACTATAATGTGTATTTGGGGTCATTGTTCTGCTGGACACTAGTTCCATTGGACACTAAACAGGCCCAAAGCATGACACGACCTCCATTATGCTTTACAGATGGGTCAGAGCTTTTGGAGCGAAACGCATCACATTTACGATTCCATACATTCCTCTGGTCAAAACATTCCTCTTGAAGACTTTTACTTTGTCCTTGTGCTCAGAGGTCTTTCAGTCCTTGATGAAATAAACTCAGTTGACTGTTGACGGTGGCAGTGGTGTTCCAGCAGCTTCCATTTCTTTGCCTTGATGTCCTTGGGTTATTTCTGACCTTCCAAACCAGTTTTCGCTCATCTAAGGGTGACAGTTTGGGTCTTCTTTCAGCCACTGGTAAAGTCACTCCACCTCCCAATAATACTTGCATAGAAACAGTTGTTTGAACTGATCTTTCAGTCAGCAGTTGTGTAGAGATGGCTCCACGAGACGTTCCTGACTTGTGAAAATCTACCATCTGCTTTCTCATATTTGCACTGAGCTCTTTGGACTGTCCATTTGTCCTCAGTGTTGGTCAAAAACGTATCCGCTCGTATTGAGTGCTTTTAGACGTACCTTTGTCCAACTTTGTTCAAGGTAATCTCATTAACCAGGGTTGACAGCCTTACGCAACATTTTCAGCCCTCATACATCTTAAAAACCACACAAGACCTAAGAATAGACGCAAAATTGGACTACATTCAGACGTTTTTCTTTTTCTCCACTTGTCAGCATCTAATGCCATGTATTTCAAACAAACAGACATTACCCTCAAAACCCCTTTCCCAATTATCTAAATATATAAAGTACAATCTAATTAAAACTTATAAATAAACCAAAAAGTGTATGCGAAATAATTACAATAAACACACTGTAGACACATTCCTGCTTTGTGTTTTTTCTCGTTAATGTTTATTAGATTTCATACCTTTAAGACCTGTTGTCTTTCTGTAAATAAGTTGCTGTTGATGAGTGTTTTTGTATGAGCCTCTCCTCTTTCCCTGAACATGGGGCAGCGTGATTCCTGCCCCTGTTGGCCTCTATTAGTGATAGTATTGACCACTTAGTGGTCAACAAACAATTACAGTATGAAATAATAAATAACAGAACATCTAGAGGGACTGTGTAAATATATCAGAACCTCTGACCTTTTAAATAGTCATGACTGATACATAATCAACAAGTAGTATTTTATGGACTGGTAGATAACCCAGTTTTCAGTATTTTCAGTATTTTCTATCTTCAGAATTTATTAGTTTCCAGGACGCTTTGAGGACCCTTTAGACTCAGGTCACTTATATAATATAATGCTGTTTTCTTTTCTGGCATACAAATATTTTATGTAACTTTTAATTTTGTGGTGGGATGCTAATGTTTGAAAATCATAAATGTCTGGCAGATGTCTGGCAGAGGGCGTTTGCTCATCTGGCAGATGTCGCCGAGACGTCCATGCCAGATGTTAGAACGGCGCTTAGCCTATGTATTTAAGACGTACTGTATATCGACATATTACATGTATTTAAACTCTATATACAGCCATGCTCAATGTTTCTTTTTACTTTTATTAGACCTTTTTTTTTTATATATATTTTCCTATCAATCCACAGACAGTCATTTCCCTGTGGAGGCAACGTAACAGGAGATTCGGGAGTCATCGGTAGTCAGGGTTACCCGGGTGTATATCCTCCAAACACCAAGTGTGTATGGAAGATCACAGTAAGTATACTTTCTAGATTTCATAACCTGCACTCTGATTGCGTCTTACTGCTACTTGCATTTTGCGACAAGGCTTATTTTGATTTTTTTTTAGCAGATTGATGATGCAACGGCATTTCAGTGCGTCCCCGCAAGACCTCAGTGTGTGTGTGTGTGTGTGTGTGTGTGTGTGTATGTATATGTGTGTGAGTGTTTTCTGGCTTGCATTTGGTGTGTTCTATCTGGGTCTTGGCCAGCGTGAAAGCCCTGGAGGATTGCTTCAGACTCTGTGTGCATTTTTGAACATGTTGGCACCTCCACCGCGTGCAGGGGTGTGAAGGAAGCTTCAGTTTTACAGACGGATTTTCACCAGTTTATCACAGCTTACTTCTGAACATCCTCGATCATCCACGTTTCTGTTACAACCTGCAAAAGATTAAATATCAGATCACTTACTGAACTCGTTTTATAATATAATTTTATCATGGATGGCATAGGAAGGATTACATCTTGTTTATAGTAAACAGCACATAGATGACAACTGATTAAAGATGTAGTGAGCTACAAAAACGAGACTTTATGGTGGTGTAGTGATCAACCCTGTGGCCTCGCACCTCCATGGTCAAGGGTTTAATTCCCGCCTTGGGTCTCATGGAGTTTGCATGTTCTCCCCGTGCTTGGTGGGTTTTTGGAGTACTCCTGTTTCCTCCCAAAGTCCAAAAACATGCAGACTTAATTGCCGTTCTCAAATTGGCAGTAGAGTGTGTGTGTGTGTGTGTGTGTGTATACTTGCACTGGATTGGCATCCTGTCAAGGGTGTACCCCACCTTATGCCCTAAGTCCCTGTACACAGGATAAGTGATATAGAAGATGAATAATTTGTTCAATTTGGGATGGCACGGTGGTATAGTCTCTTCCATCCTGTGTCCAAAGAGTTAGCATGTTGTTAACATGCACATTAGGTTAATTGGTTAATTATTTGGTTAATTGGCATTTCCAAATTGCCCATAATGAGTGAATGACACCATTCTAAAAAGGTCATATTCCTTCTTACTCTAAATATAATTTATAAAGTAGATGGAATGAAGGAAACCGCGTGATTTGATAACTTGATGTGCCTCTTACAGGTTGCACAAGGCAAAGTGGTCGTCCTCAACTTCCGCTTCCTCGATCTGGAAAGTGACAACCTGTGCCGCTATGATCACGTCGATGTTTACAGCGGGCATGTCAGTCTGCAGCGCCTGGGCCGATTCTGTGGAACCTTTAGGCCCGGTGCCCTCATCTCCACGGGAAACAAGATGCTCATTCAGATGGTGTCAGATGCCAACACGGCCGGCAGTGGATTCCTGGCAGTGTTCTCCGCAGCTAACCCTCACGAACGAGGTGAGACAGAAAGTTTAAAAGGATGTAGGGTATTAGTATGCCTCTGTGGGACACGAGAACCAGATGAAATAGACATTAATTGAAACCCTATATTGCCAAAAGTATTCGCTCGCCTGCCTTCACATGCATATCAACTTGAGTAACATCCGATTCTTAATCCACAGGGTTTTATATAATGTTGGCCCACTCTTCGCAGCTACAGTATAATAGCTTCAACTCTTCTGTGCAGGCCAGTCAGATTCTTCCACACCAAGCTTGCTCATCCATGTGGACATTGCTTTGTGCACTGGTCCACAGTCCTGTTGGAACTGGTGTGGGGTTGTTTTTCAGGAGTTGGGCTCGGCCCCTTACTTCCATTGAAAGGAACTCTTAATGCTTCAGCATACTAAGACATTTTGGACAATTTCATGCTCCCAACTTTGAGGGAACAGTTTGGGGACGGCCCCTTCCTGTTCAAACATGACTGTGGACCAGTGCACAAAGCAAGGTCCATAAGCACATGGATGAGCGAGTTTGGTGTGGAAGAACTTGACTGGCCTGCACTCGATGGAACTCCTTTGGGATGAATTAGAGTGGAGACTGCGAGCCAGGCCTTCTCGTCCAACATCAGTGTCTGTCCTCACAAATGTGCTTCTGAAGAATGGTCAAAAATTCCTGTAAACACACTCCTTAACCTTGTAGAAAGCCTTCCCAGAAGAGTTGAAGCTGTTATAGGTGCAAATCGGGTGGGGCCCACATCATATTAAACCCTAATAAAAAAAAGTAATAAAACTAAACTAAATATAAATATAAAACAAATAGCTAATGCAAATAGAGATATATTTTATAGTACTTGTGAGAAGGGTTGTTAAAACTTGTGTTTTAGTTGCTATGATTTATCATGAATATGCCCATTACCTGGTTTACGCATGTATTCAGGCTTGTGTTTTGTTAGATAATAGTTTTTCAGTGCGATTATATATATATGACACAAAATTAAAAACATATTTTTGTTGCATATTTTTGCTAGATAATGTTATTATCATAAGAATGATAATTTATAAGATGGCAGCATGGTGATGTAGTGGTTAGCACTGTGACCTTGCACCTCCTACATCAGGGTTTTGAGGTTTGCCTCAGGTTTGGGTTTCCTCTGGGGAATCCGGTTTCCTCCCATAGTCCAAAGACAGGCAGAGTAAGATAATTGACATTTCCAAATTGCCCATAGGGTGTGTGTGTGTGTGTGTGTGCTTGGATTGGAATCACTTTTGCTCAGGATAAGAGCCTCTGCCAAATGCCTAAGTGTAAATGAATCCCATCCAGAGTGCCCTGAGTCCCCTGGGCCCCTTATAAAGCTATAAGCGTTGTACAGAATGAGGGTGAGTGAGTGATTTATAATAGGAAAGATACAAGGCTTTAGAATAAAAACATGTTACATTATGTTTAATTTATGCAAACAACATAATCTGTTCTTTTGATGGGTGCCAATACTTTTATAGCTCAGTGTACCTGTTTATTCAGAAATGTGAAAAATCCACATTGTCACTTCTTAACTCTGTAATTGGGGCACAAGGTGTTCGCAGGGGGACAGAGGCCGTCTTTTAACCGCTAGCTGCTCTAGGAAAGACATAAGATGAGGGTACTGTATGTAAATAAACTAGACTGAAAGGTTAACAATGGCACTGCCAGTGCTTTAAATGTCTCCGTCTTGGGAATTTTGAGCAAAAGTTGTTTTTTTCCTCTTCTGGATAAACGTGACACGAGTGTTCTATGGGGTCAGATTCTGCGGTCGACGTCACAGAGTGATGTGGAATTTCTCACTGGTGTTTTTCTCCGTGTTTTCCGAGGCAGGTCAGAGCCCCAGAGATTCTCTCTTACTCATTAAGAGAGAAGATAAGTCTGCTAGCTTTGTGTAAGCCTTCTGGAATTTTAATGAGCGTGGTTTACCCCGTGTTTGTTTTCCCAGATAGCTGTAGTTACTGTAGGTTGCTGTCTACAGTTTATGGGGTTAAAAACAGGTTACACATAAATATAACATTATAACGTCTGTGCTACTACTAAGTGCTGATTTAGTTTCTGAGAATAAAATAGATTTGTAAGGCATACTTTATTTAAGGAACAAGGTTTAACCAATAAACAAAGAAGCGAGGCTGAGGACTAAGCATAGCTAGTATAGCACAAACAAAAACATACAAATTAATTAACACAAGACAAAGAGCTGAAAGGTTGACAGAGCATTAATAGGGAAACAATTAACTAACTACCGCTTAGTCAAATAACAAACACAAGATGTACTAGCAACCAAACAGGAAGTAAACAAAATGTGATCGATGAACCATAAACTAGACAGAGAAATCTGGAAAATAAAATTTCTAACAAAAGCCACACAATGCTCATTAGGATACCGTGACAGAGACCTCTCTCTAAGAAACGGCTCCTGACATCCCTACTAGTGGCTCAGGACAACCAGCCCACCGATTCCTCACCAGTCCCTCAGATTTTGTGGCCGAGTGGGGGCTTGGCTTGGGGATTGTGAAGTATCTTGGCAGAAAAGCTGGGACAGATTTTTGCACAGGAGGATGTGATGTATATGGCTTGGGCATTGTGGCTGAGGAGAGCTCGGACTGGACTGGAAGCTGAAACTAATCTTGGCACGAGCACTGGGTTGGCACTTTTGCATGCTGGAATTTGGTGTGGGTGCCGGGGTGGGGCTTGGCACACTGGAACTTGGCATAGATAGGGGGCAAAAGCTTGGCGTTGCCATTAGGGAGGACAGAGGGCACCCTGTGGAGCCTTGGGGATAGTATGACTGTGTCTGTGCTGGGGCTTGGAGCTTACGTGTCTACTTTGTGGAGCTTTGAGGGAAGTATAGCACCAGCACAATGTTCTTGAAGCTAGGTGGCGGTACATACCTACATACCCTCCAAGATACCAGCCAGTGGTGGCAACATTAGGCTTTTGACATTGGGCTACAGACTTCAGAAAGCTCGAGTGTGGACCAAACATGAAATACTCAAGGCTGTTGGAGCAAGGGTTAAGTCCCAGAAGTGCACTACAGGCATGACAGTCTTAAAGCTTGGATGCAGGGCATGTACAATGTTCAGAAAGCCAGCTACTGGAGACAGCAGAGTGTCCTTGGCACCAGAGGCAGGGCAAAGCATGTGTCAGGTTTATCAGGGTAATTTACTTATTTACTTACTTAAACAACTTATAATTTTCAGAGAAAGATGCTTTAGAGGAAAATCTCCAAATTGAACCTTCTCTTCTAGAAAAAGAATGCTCACTTTTCTGGTGTATACTTTTCTAGTATCTACTTAAATAACTGATGCTTTTGTTTCACCCCAAACAACTGATGGTTACGGTAAACCCTGTATAAATTATGAGGTCTAGACCACTCTTGTACTGTATATATTATTGAAAATGTAACACACGAATTATGTTAAGATGGCGTTATATGTAATATCATTATTGCTTTGCACTGATAAATGACGAAAGCTGTGTTGAGAATAGAATTTGTTGGAAAAAAAATATGTATTGATATCTGATGCAATGTAAAGTACTGTTTGTGTAGTCAGACTTTTGGGTGCTGCTGGAACTAAAATAAAAGAGCAGTCTTTCCTCATTCTGGGAAGAGCTGTGGTCTTGTAAATTGATGTTGAGGCCTATTTCTGGACAGACCAGGCTCTGCATCGTGTGCGGTTGCAGGCTTAATGTCTCTCTCACGTTTCATGACATCTGCTGTAAGCGGCCACATTTTCAACAGGCTTTCAGCAGCTCAGTGCAGAGGATCATCAACATGCGCATACTTTCATGTGCTACAGTCACTCATTACAGCCTGGAGTGCTTATTATAGTCTGAAAATCACAGGCTGTGAATTATGAACGCCAACCCTTTTAATTAGGAGATTGTGATCTTGGTCTTAACCCTGCTGTGCTGGTAAAAGTCACAGAATCTGATGTCATCTGATTCGGTTTTCAGGAGATCAGTATTGCGGTGGACGATTGGTGAAGCCATCAGGAACCTTTAAGACCCCCAACTGGCCAGATAAAGACTATCCAGCAGGAGTCACGTGCTCATGGCATATAGTGGCACCGAAAAACCAGGTGATGTTTGTATACATTTAGTAAAAACCTATTAAACATTAATTGAATGATGATGTTGCATTAAGGACTAACTGGGAATGTGACATTTTTGAGCTAGATGTTCCTACACTTTCATTTGGTAAAGCAGTATGTTTTAAATTATGTATTTCTTTAAACATATCCATATATTTCAAATAGGCATGGTTTTAATATGAAGGGCGTTCAAATCAAACCAGGACTTTTAATAACTGTTTCACTAGTGTTTCAATAGTGCTTGAAAACCATCAAGTTTTCTTAGTATGCAAGAGCCATGATCGGACTACCTATTTCACGTCTAAAACTCTGGCCTTCCAAGAACTCCTTAAATGGCCAAAACATGTGGAAATGGCTTGGAACGAGGTCAGGGGGATGTGACTGAGTGACTGTAATGTACAAGTGGTGCGGCCGTATGACGTTGTGTATTGTCCTGCCAAAACAGTGCATTAAGTTCATTAGTGTAGCAGGAGATTATACAGAGAAATAAAGGCAGTTTCTACTCTTCTAAACATATTCTGTTATTCTAAACAATCAGAAGTCCCAGTTTGACTTGAACACTCCTTTTAAAACATATATTTTGACTTCTGTTAAACCATATATGGTGATATATAAACAAATCACATATACATTGCTGCAAGCTGTTTAAAGTACCCTTCCTTATTTAGGATTTAATCGAAAAACTCTAAATCTAATCATTTTGGAATATGCTAAAGTTCTGCAAAACACTCTTTTAGTCTTAATTGACCCAGTAGACATTGTTACTCAATTTATGAACTGTCATGAAAAATAAAAATTACAGAGAGTGATCATTTCTATGATTCGTACTTTGTACAATCATGGGCTTCTCTCAGCAGTCGCCTCAGGGTCTAACAAGGAAAGATAATTAATGCTTACAAAGCAGAGGAAGGATATCAAAGCACTTCCCACACACACAATTTTCACTGAAATGTCATTAAGAAATAGAAGTTATGGGGAACTGTGTAAGTCAAAGTGAGTACTGGAACACAATGGGCAGGAAGCCAAAGCCAAAAACTGCAACAACAACAACAACAACAAAACCCCAAATCATATGACAGTAAAGGAAATGTGGGAAGTTTTAGCTAAATCAGGAGACGTTGATGCATTGTTCTGCTTTGTAGCATTGCTTGCAAAAAACATGATCTGCATGGAAGAGTCACCAGTGGGAAGCTGAAACTGAGATCTTATTTGTCTTATTGTTTGTGATATAATATCTAGATAAGCTCAATGTGTTTTGGAAGCCCTTTGGCCACAATTAACCAGGACAATTCATTAAAAAGATCACCTTGCCATCTGTTTAGCCTGGAGGTGATTCTGTTATACATTGGGATTGCGTGACAGGCATGAGCACAGGAACACACAGTTACTGGTTGACACCTTCAATTTGGAAGCATTGACTAAGACTTCCAAAATGGCCCTCACTCTCTCCTGGATCAAACGGCATCATAGATAGATCTTAAACATACTACGCATGCAAGCCAGAACTAAAGCACCTGCAACAAAATTCATGAAACAAGAGTAGAAATACTCCTAGCAGGCTACAAAAAACATTTATCCAGTACCAAAATCTAATACAGGGAAACTTAATGGTGTGCCTAATATCCATCCATCCATCCATCCATCCATCCATCCATTCATCTAGGAATCTCTGTAGTCCAACTAGAGCCCATGGAGGCCAATGGTGACCATTGTATTTAATCCCATTTTCACAACTGTGGGAGGACATCTGGTCAACACTCACACACTACAGGCAATTTGGGAACACCAGTTAGCCTAATCTTCATGTCTTTGAACTGTGGGAAGAAACCGGAGAACCAGAAGGAAACTCACCAAATACGGGGAGAACATGCAAACTTCATGCACACAGATCCTGAGGCAGGAATCACACCTGGTCCATGGAAGTGCAAGGCGACATTGCTAACCACTACGCCACCGTGCAGCCCTGCTTAATATGTTTAAAGCTAAAGATAAGCTTTATAGATCCTTTCATGATGCTTCCATGTTAAAATGGTGTCAGAGGATTTCAGTTCAGAAAAGCCAGAATCTCTATTGCTGGAATCTGAGTTTGAAAAGTTGAAAAAAGATAAAAGAAATAGCTAGAAGTCTAGCTAGTGTAATGACGCCATAATATGAGACAGATGTCATTAAAGTCAGGCAACAAGAAACGTGGCGATGATACAACTTGTAATGTAAAGCTAATGTAACAGGACAACTATCTGTGTGATCAGGTTTAGTTTTTATCTTGTTAGTTTTGCCGTAACTTTTTCTAAACCTTAAAATTAAGATTATTACCATTAAATCATTAAATGTTTATTGAGCTCGTTGTTATTTGAGCAGGTTTGACATGTTTGTTTCACATTGTTTAGATCATAGAGGTGAAATTTGAGAAGTTCGACGTGGAAAGAGACAACTACTGCCGCTACGACTACGTCGCTATCTTTAACGGAGGAGAAATCAACGATGCTAAGAGGATTGGGAAATACTGCGGAGACAGCCCTCCAGCGTAAGAGACACACTCACAAACCACAATACGACTAAAATATTACAGTAAATACTGAGACTGGCAAATAGCCTCTTGCTAAAATCTTAAGCAGAGTTTGGTTGCCTTGGTTACATTTCAGTTTTTACAATTTTCAAGCACATGATTGGTCAGGAGTGTAGGCTGCATGTGCAATGATGGACACTTCTGATTGGCTCTTAGAGAAGTGGTTTCACCACTACAGGCCATTTTTATCAGGATAGAGACATAAATCAATTGGAGTTATATTAGTGCATTTTAGTCTCTTACTGTATATCTGTGTGTGTTTCCAGGCCGGTGTTTTCTGAGGGTAATCAGCTTCTCATCCAGTTTCTCTCGGACCTCAGCTTAACAGCAGACGGCTTTATCGGCCACTATAAATTCAGGAACAAGAAGATCCCAATAACAACCATCGCCCCAACCACAACCACTCAGCCCACCACAGTCCGACTCATACGTACGTGACTCATTAGGGTAGCGACACGGTCCAAACACACTTAAAAATAAAATAAAATGAATGTATTTAGTTCAATTCAATTCAATGCAAGTCAATTCCCCTCACACACCCTTTGTGGAAGTGCACTTTTTTTTAGCCTATCAGTATACAGAACACAGGACTTCCCTGAGAACTATGGAGTGAAGCAGAAGGATAGACCATGCCCCCCCCCGCCCCCCTTTTTTTTGTTCCTTTCTCTGCAATGAAGTCATACCAGGTAGACAATTTAAAGGACCTATTCAAGCAAATTTATTACTAAAAATGAAAAAAAAAAACAAAAAAAAGAAATGAACACAATTTTTATTTTACCTAGATAAACACACACTAGAGACCCATATGAATATCTCGAAATTATTTAGTTAATTTTTGCATAATTGGTCCCCTTTAATGTGAGAACAACATAAATGTGTGTGTGGGTGTGTTGGAGTGGATAAAGATATGACAAAAGACTGATTTTGTTTTTAATTAGTGATACGTGAATTCTGATTTGTTTCACTGAATCAATTCATTTGTCTTAGCTTACTAATAATATATGACTCTTTAAATTTTTTATGATATTTTGATTCTTACCTCCAATTGTTCTTCTTTTCCAAACTACATCTGACCTAGTTACTTGTTACATTCTCAATTAGAGAGTCCAGTTCAGAAGAGAACTTGAAAGAATCTGTCTTAAATTTCTCAAGGAGTTCCCCAAGGCTCAGTACTTGGTCTATTGATATTTTTCTCTGCTCTTTTTCTTTGAAGCTTTGAAGTATTCAGCGACACTCTGTCAGCAGAAATGCAAACGAAAAGGAAGTCCAGAGACTCATTACTGCTCCAGCAACTTTGGTAAAGAGCAGATTTTGTTCACCCACACACACACACACACACACATACCACATACCACACACACACACACACACACACACACACACACACACACCCTCACATATACTGTATATAAACTGAGATTTAGTAAAAAGCCCTGGAAAGAAAATTGATAAGGAGGAAAAATGCTTCCCAGAAACCCTGCTACTTAACAAGTGTGTGTATTTATGCATCTGAATATGCACTATCTTGGGCTTGGTGGCTTGTTTCAAGAGCCTGAAAAGCTTCCTTCAGGTTTTTTTTTCTCCTGCACAGTAAAGTGTGTGTGAAAAACACAGTTCTCTCAGTGCCAGGCGGCTGCAGCGGACCGAAAGCAAACCGGGTGTAAATAGAGGTGTTGATTCAGCGTGGCCTCTCTCTAAAACGTTTCTATCTGGGACATGTTTGCAAAGCCAGGGTCGATACGTTCATTATGATTTCCTGCCGAGTTTGCTCGGATTTGCATACGGAAGAGTAGACCAGTCGCTCGGAGGCCTGGACTAATGTGGCGGAAAATTTCACTCAAATCGCGCCAAATCGGTTATATCACCCTGTTTCACAAATTGTTACACAGGGACAAAAAGTTTAGCTTCCTCACAGCTTGACTGTTTGGATTTAACTTAAAAAAAAAACGACAGTTCTTTTGCTCTTTTACTCCAAACGCAGTCAATCAACCGAGAAAGCTGCTGCTTTAGTTTTGTAATGCAGCTAAGAAGAGGCTAACAAGTAGCGGAATAGAAATTTAAATCTTATAGCTTTTCACAAACTTTTACATCATGCAAATTGTTTACCGAAATCATTACACTCTCAGTTTTAAAGATCTAAAGCGTGTCAATTTATTCACAAATCATTCATAGTAGAAAATACAGTACCAGTCAAATGTTTGGACACATCTTCTAATTCAATGTTTTTTTGTTGTTGTTAGTGATTTTTTTTTCTACATTCTAGAACAATACTGGATTGTTTCTATAAAATAACACACATGGCATTAGGTAATTAAGCAACAACAAAATAAACAGACAGTTGTTATTTTAAGACATGAAGGTCGGCTGATCTGGAACAGTTCTTACATGAACAGTATTGTGTCGAGTGCGTTTGAAAAACCCATCAAGCTCCATGATGAAACTGTCTCTCATGAAGACCTCAGGAAAGTAAGACCAAAACGTTACCTCTGCTGCAGAGGAGAAGTTCATTTAGAGTCACCAGCCTCAGAAATCACCAATTAACAAC
>JAQQZS010000033.1:32833431-32861551 GCA_030068045.1 Platyallabes tihoni | reverse complement strand
GAGCCGTTATGAAGCTTTACAGAGCAGAAGTAGCAGATATACATCTCAATATCAACTGTTCAAAGGAGATTATTGTTTAACAGCATAGAAAGAAATAAAAACCAGGAAAGACCATGGAGTGAGAAGGCGTGTCCAAACTTTTGACTGGTAGTGTATATGCAACCAAAGTTTGTGTATCTCTTTCTGAATTAAAATAATGGTGAATATTTGTCTTCATCCATCAAATACCCAGCAGGAACCCTATAAGTGGACGATTGTTGTAATATAGTTGTAAAATGGAGTCCATCACTGAGACAGTGTTGGGACAATGTCATTTTTGTTTTAACCACAATGTCGCACATACATACAACCTCAAGGATAACAAACTTTTAAACTCTATTCATAAATTTGAGTCCAAACATTATCACACAATGGTGTTTTTTTTTTTTTTTTTTTTTTACCCTTTTGGTTGCTTTCCACTTTGTGCTCGTTGTTATGTGTGTACGTTTCCTAGCATCAACAGCTACTCCCTAGTGGTCCAGTGATTAGCACACAGTGCTCTCACCACAGGACCTGGAGTTTGAGTCCCACTCACGCTGTCGGTTTGGTGCTGTTTTGAAGTCTATGCAACGTTATGTTAGGGGCATTCGTTCAACATTATCCCATCGTCATGTAGTCAACGTTGTTCCGATGCCATTTCATCTAATCGAAGTCGTTCTAATGTTCAAAAGCAACGGGCAAAATGTCATGAGGGTTTAAACAATTTCAACTATTTTATTAAATATATAATGATTGTTTGTTTACTTTTTTTTTTTATTAGGGATGGGAATCAACAGGGATCACGTGATATAATCACCCAATTATCACGACACCTACTGTAGGTTACGATCCTATTTACATTCTGATTCTGTGTGCATCACAATTTTATAAATTTCTCAAATTAATTTAGTTTGTTTTTTTTTTTAAAAGATTTTGTTACAATTCTAAGCAAACCTCGCCATCTGTAGGATTATAGAGGAACGTCAACCACCTCAAATACATACATACACTGCCAACTAAGGGAATAATCAAGAGCCTTTCATTAGATAATTACTGCAGTCATTAATATGGTTATTTAACCTTAACTGCATTGAGGAGCTTCTCATTTCTTAAACAACCAAGAAGACATGTTGTGTGGTCATGGCAAAGATGTTACTCTGTTTCAGAAGGGTCAAATTATTGTCCTGTACGAAGCAAAGAAAACAACAATGGAAATTGCTGAAGCTAAGAACTGAAACTGAAACCTTTAAAACCTGGAAAACCCAGTGGTGAATCATCACCTTCGAGGAATCTGTGGTCGGATAAGCATTTTTGAATGGTGAACTTTTGGTGGGAAAATTAGTAAAAATAGTGAGCGTAAGAGCATTTCCACATGCACAATGCGAAGAGAACTCAAGGGATTGGGACTAAACAGCTGTGTAGCCTTAAGAAAATGACTTATTAGTGAGACTAAACTGGAAAATTTGCTCGGGAACATACAGAATGTATTGTGTGATAGTACATTAATTGCGAGACATAACCAGTTAGACTTTTCCCCCAATAATCTATTTTTATCCATTTTACATTTAACGTTCTAGAAACCTCCAGTTGTCTCTTAAATTACACTCTGTTGTAATGTATACAGTACACACATTAAATAGGGCCTGTAAGGCTAAAAGATGATGGTACTATTTCTACCTATATATCTATGGATAAACTGTTTTTGTGAACATTTGATCAAATGTTACCATAAAAGACATTCACACTGATTGTGAAATGTTCACACGACAAATAGCAATCATGGTGACGGTGAAGCTGCTTCCAGATGTTCTCAGAGACAACATTATGAAACGACATTCAAATAGAAAACCGTTACAGAGCCATAGCGAAGACCATAAACTTCCCTGTCAATCCCCCTGGCCCAATAAAATGTAGGTGAAAAGTTCACAGGCCCCACAACTCTTCATCCCTGGAAACATAAGGGTTTATAACACACACTCTCATAATGATAAGGAGTGATGAAGGACGGAAAGCCAGCGTCTCTTTAAAGAGTTGCAGGATGACTTGAAAGCAGCAGGAACATAAGTAACACTGAGACCAATAGGCAACAAGCTGCACCACAATGATCTCAGGTCCAACACCTTACACACGACTCCTCTGCTGAAAAAGGAAGTACAGAGCTGCACGCCTAAACAAAATCAGAGAAATCAGAACTCTTTGGGACAATATCAGATAAACAGAAGCTGAAGTCATTTGTGAAGAAAGTGTGATTCCATGAAGATAATCCAACAGCTTCTTTCCCAAAGATCACACATACAGTATAAAAAACACAACTGTAATAAAAAACAATCCCTGTAAATAGAAAGCTGCAACTGCAAATCACATGTCACCTACATTACACACATCCTTTCTCATCGAAATTCTGCTCTTTATTTACTATTTATTTATTTTCTTATTTGGTTCTTCTAGTACTCTTATACTTATTGACCTTTTGCAGTCATGTGACTATCATCAGTCACAAAAGTGTCACAAAAGTGCACTTCAACTTGCTTCAAGCTGCTTTGCGATAATTTAAATTGTTAAAAGCGCTATACAGTACAAATAAAATTTAATTGAATTGTTCAGCAGAACAATGATTAACTGACATCAGTCAACTATGTCTTTTTCTTGATACAGTGGTACGTCTGCGTACATATTAAATCCGTTCCAGAGAAGAGTTTTCAACGTGAAATTTCGTATTGTGAATCACATTTCCCCATAGGAAATAATGTAAATGCAGATAATTCGTTCTAGCCACCCAAAAATATTACCAATATCACCAATTTTATAAAATTGATCAAATGTATTAAATTATCAAATCTATGATTTTATAATCATATTTTTGCATATAAAAACAATCAAAACATTTAGAAATGACATGCTAATTAAGTAAAATGTGAAAAAAAATAGACATTAAACCTCACTTAACCTTTATTTATGATTCCTCTCAGTACCAGCTGCTATAAAAACCAAACTGAAAGCGGCTCCTTTTTCTTCCTGCTACCGTCCTTGCTAACATTCTTGAGACCCGTGGTGTTGTGTCTTTACTAAATCTTGCACAAAATGCAAAAGAAATCCACAAAATTTGTCTTTCCAGTGACGCAAACAAATTTTGATAGTCTATCGGAAGTACGCGCAACCAGATGTCTGCACAACCAGAAGTACAAGCAAATGAGCCGGTTGCTCATATGATAAAAATGCTTCGTATGCCGAAGCAAATTTCTTGCAAAATATTATCTCTTAAGGTGAAAATTCACAAAGCAAGGCATTCGTATGCAGATGTACCACTGCTATTTTGGAGTCAAAAATATAACAAAAAGATGACCTGATGAACTAGCGGGTATATTGTGCTGGATTTTGCAACTTATTCAAAGGAGAAACAAGCATGTGAAAATGGATTAAGACTGTAATAAGGACGTGCAGAAGTTTGATTTGTTTGCATAACGTGATTACTTCACGCGGTGTACACGTATGTGATTCCTCCTGGATTTGGTGGTGTTTGCTAGTGTTAGCATTAGCTCATTCAGTGCTAATGTTGCAAATGAGACGATACTATGGAATACGCTGTACTTTACGCTTCGTAAAATGATGTGTAGGTAACGCTCACTAATACTGACATTAAAGCTTGCTAATTACTAGTTTACTAATTGGCTTAGAGTCGAAGCCCAAATAGCATTAAATGCAAAGCTAGTGCACAATGTAATGTGCACAAGCCCTTGTTTCACACACCAAGTAGTGCCCTTGATCAGGGGTTAGAGCAGGATTTGCAATTCAGAGTTGTGTTAGAAGCTTGTTAGCTCACGCTAGCCAAGAACAGAACAACATGGACGGTGCAGAGGCGATTCAGAATGACTTAAAAACAATTACTAAGGACAAAAAGAATTGTTTAAGATGATGTAACATTATCAGGTGTGTTTTCTTGCTGAAAATGCTGCCATTGCTGGTTTGGAATGCAAGTTTTGGCTTCTAGCACCCGGTACATAATGTTTGCCGTCACAAGTGGCCGCGAGCATGGTGGAAAGACGTCATGACTTCAGGTGCAAAAGATCAAAACCCAGACTAAATCACAGTGGTGAGACAATCATGATATGCTGCTTCTCTGGGAAAGGTAGTGGTGGATTACACATCCTAAAATCGGGTGTGACATGCTCCTTTCGTTGGGTTCAAAAAACACGAAGACCCAGGATTTCACCTTCAACTTTATCTTGCCTTAGGTGCAGTAATTTCACAAAATATACCACCATTATGTGAAAAAAAGAAGATTTTACCTGGCAGCCGTGGTCCAGGAGAAGCTGCAGGATCTCTAGGTTCTCGTTCTCGATGGCGATAGTGACTGCATCCTTCCCCAACACGTCCACGCAGTTGATATTCAGCTCGCCATTGCGTTTTTCCTCCAGCAGCTTCTTCACCATGTAGTAATCACCTTCATAACACACACACACACACACACACACACACACACATTTCTCTGATTGAACTATTAATTTCTCAATGAGTCATGTAAACAAACGCATCAAGTTTATACTGGAAGAAGTCATAAAAATGACATGCGAGAGTCCAGAGCCCGGGTTAGAATAAACACACAGGCAGTTAACAGAGAGTTAATCTTCACTGAGCCAGATTTAGCTTTCCTTTATATGGTAAGGAAGACATTTGACTTTCATCTGCACAATGTAACATCGATTTAAAAGCACAATCGGAGTGGATGCCTGTTCTGATGAAAAGACACGGAGGTCTAGGTCTAGGTCTTTGTTTTTAAATAAGGTTTTGATGATCTACAGAATCTGGTTTCATTTATTTATTTATTTATTTATTTATTCATGTAAAACCTGATTGATTGTGTAACTCATTCTAGATATACAGTATAATTCGCCTGGAAGCCTTACATCTTTAGGAAAAAAGGCCACCAGGCACTCGCCTGCACCTTCCTAGTGATTCTGATGTGGTTTTCTTCTGCAGAACATAACATTAACACTTTATTTGCATCTAAGAACCGCAGTTCATAGGCACTAAACAATAATGACAATCCCAGGACTGCACCATAAGAAAAAATAAAAAAACAAAAACAATAAAGATGCGTACTCAACAACATCCATTTCACGCCATTACAGGCTGAAGCATGGTGCAGCCACAATTTTCTGTTCCCATTTATTCCACAATTGTATTTAAAATGGTTTCAAAACTGGGTGTAAGAATGTGAACGTAAAGAGGAAGATTACCAAAAAAGAACAACAATAACAACAACATTTTGGACATTTTATTCCTTTATTGTGCAATGAGGAAAATGTCTTGCGCTTCCCGTTCCTGTTTTAAATTATTGATGTGCGCTGTCAAGACAATACCAATTATGTGAGATGGATACGTAAGCACAATGCTGACCAATTAGACACTCGAGACTGCTGTGGGATTAGAGAACGCGTGTGTGTGTGTGTTTGGGAGGTGGGGGAGGATGGGGGGGTTAGCGTTATATTTTCACAGGGTTTTTTTGTGCAACCAAACATCCCCATCAGGATAGGAACTTCTTTTGAGTTTTGAGTTTATTGTGATATGTAGCCGGTCCCCGCAATTATTATTATTACATTATTCCACTACAATTTTTTTGAAACAAATAATAATTTGTAATAATTTGTCAAAATAATTTCTAAACTAAGAAACAAAAATGCCAAAATGCTTTGTTTTGATCACTGAGATTAAGGTTTGGGTTAGATTTGGGTACCTGACTGCATTAATAGTCAAATGAAAAGTACTCATACAATACAATCAATCATAAAAACAATACAATCTTAAAACTGTCAGAGATTCCTATCTCTGAAGACATTTAACTGGTCCCGCCGCCACCCCCCAAGAAAAAATTAAAAACTGGAGTATGTGTGTGTTTATATCTTAATGTGATTTTAGTGTAGGTTGTACAGTTACAAAAGTAACTGTCCTTATGGGGACCAACTAAAAATTTGTCCTTGTTGGGACATTTGATAGATTGGCCCCCGTAAGGATGACTAGACAGATTATTAACTATATCTAACCTTTAAAAAAGCATTTTTTGTTTCAAACAACAAATACACCTGCAACTATGTTTCTTTAAGATCATCAACAATGTTTCTTTAGCGCCTGCAACAGTGATTCTTTGGGGCCCGCAACAGTTGCTTTAACAGCCACAACAATGTTTCTTTAACGCCTAAAAAAATTGCCACAATGTTTCTTTCACATCTGCAATGTTTCTTTAACATGCTCAAACAATGTTTCTTCAACATCTGCAACAGTTTCTTAAACACCTGCAACAGTTTCTTCAACATCTGCAACAATGTTTCTTCAAAACCTGCAACAGTTCCCTTTAACATCTGCAACAATATTTCTTTAACATCTACGATAATCTTACAACAATGTTTCTTTGACACCTGCAATAATGTTTCTTCAACACCTGCAATAGTTTTTTTTAAACATCTGCAACAATATTTCTTTAACATCTACGATAATGTTACAACAATGTTTCTTTAACATCTGCAACAATGTTTCTTCAAAACCTGCAGCAATGTTTATATAACACCTGCAACAATGTTCCAACAGTGTTTCTTTAACACCTTCAACAATGTTTCTTTAAAAGTTGCAACAATGTTTCTTTAAAGGTTAGACTCTGTATAGTTAAAAAGCTGTTCAGTAACTCTAAACAGAAGGTCTTTACATGAATAGTAAGACAACAAACTTGTGTGTGTGTGTGTGTGTTATAAAGAGAGAGAGAGAGAGATGCTGACCTTTCTCGCAGGCCAACAGGAAGAGCTTCTCATCCAGCGTGGTCTCCTCCTGCACCTCCCGGACATCCTTGAGCGCGAGGTGGGCGCGCGGAGAGGCGGCGTGCGGGCCCCGGTACAGCGCAGCCATCAGCACGGGGAGCGGATAGGACAGCACACCGAGGCCGAGGCGCATCCCACCGGGCGGCCGCGCGCCTGAAGCCCCCGTTTTGAGCCCCTGCGACTGGAAGAGATTAGGAAATAAACAAGACAACAACGAGCTCTCCGATGAGCTGGAAATGATTACGCAATGATCCCGAGCTCTACTTTTGGTCAGTGCGCAAATCTGACATTCAGCTGGAGAACCCGATCAGTTCCGAACAACGTTCACGCAAACATCATCCTGTATCGTTATTGGTATTATTATTATTATTATTATTATTATTATTATTAGTAAGTAGTAAGTAGTAGTAATATCTCTCCTGAATAAAACACGCAGGATGATTTCCGTCGCACTGACTGATGCTCTGGTCCTGATGGTACTGACGCTCAAAACTGCGCATGCGCAGAACGACCACCTGAACGCGCAGCGCACAAACCAAGATCAGATTTCACGGATTGCGCACTGGGTTTGTTAGAAATGCACAATCTGGCAACAATTAATGACCAGGGCCGTTACATAATCCCATAGTGTGGGTCGATTCGCCTCAATTTGTAGAAATGTACAGAAATGTTAGAAATGTTTCATTTAGTCAGGTCACAGCATCAGACAGATCCATAATAAGGAAATATTACTTACAGTATACTAGACTAGTAGTTGGGAAGGTTGTAAGTTTGAATCCCTTTCACCTTCCTTAATAAACAAAGATACAATATGATTAATTCTCAGAGATTACTGAGTCGCATTTCTTTATATTCTGTTACATCTAAGAATCATTATATATCTTAGATATGATTAAGAAAGGATTATATATCTCAAACTAACAAAAGAGTTCAGAAATGTTTTTATTCAACACACACCAGTCAGCAATTTATGCTGCATTGGCTTTTCTGTGGGATCGGACCAGACCAGCTTTTGGAGTAGATGAGCCTTGGGTGCCCATAATCCTCTCACCAGTTTACCGGTACTGTACATCAGTGATCATCAGTGTTATTCAATTCACCAGGTGGTGGTGTTGGTGTTGTGGCTGATCAGTGCATTTACATGTGCAACTGTATTAAAAACTATACACACTCCACAATGTACATTTACTGCATTTGGCAGACGCCTAGAGAGACATTTGATCACATTGTATATCTAATACATATACTGTATACTGACTGATACATACTGATACATTTTTAGCTTATTATACATCTGAGCAGTTGAGGGCCATGCTCAAGGGCCCAACAATGGTAACTTGATGGTGCTGGGGTTTGAATCGCGGACCTTCTAATCAATAGTCCAATGCTTTAACCCCTGAATTACCCCTGACCCTGGAAGTCCAGACAATGAGCCAGGAAATGCTCAAGAAATTTGCCATCTACTTACACCACTGAGAGAAAACTGATCCTAAGACTGGACTTTATGGATATTATCAGAGACCTTAATGCAAGAAATGTCTTTCAACTTGCATTTGACTTTTGACAGTACATCTGCAAAGACGATTACAATAAAATAAACTATACATGTTGGTAAGCTACTATTTTTTAAGCTACAGTGCTATATTATTATCATTATCATTTCAGCATATACTCTAATTCACTCTATATTTCTATATATACTCTCAGTATTTGAATTCTTCAAACATTACTTTGATTAATGCAACCCTAAAGAGTGAATTGATTTATTATCATGATTGAATGATTTGTAATTTTTTCTTCAAATAGTGTGTGCTTGTACTTTCCTCTAACCAGTATTATATGCATAGCTATGAAAAAGTATTTTTTGTATTTTTATGTTTTTTGCATATTTGTCACACTTAAATGACTGAGATTATATAAAAATATAATATAATATAATATAATATAATATAATATAATATAATATAATATAATAATATCATCTTTGACCTATGCTGCTTACACAAAGAGAACCCGAGTAAATACAAAATGCAGTTTTTAAATAATGATTTTATTTATTAAGATTTTTTTTTAACCAAACCTACCTGCCCCTGTATAAAAAGTAATACACACAAATGTTGTGTGAGGCAGATCCAGGTGTTCAGTGGGGTTGAGTTCAGTCAGGGTTGAGTTCTGTGCAGGACACTCAAGTTCTTGCACTCACCATGTCTTCATGGAGCTTGTGCACTGGGGTGTTGTCATTCTGGAGCAAGTGTGCACCTCTTAGTTCCAAGAGTGCCCTTCCAACTCTGTGTCAATGGTTTGAAGAAGAACCACAGATATAGATATAGATGTGATGGTCAGATTACACAGAATCATGTAAGTCAAATGCATTGTTGATGAGAGTGGTCATGAAAATGTACCTTTTGGTTCTTGCTGATAGGAAGAACAGTTACTGTAGCGTGAATAACCATTCATTACAACTGCATGAGCCGAAAGGAATCTCAGAACGCACAACATGTGGATGTACAGTGTTTTAAATATTATTTTGTCTAAACTCTAAAAGAACGACAAGAGCAGAAGTTTCTTAAATACTCAACCAATCATCCCAAGGTCAGTGTCACTTTATCCCTTATCCTGATATTTGGAGAGAGGATTACCTGAAGCTCTTGACCTATATTTGTATAATGGTTTGCATATGAATTTTTTTTTTTATATAGATCTGATGATTTTATGTACACAATCTGCTGATTGACAAAATTTCTTCTCAGTGAAATCTTACATGGCCAAGGAAAGTCAGGCTGATTTTGATTTTGAGGAATTATTTGGATACCACTGTACATACTTGGATGATGCCACGAAACAGCTTTACACAAACACAAGCACAGATGCCAGCCAAATCAGCCAATGGAGGCTGACTTTAATGAAAATTAAAATCCTTTAGAGGGCATGCAGAAGAATCACTGAGAGGAGCCAAGATTCAAATGAAAACAAACCATGCTCTGACATGCAGTAAAGTTATAATTCTAGATTAAATCGACATGTTCGAGATTAATGAGCAGCACTGAAACCATACAGAGGAACGATGATGCTCTGTCTCCAGGGAAACTGGTGACTATTTGGATGTATAGGAGGTAATAAATAGAGAAATGGCAGGTATCGTTTTAATATGAGCACAAAGCTGCCGGTTTGACACATTTGTATAGAAATTAGAAGTGACACGGACTTTAAATTGAAAACTGAAAAAAAGTTATGGGAGGTCTGGTCAGGTTTTTTTTTTTTTTTTTTTTTGCAAACTGGTGCTCAGTGAAGTTTGGGTAGATTTGGAAAGAAGGGGTGAGAAATGTGGTGTTATAATAATAATAATAATAATAACAATAATGTTATGTAGCCCATTTATACTTTAAAAATCAGCTCATAATAAAGAGAGAAAAAAATCACGAATGTTAAAAATTAAAGAACTGAAGAGTTAAAAATGTAACAAGAAAAACTTCCCTGCAAATAAACATAGTCAAATTCATATTGTATCTTGAATAGAATTACACCAAATTAAATACAAGATAAATCAACTTTCTGTGTTTATAAAATTAATTCAACTAATTTTAAACCTTGAAAATGTTTGTTCTATTGGAAGATCATTAAAGAAAAAAATATTAAAAAATATAAATATATACAGTAAATAATTTTATTAATCTTATATTTGATTTATTTTAATGGTATTAGAGAACGTAAATGAATTTGTCTATATATTAAGTTTTGAAGAATACAAAAGACCAGGCTATGTCAGTCATTTGTTCCATTATTTATGAGCCCCTCAAAATGTGTGTGTATTAAAAAATGGCTGTAATTCCTGAATGATTAATGCCACAGTTTTGATAAACCCCGTTGAATTAAAGCTGAAAATTCTGACTTTGGTCACATCTTAAGTGTTTCATTTAATATTGTGGTGGTGTACGGAAGCCAAAATGGCAAAAAAAAAAAAAAAAAAAAAAAGATGTATCTTTGTTCAAAAATTTATGGACCTGACTGTATATAAAAAATTGGGCTTTTTTTTTCGTGTTTTTTATGTTTTTTCTTTTCCCCAAAAGATCACTTTTATCATCCTCTACCTTATCTCATAAGATATATAATTGAAATTTGCACTGCACATCTAAATAAAAAAATATTTCAGGGTCAAATAAGTGTCCTGCATCAAGTAAAGAAAACATCTAAGGAGATTTGAAATTACTGGAACTGGTTAAAAATTATCTCAGATTATCAAATTATCAAATAAAGTCTACATTAGAGTACATTTCCAAGGTTTGGGATAATATGTCAGAATTTGAGAGTTTGGCATACTGCGTTTTGCTATTATTATTATTATTATTATTATTATTTGTAGTAGTAGTACTACTACTACTACTATTACTACTACTACTACTAATAATAATTTATTAGTGTGAGTAACACAACTAACTAGTATCACAGACTGATGCATGTGGTGTATGTTTGGTGATGGCACCAGTAGATGGCAGTCCATAACAGCACCTGACTTACTCAACTCTACAAATGTAAGAGTTACAGTAGGTTTAATTAGACCGGTTTGACTGATTAACCCTGAATTACATTTTTTAAAGCATGGTCTTGAGTGCCTATAGTTGTTTTATGTAATTTTTATTTTACAGCTTTTTTCTATTTCCTACAAAGTTTAAAATTGTATTTGGTGTTGTTTAGCCAGATATCTTACTCTCTTAATCGTTATCTTTAAAAATACATATGATTATCAGCTGCTACCATTATTTTATGTTCTTCTCTAAAAAAAAGAATGGGTTGGATCCCTTCCAAAGAGTTTAACAACCTTCAACGTGCAGAAAAACAAAAGCGGATGTTCAGGTAAGTAAATATAACACCCAATCAACACCATATAACACCGTACACAAAAATAGTTTTCTTGACATTAGGGACTGTCTCGAAAGATGCACAAAACTGTTCACCTCTATTAGAAATATTCAAATAATTAGCATCTGAAAGATATACGGCTTTCTGTGTTAGGGCATTGCTTTAACTCACATAGGTCTGTGTGTGACGGTTTAATCTGAATGTTTTAGTAATTTGTGCTCTTGACATAAATCATCACTTAATTAATAAAGCTTTTATGAGTTGATTCAGGTGTACTGGAGAAGAAATAAATATTAATATATTCAGTGCACAGGGACTCCCAAATGACAAGCCATAATTAAGCGTGACTATCCTGTTGTGCAGCTTGAGGTGGCTGCTCATTGATTGTGCAAATAAATAGAGGAGTATATAATTGGATACAAAACATAGCATGAGAGTTATAGTAGTAATAATGATGATGATGATGGTGATGCAACATATACTCTAACTGCTTTATTTTTTTCTAGTTTGGTTGTAAAATATACTTAATTAAAGACATTTAGCACAAAAGGCTTTAAGGTATTACATATTGCGAAGGCATTATACACCAGGTTTAGATGTGACTTTGTCTGGATTTATCTCTGTACAAAGTTTCACATGCTTTCTCAGTGTATGTTTGGGTTTGCTCAGGATTCTCTGTTTTCTCTCCAAATTATTAAGGTACGTAGATGGACTGGGTATGGGAAAGGCCCAGAGTATTTGGATGATGCCTTGCATGCTCACTCTCAGCGTTCCTAGCATAGCCTCTGGGCTCGACAGGATAATGGGCTCACTGAAGGTGAACGAGTAAATAAAGTAAATTGAATAAATGTGTTTCAAGGATGGGCTCTGGACTGACCACCCTGCCCGGAGCGAATAAATCATGTATGACTTGCAAGAAAAATGTATAAGAAGCGCAATCAAACTTACACAAAAAAAGAAACCAAGAATGAATGCTGATAAATAAATAAATAAATAAATAAATAAACAAATAGATAAATATTTACAATGATATAACTTTCACACAAGGAACATGTATGATCTTATCTGATCTGATCTGATCTTATAAGTTTAGTCAGGAAAAAAGAAAGTCTTTTTCTGATAAGTATGTTTATTTTTTATAAATATAAAATAAATTAAATATAAAATAGTAATAATCTTATAAGTTTAGTCAGGAAAAATAAAGACTTTTTCTGATAAGTATGTAAATGTGTTTATAAATATAAAATAAAATAATCACCGGCTAACTTAAACAAACATTCTCAATACATCAAAATAAATAAATTAAGCATTTGGAACTGTAAATTGAATAGTCATAAATATTTCTTTTACAAAAGACAATAATCACAAATATTCATAAATCATTTTGCTTTTATTTTGTTTTATCTTCTTCTAGATTCAAAATTCAATTATGTTTTTGGTATAATAATAATAATAATAATAATAATAATAATAGTAATAGTAATACAATAATATTATATACTATAATGTGTGTTTGTGTGTATAATATGTTTGTATGCATATAATATTGTATTATTATTATTATTATTATTATTATTATTATATAGTATATGAAATAAATATATATATATATATATATATACTATATATATATATATATATAGTTCTTTTTTAATCTATCTAATCCTGTTATTTTCTCTCTGAGTTGTGTCTATATTTATTACGCCAGTCGATAAAACACACACACACACACACAGTATATAAATAACATATTGCTAACGGTTGGACGGATTAAGGAAGTTTGACTGACATCGTGCCTGACCAATAGCGTCTTAGGAGGAAAAAACGAAACGAATGTATAGACCAATAGGGTGTCTCGGACTGAATCAGTTCAGCAGAACAGTTTGAAAACACAGCAGCGGATCGGAGAGACGGACGCCGAGCGACTTCGGGATCAGATTCACCGCGTCTTATCGCCGAGAGGAGCGCGGGAGAGACGCCGCCGGAGGTGCGCCGCGTGCCGGATCAGCGCTCAGCGAAGCCCCGGTGATGGAGGCGCGCGCCGTTTCTCCCGCTCCATTGTCCGCTTATTATTGTCCTTTGTCCTAGGCTCGCGCTGTTTATTCCGCGTTATAACCCGAGTTACCGACCGGAAGCGGCATGCGTGGGCTCTTTCCTCTCATGCAGCAGCACCAATATGGAAGGATTTTTTTCCACTACAGGATGATGGAGAGTCTGATTGCGCAGTGCAGTACAGGGGAAGATCTGCACTGGGGTTTGGATCTGATCATGATTGCCTGAGTGCTCGTACTGACTAACTTAGCTGTAAATCTGGTTTGCATCACAACACAATCCCATCTTCTTCTTCTTCTTCGTCGTCGTCGAAGTGGACAGAGCGGAGTGAAGCCGCTCTCTGGTCCGTCCGCTCCAGATGAGAGGCAAACAGTATCAGCAGATCAAACCTGCAGGACCACGAGAGACCGACGCTGACTATGAGAGGAAACTCAGAACGTACCAGAACCCTGTGAAAATAATCGACCAGCCCGGCATCGTGATGAAGGTGCTGAGGAGGAAGCGGATTATCTTATTCGTGGCCTATTTCCTCCTGCTGGTTCTGACCATGCTCAATCTGGCCAACTACAGATGGAGCAAAGAGCCTCAGCAGTGCAGCCACCAGCTGAGGAGCACCACGTACCAGGGCCGCTCGGACATCCGGTTCCTTTACAGACCCGCTCTGGTTAAGAAACGCCAGCTCGTTTACGTCTTGACCACGTGGCGATCAGGGTCCAGCTTTTTTGGTGAGCTGTTCAACCAGAACCCTGACGTGTTCTTCCTGTACGAACCCATGTGGCACATCTGGCAGAAGCTCTACCCAGGTGATGCGGTGTCTCTTCAGGGTGCAGCGAGAGACATGCTGAGCTCGCTGTACCGCTGCGACCTGTCTGTATTCCAGCTGTATAACAGCCCCGGGGGCAAAAACATTACCTCTCTTGGCTTGTTTGGGGCCACACTGAACAAAGTGATTTGCTCGTACCCGCTGTGTTCCGCGTACAGGAAGGACATGGTGGGAATGGTGGACGACAAGGTGTGTAAGAAATGTCCGCCACAGAGCCTCCGTCTGCTGGAGGACGAGTGTCTGAAGTACAACACTATCGTTATTAAAGGGGTGCGCATTCTGGACGTCAACGTCCTGGCACCTCTCATGGAAGACCCCTCGCTGGAGCTAAAAGTCATCCACTTGGTGAGGGACCCCAGGGCCGTGGCCAACTCCAGGATCAAATCCAGGCACGGACTGATCCGAGAGAACCTGCAGGTGGTCAGGAGTCGGGATCCCAAACTCCGCCGGCTACCGCTCGCAGACGCCGCGCATAAAACGAACAAAAAGGACGGCGCCGACTACCACTCTATCGGGGCCATGGAGGTGATATGCGATAGGACCTACAGGACCTTGAGGACGGCGTTGAACCCTCCCAGCTGGCTGAAGGGAAAGTATCTGGCAGTGCGCTACGAGGACCTGGTGGAAAATCCGGTAAAAGTACTCCGTCAGGTTTACCGCTTCGCTAACCTCAGCGCCAATCACGACGTCGAGTCGTTCGCCCTGAACATGACTAACGGGACAAACTCGTCTTCTAAGCCGTTCATCGTCTCATCCAGGAACGCCACGCTGGCGGCGAGCGCTTGGAGGACTCTCCTGAGCATCCAGCAGATCAAACAAGTCGAGGATTACTGCCACCAGTCCATGTCCGTGCTGGGCTACGAGCGCGTAAGAACAGCGGCCGAGGCTAAAGACTTAAGCAAATCCTTACTGACTGCATCCAAACTGTGATGCTAACCTCTCACCAAAGACCTACAAAAAAAAAAAGTTAATTTGAATGATGGTTTTTTCGTTGTAGCTCGATAACTGTGGAGCTTTTTGTTTCAGTGTTTCATTGAGGGATTTGACATGCCTCATAGGAATGTACTGTTTTATTGTTATTATTATTATGATTATAATTATGATTATTATTATTTCAGTTGTGAAGTTATAACGCTGCCATGGCTTTTCTAAGTGATTGATTATGTACGTGTATGACAAACTGCACCATGACTTGAATATGAGATGAGCCTTGATGTTATGTGAAACACGTGTCTTGCGTCGAAAATGCTTTAGGTTTTTACAATTTTTTTTTTTATTTGTTGAAATTTTTTCCCTCTCTTTTTGGGATGTTTATGATGTTCATTTAAAGTTTGTTTGCTCACTTTTAACAGGAAAAAAAAAACTGCAAAGGAAAACGTGAAAACCTGTCGAAGCTCTCGTTTGTGAAGCAGTTGATGCTGTTTAGTTAGTGCAGGATGCTCTCAGAGACAATCATTAAAGTGCTCTGTAATGCCTTTTCTCCGTCTCTTTGGCCTGCATGTCTGTTTCCAGAAGACTCCGGGTGCTCCGTTTTTTTTTGTTTTGTTTTTGTTTTTCAAAACTTCCTGTCGTCCTATTGTCTCATTCTGCTTTATTACTGCTCCAGTCTTACTATGGCCGTTGATGTTCACAGCTGGAACAACAAACTTTCTAACTCACTTTTGCAGCGATTGTAAGATATTATTCTGACTAGTCAGTATTTTCATTAGCCTGAAATGTGAGTTTTTAGAGTAGATTTAAACTAACACATTATTCTCTGTCCCACTTTCCCCCCCTCTTTATTCTCCTATTAATGCAACTCCATACTATTATAGGATTTAAACAATTTCTTCAAAGCTCATGTGACTCTAAGTAGTGGTTTGGCCTTGAACAAAGCTCCTCTCTCTCTCTCTCTCTCTCTCTCTCTCTCTCTCTCTCTCTCGTTTAGTTTAACAGTTTTGTAGAACATGTGAAGAATGTGACTGTGCCTTCTGAGATATCAGAAATAAATAGCGAGGCTTGTTTTAGAGCACTAAAGAATGTGTTTAGAATGCATGGCCTTTTCAGAAACAGCAAGCGTATTTAAATGCAGTGCAGATATCGGCTAAACGTGTCCTTATGAGCCGGGAGTCTGTGTGTGGTTCTGCTTTTTAGATAAGCAAAAGACGTCAGTCCTGAACATGAAGTCCTGAACATTGCTCTATCCACTAATGATTCCAATCACAGAAACACTTGAAACTTGAACTGGAAAGAATTTGATCTGGGAATAAAGTTGTATTAGGGAAATAAGTAAAGAATAAAACATTTTAGAGCATGCTGTTACAGAAAACTTTTTATCATCAAGAATGTTTTAACTGAATGCATTAAACTCCGTGTGTGTTTTTTTTTAAACAACACATCATGAAAGGTTTTATTCTTTTGTTAGCAATTTTACTAAGATTCATAATTGTGCTTAGTTAAAAATCAGCACATAACTTTTATCCGTTTATGGTTACTTTTGACGTAAGTTATTGTTTATGTTATAGCAGTTATTAACACTCATTCCCACACTCTTTTCGTGAAGACTTTGAAAACTTACATACACCTGGTACTGGAGACTCCTTCCACAGACGTCCAATTTCAAAAATATTTGTAAAATCAACAATTATAGGTTTTAACATGTTTTTTTTAATGAATAGGTTCATTATTATTATTATTATTATTATTATTATTATTTTTACCTATATAATAAAAATCTATATCTTCCTGACAATCAGAATCAAGAATATAATATGTGGTGTATGTAAAAAGAAAAAAAAATATTTTTTTTGTAGAGTTTTTCTCTTGTAGTATGACCACAGTGAAAGTTATTGAAACGTATATTTCTTCACAAATAAAGGAACGCAGGCTGACCAACCATAAACACACAAGAGCTTGTATAACCTTTGAGGTGTTTGTAGGGAAAATTATTGTGCATAACTTTTCATGGTTAAATTTGATGTTGTGGAACGTCTATAAAACCAGTTAGTTATTGTTGACTGTTATGTTACAGCAGCTGTAAACACCCATTCCAGCACTACATACCCCTGGTACTGGAGACTCCTTCCACAGGTGCCCAATTTCAGAAATATTTGTCAAATCAACAATTATAGGTTTTAACATGTTTCTTTTTAAATTAATATGTTTATTAATTAATTATGTTTATTATTTATTAAATTATATGTTTATGTCTTATAAATGAGAACAGTTCGGAAAGTCGCAGGTTCAAACCTCATGACAACCAGGTTGTCCCTGTTGGGCCCTTGAGCAAGGCCCTTAATCCTGAACTACTCAGATGTATAATGAGATAAAAATGTAAGTCGCTCTGGATGAGGGTGTCTGCCAAATGTCGTAACTGTAATGTATGTAGTATAACTACAGTGGAAGTTATTTCCAGAATGGTTAACTGGTTTCATGGATATTTATGGAAAATTACATTATTTCACAAATGAAGGAACACTTGTCTAACCTCTGAATGTAAAAACATGAGAGCTTTTATAACATTCATGAGGTTTGCATGGAAAATAATTGCGCAAAAATTTGATTCATATATGTTTAAATTTGATTTCATTGAACGTCTGTAAAACAAGTTCATTATCGTGGACGGTTATGTTATAGCAGCTGTAAACACCCATTCCAACATTCTTCAGTTCCTTTGTCCTGAATACCTTCCTGTTTTTGGAAAATTGCAAACCCCTTGCACTGGAGACTCCTTCCACAGATGTCTATTATACATGAAAAATCTATTTTTTAATTTTAAGATGTTTCTCTTGTAGTATAACTACAGTGAAGGTTATTAGTGAATGGTGGTAGTGATATTTATAGAAAATGATATTTCTTCACAAAAGCAGCTTACATAACCTTCGAGTGGTTTGTAGGGAAAATCATTGTGGTAAATGAACTCCTGATGCACAACACACTGAAATAAATTAAATAAGAGGATGACTCAACACTCCAGCACGTTTTATTTCCTCGTGTCTGTTGCACTGCTTAGATGCTGCAAGCGTCATCTGGGAAAATAAATTGTGGTGTGGGTGGAAGTGGGCGGGGTGTATAAGGTAAGAGGCGGCCCTTATGTGCATACTACCATTAGTACTACTACTATTCCTTATTATTATTATTATTATTATTATTATTATTTATTCCTAGTAATAAATAATAATAATAATAATTATTATCTTTTAAGATTTTTTTTTAAATTCGATTTAATGATTTGTGTCTGGAAGCAATGTACTGTAGTAAACAATTATATATTTGTTTAAAAAACAGTTTAATGACTAAGTTTTAGTTTCGTGGTTCACACAAGAGGTTAAAGGAGGACACACACCTTCTGTGCATTAAGTCTGGAAACACATTAGGTTATATAATTTCCCCAGAGAGTCGGTTTTTCGAGCAAAAATGGAAAGTCATTACTGCAAAGTGATCAAGTCGCCACCATATGTTGTTTTCCATGAGGAATTGGGAAAACATGCACTTGCTGAGAGATGGAGTTGTCTTTGGCTGGCCTTATTGCACAGCTGTCGGAAACGTCCCTGGTGCTGTCGTGATTAAATCAGAAGGGTAATGTTGGGGAGATATAAAAAAACAATACACTAAATAACTAAGAACACAAGACTAACTAAAAATTATTAAACTTTTTAAACTGTTTAAGTGAAAAAAAATATTCATTAAAGTCAAACAGTTATGTTTAAGGTAAATGCTACTGAAACAATAATTAATCATTTCACGGCTCATATTTCTGCACTACACTCAAAGCCATTTTTGATTTCCTGTTTATACGGGATAAACAGTGCACTCGTACTTCTATCCAGAGCTTAATCAGCTCGCATTGTCAATAAGAGTCTGAAATTTATTATTGATCAGCTGTTGTGGGCAAAGACGGCCAGTCACTCGGGGGGAAAGACGAGTGGACGAGGGTGATGAAAATATTGCAGAAAGATATTAAAGCCGTTGAGCAGCTCTGTATCTCTGCTGCGATCGATCGATACACCCCGCAGGTGAGCTTTAAGCTCCCGTCAAGCTTGTTAAAGCTTTTTGGATTAGTTTTTTTCCCTTCTTCTTTTTCTTCTACTTCTTCTTGTGCAGTTGCTACAGGAAGGACAGAAAGTTGCACCTGGAGGACATTCCCTTCAGATTCCAGCACTTGCAGGAAGCAGCAGGAATCGCTTCAGGACAACCGCAAGCGTCCACGTTCTTTCTGAAGTGAAGAGTGCGCAGGTGACATCTGCAGCAGGAGCCAGAAGGACGGCACGCCGTAATCACCGGCTGCCTCGGGGAGTTCTCGCTACTTTGAAGTGTTTCGACTCGTGACGCTGCTGTAAAGCACCTCAGCCAACGAGCTTGAAGGGTTATGAGGAGATGACAAGTCATAAATCAGTTTGTTGAGTTTGTTCCATGCTTTAGGGTAAAAGAGAGAGAGAGAGAGAGAGACGATCCAGAACGTGATTCCATCGTTGCTGTTTTTGGCACTCTGTAGTCTTTCCCTGTCACAGTTTATAAAACTATATGAGCCATTGGAAGTTTCTTTCATATTTTAGAGTTACGGGATCCATTAATGGACTGGGAATGCATTTAAATACTGTACACTCAATCCCTACCTAATATACGCTACGGGTTTATAAGCGCTGAGTGAAAACCTTCGCAGGTAAATAATAAATAAAAAAATAAAGTAAAAGCATGAGACAACAGGCAGTGGTGGCCCAAGTGCCGGGTTGCTGAGCAGAAGGTCAGGGGTTCAAGCCCCAGCACGGCCAAGCTGACACCGTTGAGCTCTTGAGCAGCGCCCTTAACTCTCTCTCGGTCCTGTGGTTCTGTATCATAGCTGACCCGCCACCCTGACCACAGCTTCCTAACAAGTCAGGGATATGTGAAGAAAATAAATTCACTGTGCTGTAACATACTGTATACAGTATATGACAAATAAATGCTTGTTCTTTTTTTTTTTCTTAAAAGAAAATACACTAAAGCAGTGATGTAATTTTCCAGTTAATATAATTTTATTTATTTGTTAAGCAAAATCCCTTTTGAATAAATACAATAGTCACCATTGGCCTCCACGGTCCATAGTTGGACTACAGATGTTCCTGGATGGATGGATGGATGGATGGATATTCGTTAAAAAAATATTCATGGAAATAAACAAATGTTGTCAAAAAAAATCACGATAGCCAATAAATCACACAAAAAGTAAAAATCATACAAGAATGAAAGAACAAAAAAAGAAACATTTGTAAAAATCACAAAATTAAACCAATTACAGAAGGAAAATAAATCTGGTGAAAATGAATGGATTGTGAAAAAAAACCCAGAAGTGCAAAAAATTTTTTTTAAATAAAAGAAAAAATAAACAGTATGTTCTTTATTATGAAAAGTGATGAAAACACATGCATGTCACAGATGATGTTTTTCCACATGCATTTCCAGTACAAAGTGGCACTGCGGCTTACCACAGTTACCACTGTTGCCTTGTACCTCCAGGTTCCAGGTTCGATACCCTCCCTGGATCTGTGTGCATTCTGTCCGTGCTTGGTGGGTTTCCTCCTACAGTCCAAAGACATGCATTAGGGTAATTTCCTGCTCCCAATTTCCCTGTAGTTGTATGAATGAGCATGAGAGTGTGTGTACAGTATGTGTGTGTGCCCTGTGATGTGTCTCCTGGTTGGCTCCTGGGATCTGGACTGGGGAAGTCTCCAGGGATAGGCTCCAGGCCCTTCCATGACCCTGTATACAGGATACAACAGTAAAGGTGATGAGTGAGTGAGTTACAGTACATCTGTACAAAAGTCAGGTCCATAATTATCTGGACAGTGATGCAATGTTTAAATTTTTGCTCACCACACTGGATTTGATGTAAAAGTATAGACTTTTTAGCTTTAATCTAGAGTTTAATGAAAACACTGCATTAACTGCATAGGGTTTTATAATATTTATATTTTTATATGATTTCATCCAGTCAAAAGTATTTCTACAAACATTAATATTAGGATTATTTTTTAAAATTCGGACTACCAGAAGTCTGGAACCCATGACCAGGTCGAGGTCTTTACTGCAGCTGTTTTCAGTTTCTGCTGGTTTTTGGGTCTTTCTGCTTCCGTTTGGTTTTCAGTAAAAAGCACGCTCAGTCGGATTGAGGTCATGGACTGGCTTTACCCTTTAAGAACATTGCGTTTCTTTGCCTTGGGGTGCTTTCGCAGTACATTTTGGGTCATTATCCATCTGTACTGTGACATGTTCTGCTATTTTTTTTTCTCAGCAGTAGAGCTCTATACACTTTAGAATTCATCCTGCTACAGTACTTCTATCAGCGGTCACATCATCCATATCCACTGGTGACCCAGTTCCACTGGCAGCCGTACATGCTCATACCATAGCACTGCCTCCACCATGTTTGACAGATGATGTGCTGTTCTTTGAAACATGAGCCATTTGTTTCCTTCTTCACACTCTTCTCTTCAAAATGATCTTTTTTTAGTTTTAGAAGGTCTAATCAGGTCTTTCAGTAGTGTTACCTTTTGTTAGTGTTTATTCTTATAGACATTCATGATAATATGCCTACCTCCTCCAGGGTGTTCTTGACCCAGCTAGATGCTGTGAAGGGATTTTTCTAAATGTTATAGATGTCAGATGAGTGTTTCTCTAGTGGTGGCATGGTGGTGTAGTGGTTAACACTGTTGCCCTGCACCTCCAGGGTCCGGGTTCGATTCCTGGCCCGTCTCTGTGTGCATGGAGTTTGCATCTTCTCTCCGTGCTTGGTTGGTTATCTCCCACAGTCCAAAGATCTGCAGAGTAGGCTAATTGATGTTCCCCAAAAAATTGCTCGTAGTGTGTATGTGTGTGTGATCTATGATGGATTGGCACCCTGTCCAGGGTGTACCCCTAAGCCTCCTGGGATAGGCTCCAGGCCCCCCATGACACTGAATACAGGATAAAGCGGTATAGACGGCGTGTGAGTGTTTCTCTATTAGAAAGCTTTCAATGTAGAGTAGAGTTAGTAGTTTTAAGTAATTAAACACGTTTACCAGCCTAAAGAACCCTTGAAGAACCATTATTTTATAGAGTGTACTGTATAATCCTTAATATAATTATATAATGCTATATCTAAAGAACCCTTGAGTTTGAATGTTAATTTTTAACAGCGTACACACTTAAATTGCATCTAAAACACTTAAGGATTCTTCAGTTGCCACTAAAAGGAAATATCTAGGTTCCATCTACAACTTAGGGTTTACCGGTTAGAACAGGTTCCTGATAGCCGAATCAAGAGTCAAGAAATTTTTACTGTCATTGCAAAACATGGTTTCAAAGATGAACCAGAACTAGTTCTGACTAAGCATCAATGAAATAAGACACTAGACAAAAAAATATAATAAGATAAAACTACAAAAAACAATACAATCTTATGGGTAAAACAGGAAGTTAAATAGTACGAATCAGTAACGATTGAATTCTTGTAAATATTCAAGAATTCAGTAATACTGCACATGAAAGTGGTCTGTAGTGTGTGGTTGTTATTGCACATGAAAAGAGTCACTGGTGTGTGGGAGTTATTGCACATTTAAAAAACAAGCCTCTAGTGTGTGGCAGTGTTTGAGAGTCCGATGGGTAAGTCTGCTGGAAAGAAGCTCTTCCTCAACCTGCTTGTTTTGGCCCTAATGGTGCAGTTTTCTACATGAGTCGAGGCGGATCAGTCCATGAACAAGGTTTAAAGAGTCCATCATGATGATACTGGCAGGCCTGTTCCTGCATTTGCAGATGTAAACGTCCTCAATTTTGGAAAAACTACATTTGTGCAAACTTAACTACCTGCACAGTTTTCGTACTACACAGCAAAACATAAAAGGATGCTCTCCACTACACGCCTGTAAAAATGTAAAAAGACATGAGCAGCCCACTTGATCCTACTCAGGAAGTACATCTGTTGGTAGACCTCTTTTAATAAGTTGTTGGAGTTGGTGGGCCGGGTGACGTCATTGTTGATGTGTGTCTCCAGGTATTTGAAGCTGAAGACAACCTTGACAGCTGCTCTAACCATTTTCTTAGGTTTATTCATATTGTTGCAGAAGTTGTTAGGTCTGCATCAAGCCTTTAATTGTCCAACCTGGGTCTCATCATTATGGGAAATTAATCCTACCGCTTGACTATGTGGGCGCTCGGGAATGTGGATGAGCAGCCGGAGGTCAGCATAACAGGGGGCTCAGGACACATCCCTGTGGGGAGCCAGTGTTGAGGATGATGGGGAATACGTGATGTCTGCAGTACACATTTGCATAATGATGGAGCCCGAGTGTCTCGAGTTTTTTTTAGCATTATGATTAGATTAAAGGCGGAACTAAAATCCAGGAAGATTAGCCAGACAAAAGAATCCTTGCTTTGATGGTGGGTGAGGCCCAGGTGAACAATGTACTACATTATGGCATCTGCAGTGCACCTGTTCTTCCTGTATGCACATAATGATAGGGGTAAATGCTGGCGTCAATTTTCCTATTTACAGTAGTTGGTCCATGACCAGTCACTCAAAGCACTTCATGACTATCAGGGTTAGTGCTACTGGGCGATATTCATTCAGGCATGACACTGCTGAGGTCTTTGGAACAGGAATGATGGTGGCAGATTTAAAGCGTAATGGTCCCTTTGCTTGGGAGAGTGAAGTGTTGACGATATCAGCGAATTTATGTATGATTGCAGAAGCAAATACTTAAACCATGAATCCTTAAAGATTCTTCAGTTGTCATTTTGCGGAACCTCTAATGTACTTTATAGAGCTCTTTAAATGCTCAGTTTTCTTAGAGAATAGAGCCTTTAAAACGTTACACCTGTAGTGAGAAAGGTTGCAGTGAGAAACTATTTGTCCCCACCTTGTCTCCTCTATTTTTACATTGGAATCACAATAAGGGCTTTCAGATTCTCATACAAGATGTAACGTGAGACAAGGAGAAAATGAGAAAACACAAAACAGTTCTAAAATGAACACTTACAGTGCATCACCCATATGAAAACTTATTCGTCCTTGATTTAAGTTTAACAACTGGTTTGTCCCAGTCGTTTTTGTAGAAGTGCTTTAATTCAAGCCTATCGCAGCAAAGCATCCCCACACCATTCCACTACCCCCACCATTTTACTGCTGACATGTGCATCATCCATTTTACTGCTGAATGTCGTGCTAGTTTACTGCCTGGTGTAAGATGACCTAAGTCTCCCACAAAGATCCAGTTTCAAATTAATAGTCTATAGAACATTGTCCCAAATGGCTTGAATTCATCAGTCATGCAGTTGTTTTTTTCATTTGGCAAATGTGAGATAAACCTTTATGCTCTTCTTGGTTATCAATGTTTTTTTTTTTTTTTGCCTTGCAATTCTAATGTGGATATAATTTTCACACATTTCCTTTCTAATTGCAGAATAACGAATGCTGACCTTGTCTCAAGGCATGCAGTTCATTAGATGTTTTTCTCAGATTATTTTGAATTCTTGGATGATTCACTGCACCACTCTTGAAGGAATTTTATGAGACCAGCTGCTTCTAGGAAGATTCACCATTTTAAATAGTAAATAATAGCTCTCACTATGGTTCTGTGGAGTCTCAGACCCTCCAAAATGGTTTTGTCAGACTTATCTATTTGAATATTATTATTTTTTTTTGCATAGTTCACCTGCTTGTCGGGACCTTTTAGCCTATTTCACATTGCTTGAAAGGTTCTTTTTAGGTATCACTCCTGGGTGTTTCTAGTCAATTGAAACAAAATTATCAATCGGATTAGGGCAGTTTGTTGATTGGGAATATTTAATTTTTCACACCGGGCCAGTGAGTGTTGTATAACTTTATATACTTCAACAAGTGAAGTGGTCTCCATTCCAAAGATAAGTCTGACAAATATGCATACATATATGATAAGACACTGAAAGGGGGCAAATACTTTTTCTTGGCACTGAACACCTATAAAACACTTAAGGAACACTTAACCTTTACTGTAACCCTAAAAGTGAACCTAGAAAAATGATTGAATCTAGAACACTCGAGCGTCCTTCAGCTAGACGGATCTATGGAGGAAACCTTGCAGGTTTTATAAAACATCCTTTAAAAAAAGATATGAACATATCTAGAGTCAGATCTAGAACCCTGAAGAACATTCTGGATCTGACTCTAACCTTAATCTAGAACACAAATGATAGGTTTTATATACTCAATTAATGAGTGGTAACTATTAGAAAGGGTTTCACATAGAGTCATTTTAGGAAGCTACCAAACTATCTAAAGTACTTTTAAGAGGTTTATCTTAAACTATAGTGCACTCTTATGTGTTATCAAGAACCTAAGAACAACATAATAACAACTGAAGTCTAAATATACCTCTATTGTACATGTTTTTAAAAAATCTAGTCGACACAACTATTCTTCTTGTCTATGGAGAATCACTTAAATATTATATATACTGTAGAACCCCAATGAAGAACTGAAACATAACCCCAACCATAAAAGTAAACCTAGAAGCACTTTTAGAAGAAACGTTTTTAATCCTGAATAATGAAGGACTCTTGTCTAGAGTAAAAATATTAATTTAAAATATGTCTACGTAGAAGCCTTTTAAGAAACCTAATCAAAGCTGATCTATACAACCCTAAATCACACTTGTGTAAAAAAACAAAAAAAACAAGACATTTACACATCTTAAACATTATAAGTATATTCTGTTATAATTATATCTATAATTTATTGATGATACTAAAATTATTCAAGGTAGAACTTGTTATAAAATCTACAAAAGGCAGAGAGTTTTTAGCTATTTTTTAAATAGTGATTTTATAAATATACAGTACTGTGTATATATACACACACACACACACACAAACACACACACTCTTTTGCCAAAAGTATTCGCTCGCCTGCCTTCACATGCATAGGAACTTGAGTAACATCCAGTTCTTAATCTATAGGGTTTAATATAATGTTGGCCCCGCCCTATAACAGCTATAACAGCTTCAACTATTCTGGGAAGGCTCTCCACATGGTTTAGGAGTGTCTTTATGAGAATTTTTGACCATTCCTCCAGAAGCGCATTAGTGAGGTCAGATACTGTTGTTGGGCGAGAAGGCGTGGCTCGCAGTCTCCGCCCTAATTCATCCTACCGGGTTGACTTCAGGACTCTGTGGAGGCCATTCAAGTTCTTCCACATCAAATACACATGGTTGTTTTTCAGTTGCTTCTTTGACCTAAAATAAACTTTAGTTGAATTTGGTGAGTTTTTGCGAGGTCATTTTCATATTCTGGAAGCAGTAAAATTCCATGTCCAAAAACCCAAACACAAAGTTTGATGTCTGAAGGCTCCCCTGTCCACACACACACACACACACACACACACACACACACACACACACACACACACACACACACACACACACACACCTACACACACACTGGGAGGACTTCCATATAAGCAGTTTTTTAATTTATTTTTTTAAATCAATCACTGACTAATGCTCTGTTGCCGGCACGGATCCATGCCGCTTGAGTTTTAAGGGCTAAAGAACCCTAAAACATTATTCAAACCAAACACTTAACCTAATATTAACAGTACCATAAACCTAGACCACTTTTCTTCTATGGTCTATAGAGGAACTCATAAAGTGTCTATGTAGAACTTTTTCAGCAAGCTAAGAACGCAAAGATCCCTAAAGGACCATTTCAATGTACCAATAACCCTAAAGCTAATCCTGAATCTGGACCACTCATGGGTTTCCTTCGGTTTTCTGTAGAAGAACTCATAAAGGGTCTGTGGAGAAATCTTCCAGCAAGCTAAGAACATTAATCTACCTCAAGAACTCTGAACGGCAGCAGAAACCTAACAACGAACCTAAAGTGCCCTGTAACCCTGGAGTACAGTGTTAGGAAAAGAAAAAGATTTCATCTAAAAAAATTTGTCTTTAGTCTATGGAGGAGCAATTTACGTTTTTATTGTAGAAACTTCTAACTATCGATAGAAGAGTGTAGAGAAAATGGGGTTTTAATAGTTTAGTCATTTGGATTTGTTTTGTTTATTTATTAAATAAACCCACCTTATGAACCCACTTTATGAAACAACGAGCAGATGCTTTGAACCTACGCTGTGAGTGCTGCAGAGCACCGTCACTGGTCTGAGGGATGAAGAGCTGGCGGTGAAGTGTCTCGCTCAAGAACCCATTAGTGAGAGAATTGGGATTTGAACTCAATGATTAGTCCAGAGTCTTTACTACCTCACTACAACATAGAGAGAGAGAGAGAGAGAGAGAGAGAGAGCGTGGGTTATGTGGATATTACACAGAGAGCTGCAGGATTACATCTTGTAAACAATATAAAAGCAGAATTCTTTCTCATGTTTTGTGGTTTGAGGCGGAGCACGGGGACATTTTAACAGTTTACACATCGCGTTGTTCTCCTTCCTCATGAAACTCATGAAACTGCAGAGTTTAGCCTTGGGGTTTAGCTCTTTCACATTTCTTGGAATTTTTGATTTATTACATGAATGTAAAATGCACATATATATATATATATATATATATATATATATATATATATATACAAATATATATAAAA
>JAQQZS010000033.1:32815841-32827962 GCA_030068045.1 Platyallabes tihoni | reverse complement strand
CTTCATATTAAATATTGATTGTTTTAGTACCAAACTATTCTTATTATCTTGATTGTCATTAGTTTAAACATTTGAGAATGCCATTTAAGCATTGAACTCCACCAATGTTTGCTTGACTTTTGCCACCACTGTAGTATCGAAATACAGGTTTGACGCCCCGGGTACACACAAAACTTTTGGGAAACTCACACTTGTAAGACTAACAAAAAAAGTCCACTCGTGTGTCAGTCTGGAAAAGCCTGAAGGCTGCCGCTGCAATCAGCTTCTTCCAGGAATAAAGGTAATTTAACACTTTAAATTTAAGACGTTTTAAATAAACTTTCAAATTATATGATGAAGCGGATATGGCACAGATACAACACCCAGGAGTCTGTTACCAGCAAAACAAACACACACAGTGAGGAATGAATACACAGATAAATAAATGAAAAACAATAACAAAGAAATAAATGAATGAATTGACTAATAATAATAATAATAATAATAATGAAAAAGGAATTTTATCCAGTCCTGTAAAAACGCAGTTGTAATTTAATTTGGAAGATCTCTCTTTTTTTAAAACCTTTTTGTATATAAAGAGACTTGACTGTATGTTTTTTTTTTTTTTAGAAAAGGTTTCGATTATATTAGAATTATATGGTAGATTATTTATTTAATTATTTATTTTAAAAATTTGCATGGTAGTGTAGTGCTTCGCACTGTGGCCTCGCACCTCCAGGGTCTGGGTTTGTTCTCTCCGTGCTTGGTGGGTTTCCTCCGGGTACTCCGGTTTCCTCTCACAGTACAAAGACATGCAGGTTAGGCTAACTGGCATTTCTAAAAAGTCTATGTATGTTTGTACCCTGAGATGGATGGAGTACCCAGCCTCATGCTCCTGAGATAGGCTTCAGTCTCCTGAGAAGCATCCTCAGACACGAGGCTTCTGCTTCAGGCTTCCTGCACCCCTGTACGGGATAAGAGGTATAGAAAAAAAGAATGAAAGAATGAATGAATGAATGAATTTTAAAACTGTTTGAGACTAATATTCACTGGATGGGGTTTAATACTGGTGGATACTCGAGGTTTCATTATCAGTATTAATGCTGGAAAAACAAAAAGATGTATTGTGCCATGTCTCATGTAACAAAATTCGATTTAATAAAATTTTATTTGTATAACATTTTTAAGGATGGACATTGTCACAACACAGCTTTGTTTTTTTCATTCATTCATCTTCTATAGCTCCTATCCTGTATAGGCTGGTGGAGACCTGGAAGCTATCCCAGGAGACTTAGGGCATGAGGTGGGGTACAGCCTGGACAGGGAGCCAATCCATCAAAGGGCACGCAGATACCCGGAGGAAACCCGCCAAGCATGGGGAGAACATGCAAACTCTACGCACACAGACCCGAGGCGGGAATCGAACCCCTAACCCTGAACGTGCGAGGCTACAGTGCTGACCACTACACCACTGTGCACGCCATCAACACAACTTTACAGAAAACTAATTTCTCGATATAAGGTAAAAAGTAAAAACATTTTAAGTTTTATTGCTTGCTAATGAGCAAGTCAGAGGGGAGGAAAAATGACATGGAGAAGAACCAGACTCCAAAGGGAAACCATCCTCATTTGGGTGACACCAGATAGCAAGACCATAAATAAACTCCTTCTACTGTATAACTGTGTGCTCTGAGGTTAAAAGTGCGTTTGTGTAGCAGGAATTGTGTTTTAGTTGATTAGTATATGTTGAGATTATTGGCTGTTCACTGATGGAGACTTGGGTGTGAAAGGGTTTGTAGCAATTTCAGTCCTATAACTGTTCAAGCGATTGCAGTCACAAGTCATCATAGCAAACCTGTTCGAATCAATTCAGTCCAAAGGCGTCTTCCTGAAGGTTAAATTTAAAAATGATGTAAGAATTGCTTGGAGTGTCCGCTGAGCCTCGATACACTTACTGGCTGGCGCTGATGTGCTTGACGGTTAGGAGAGAAAAACACACATGCACACGGTACGCATGATGTGTCTGTATGTTCTCCCTGGATTATTCCGATAGAAATGAAGTATACTGTATAAGCAAGTCTAATACGTTCTGGCAATGCTTATGAAGTATTACCATATAAGGAATGAGGAAGTGCAATAAAGGGAGGTTAATGTACAGTAAGAGATAGAGGCAAACTGTCCAAACACAAAAATAAAATCATAATTCAGACAAAAGTATGAATGTAGAAATATCTGCAAAGCTCCGGCTCCGTCATATCATCGAAACAGCACAGAGCACTTTGTACGCCTCGTACACACATACGTAGATTTAACATCGGATTTAACAGCGGTTACTCCTTTAATGATGTGAACAGAGATAAGTGGAGTGAAGAGATAACGATAAGGCTGGTGTGGGTGAATTTTTATCATCTTGCATGATGAGACAGAAAAAAAAGTGATGATAATCAAAGTGAGAACTCATTTCCTGATGTTATTATTTTTTTTTAAAACACGGCGGCACTGTGTTTTAAGGCTTAATGCTGGTCTCGAGGTTGCTTTGTGGGTTTCCTCCTGGTACTGCAGTTTCCTTTCACATTGTAAAAGATTTCAAAGCATTCTACATTCCCTGTAGTGTATATGTGAGTATGTGTGCATCTGTGGGTTGCAAGATATCAGCAACGTAACTTCCCCTACCTACTGTATATACAGTCATGGGTTAGTTTAGGCGGTAGGGTGGTGTAGTGGTTAGCACTGTTGCCTTGCTCCTCCAGGGTTCGGGTTCGATTACTGGCCAGGCTTGATTCCCGTCTCTGTGTGCATGGAGTTTGCATGTTCTCCCCGTGTTTGGCAGGTTTCCTCCGGGTACTCCGGTTTCCTCCCAGCCCAAAGATATGCAGATTAGGATAATTCGATTGGATTGACACCCGGTCTACGGTGTACCCCGTCTAAGTCCTGGGATAGGCTTCAGGCCCCCTGAATACAGGATGAAGCCATGATGTATATACACACACACACACACACCTATACCCACACACGCACACACAGACTGAGAAAATGCCAGTAGTTCAACCTTTGGTAAATGAAGATAGCAGAGACAATTAAGAGTGGTATTTATGTGTAGGTGATGATTTATCTACTGCCGCTTGTTTCTGCCGCACCGAGCTTCCGGAGGACGCTTGTTTGAACAGTGTGTGTGTGTGTGTGTGTATTTGTTTTTGTGAGTCTGTTTGTGTGAGACAGCAATCTCAACTCTATTGAAACAGATGAACCCTGTGCCCACAGGAGACAGTACACTCCAGCACTTCATTTGGAAGCAAACCATCTTGCCATCACACGTTCCCCCGTACTCAGAGTGGCTCTGGAGTGTTCTCCGCCGGTCTCCAACCACTTAAGTGTGCTTCCTCTTTTTCTTTTTTTCGTTTCAGCCGCGTTTCCAGATTTACAGCTGGTGGATGATCTTGGGGAAGGTCAAATCTAATCAGAAAGCTTTGAGTTGATCGTAGACATGTTTAAGAAACTGCTCAGCTATTTATGTTTTTTTTTTTTTTTTATGACCTCATTTTGCTCCTAAAAGATGTGTGAGTTATTTTTAGGTAAAGAAATCTAGAAATAAACTGTTCTGTTTTTGGCTTTGAACCAGTTTCAGTGACATGAAATTGCCTTAAAGGGCATCTTTTTTTGCTTTGCCGCGCTCCCGTTTCACTCAGGCTTTACCAGCACTTGGTTTTGTTGCCACACATCAGTTAGTGTATGTGCTGTCTGTGTGAAATCTGACCTGCATCTCAAATGGTGAGTTAAGCACTAGGCAGGGTGGCGCAAAAGCCCGGTTCTATAAGAAATAAAATAATAATAATAATAAATCTTATGTAGTAACTTTTCCTTGTGAAGAATCACAAGTTTTCTATTCCATCTTCTATTGCTTGTTTCAAAGCCACCAAATATTAAGTTTCATATGAAGAAGATGCCTGTGGATCTAAACTCTCAGGTCACCCTGTATAATATTGCACTAAACAATTGAGGATAAAGTATATTGTGTCTGATGTTGTTTTGTAGCATACTAACTTATCAGTATAGAATTCTATATTCTCCTGCATGGGTTTCCTCCTTCCTACAGATGTTCTACCAATCAGTGGTGGCCAGTAATCTCTTATGTGCTGTAGCTTTTGAACCTCAAAAGCAGAGACAAAACACGATCGAACAAGGTGGTAAAAAGAGCTGGATCTGTGGTTGGCTTTAAGCTGGACTGGTGCTGGAAATGAGGACCATGAGCAAAATGCTGTCCATCATGTCCAACACCAGTCACCCACTGAATGGACCCACCTTTGCCAAGCTCAAGAGCATGTTCAATGGCAATGTTTATCACTGAGCTGCTCTATTGACTCTGTTTTAACATCTCTTTACTCGGCCTGTGAACATGATTAGGACTCTTAGGACATTTCACATTACGGATCGTTTCTGAAAACACTTGAGCCCAAAGTCTGGTTCATTTTGATTAGTGAGAAAACAAGTGTTCCATGCTCAGGAACCATTCCAGAGTCCAATGGAAAAAGTGGTCTCAAGAACGATATGGTGTACTGAGGCACGGATTGAATCAAATATAAAAGCCAATGATGCCTGAGGACAGAAGTAGATCGTTGTTTAGACGCAATGTCATAAGTGCCATCTGTCTCCTCCGAAGCATGGTACGAGTCAATCATGCCTAATGTGAAAACACCCTTAGTCCTAATGCTTCCTCAATCGCTACTCATCCTCGGTTATACATGTAGCTCTCATTCATAACAGACTCACCATCTACAGTCATAATTACTGTATCAGCACTACAGCATTACATCAGTCTTGCACCACCCACTTTTAATTGGTATAATTGGTATAATTTGGTTGCACACCTCATTTTGCACTATTCTGTCCACTGAATGTAAATCATTAATTGTACATATTACCTCATATTCAGTTCATTCTTTATAGTATGTTTTGTTTGTTTCTTAGTCATTTCTGTTGAAGCATGGGTCACCACCTGCATGTGTACTACAGTACATGGTAACTGTGTTACTATACTTGCTACTGGTTATTTTAAATGATCCATTCATCCATCCATCCATCCATCCATCCATCCATCACAATTTGTCCTGATCAGAAATGAAAACTTTTCATGTCATTCAAACCGCGAACAACATATACTGAATGTCTGGGCGGTGGGTCAGATATCAATTCTGACGCTATGGCGTAAGTTTTATATCGTATCTGTTAAAAGCTCAGCTGAATTTTAATTCACATTGGACACGCTGAATGTTTGGCACATATTTCACCAAATGTGCTTTAAGTCTTAATTCTGCTTGGTCAGAAACGGATGAGTCATTGTCTGTAGCTGCTTCTCTGACAGTAGTTCTGACTACAAGATAAATCACAGGTTTATATTCCTGCACTCATTCTAGTACTTACTCAGTCACTCTGGTGCTCACGGTCGCGCCATATAATCTACATATTAGAACTGCACTCTTATTTAAAACTAAATAAATAAATAGGCAGAGTTTTCTTTGTATTTTCTCCCCGTGCTTGCTCGGTTTCCTCCCACAGTCCAAAGACAGATGTAGAGCGGGTTAATTGGCATTTCCAAATTGCTCATAGTGTGTGATTGAGCTTGTGTGTGTATATGTGATGTCCTGTGATGGTTCAACCTAACAACAGGCTCAACCTAAGAGGGAAAATAGACAGACAAAAGCTGTATATGATTAAGGAACCTTTTAATCAAAGGTGAGTTTCTCATTAATCACACAAAAGTATAGAAGTGTTAGAAAGGAGTTTCAGAGCAAACGACATCAAAGCTCATCCATTACATCACTAAGTCAACTCACATATAAGGCAAAAGTTAACGTGCCAGTGCCGTGGTAGCCACATGCTTGTGCTGGATCGATACTTACTATGAAGAGGTCTGTGGGGCAAAACAACCCAACTGTGAGGGGGCAAAATGGCCCAGCGATCATTCTGCGCTGTCTATTTCTTTTCAGCTTTTAAGTTTCTTATCAGCTTCATGAAGTTGAACCAAAGCAGTTTTATCTTAACAGTATCTAAGGGAGGGTGTAGTGGAATGTTTATGATAATTGATTCATATGTATTTATTTATTTATGTTGTGATTTTTATCTAATTGCAATCTGTTTAGAGCCTTTTGGAAGCTTGATAGTTGTTGATTATTGTTGAAAAAATATGAGGCCATTAATAACATGTCAGGACCATTTCAGAACTGTCCCCATGTTGTACACCCCATACGCAAAACGTCTTCAGAAGTATAAAACCATGTTGTTTTGGATGAATTCTTCTTTTTTATAGTCTCTCACATTAAATATACATTCCTCTCTGTGGAAAAACTGGCCTTTAAAACTTCAGATGTCCATTATAACTCAAGTTCCATACCCATGAAAGGAGACCCATATTTATGGAAGAAGACTCCAGTGCCCTTTTTTTTTATTATTATTATTTTATTTAGTTTTATTTATTTATTTATTTTTTGGCCATGGGCATTCTTCAGGGTAGAGGACTTCTCAGACTTTATGGTTTCTCTGTAACATGAAAAACAGCTTTTTTCTATTTTTTTGTCATAACTATTTCAAAATAGAAAAAAAGGAGACTTGTGATGAAATGTCTGTTTGCAGCTGCTAGAACATAAGTGATACCTCGCTTCACTGATCATCATCATCTATACCACTTTGTCCTGTATACAGCGCCTGGAGCCTATCCCAGGAGACTTGGGGCACAAGGTGGGGGACGCCCTGGACGGGGTGTCAATTCATCACAGGGCACACACACATTCACACACTACGGCCAATTTTGGAAACGCCAATTAGCCTAATCTGCATGTTTTTGGACTCTGGGAGGAAACCGGAGTACCCGGAGGAAACCCACCAAGCACGGGGAGAACATGCTCCACACACAGACCCTGAGGCGGGAATCAAACCTGGACCCTGGAGGTGTAATGACTAATTGTGTAAAAGTTTTGATATTTTGTTGTTTCTAAATGTCAACATACACATGTTTCAAACATTGAAATGCTTGTAGTGAGGCTCAGGGACTCTGCAGCTGTGCAGTATAAAATTACGCACCAAAAAAGGTCGGAAGGAGAAAGGGTTATTTACAAAAACAGAAACTAATTGCTCTGGGTATAAGACTTTATAGTAAAATAATCAACTTTGACTAATAGTAACTGTGCTTTATATTGGGCTTCATGTTGTGTCACACTCTTAATTGTTTTGTTCTTTGTTATCACCATCTGCTCTCATTGCACAGGATCGGTTCTGACTTTTTTGCTGCCTTTTAGCAAATTGTTGTTTAATGAAATGAAGGTATATTGTCAAAAGTTACAGCGAAAATACAAAATAAATACAATTAGCATTTTTAATTTCATTTTATTTCTTGTGTGCGTTTTATACAGGAAAACAAGCAACGCATTTTCTTAGTTCTTTCTCAGCTTTATATGAGACATATGGTAGTTAATTAATTAGGTCTGAAAATCAAAAATGATCATTAATTATCACGAACTCAAATGGGGTCTAATAATGCGTGAATTTATATGAATTTCAAGAACTCAGGTTGACCCTCTATCCCTTTTGCTTTGCATGTAGCCATTAAAACTAAACTCTGGAAGTGTAAAAAGAAAAGAAAAAAAATGCTTTTTCCGTCCAACCTTCATCTGCTCCTCTTTTTATCTATTCACAGATGGGAGCTTTTTTTCACGAGAGAAGGCACGATCATTCTGGAAAAAAAAAAAAATATATATATATTTTCCAGTCTGTTGTTCATCTTTGTTTAAAGGTATGTTGAATAATTTAAGCTCGTAGACCTCCACCTTAAAGGAGCTCCACCTCCACCTTAAAGCATGAAGACAAACACAAGTCGGTGGAGTCTGACCTTGGTGCAGCCGATACTAAAAGCTTTGATTCATTAAACAAGCTGAGAGCCACACAGATCCAAACTAAACGCTGATGTGAACATCTTAATGCAGTTTTCAGGCAGATCCACCTGGACAAGCTCATCTACTTTAGATTCATTGGAGTTGTGCCTGACTGCTGGCTTTATTCACTCCCCAGGAAAGAGAAGCAGCGGAGAGAGGGATTATGTTTCAACTCGACAGAGACATACACACAGACAGAGAGGGAGAGGGAGAGATAGAGAGGAAAGACAGTCATTAGCATCAGAGACAAAGGACACAGCAAGTAATGACTGGAAGCAGGAGTCGGGCTTGTACAGAGCTTGTCCACTTCACTTGGCACATATGTGCGCTTGTTTTAACATTCTAACTACTAATTAATATACCGCAGACTCATTTCGTTGCCCCTCAGGGGTCAGTGGTAATTACATGCTTTATTTCCTCTCTTACATTTTTAAGGCTTATATGAATTTATGAAAAAAAAAAAGGAAACAAAATGTGGTTATTTAATTTATTTATTTTTAAGGAAAAAAAAAAGACGTGCTCTTCTGGTTTTATCAGTAACTAGGCTGGAATCGAAATGTCCAGAAAGTTGTGTCAGAATTTACTCAGGGAAATTTGTGCACACTCTGAGCTCTACAGTTAGTATATATTAGTATACGGGTTGGAGTAGGTCAGTGGTTAAGGTACCAAGCCTCTGTTGGGCTCAGATGTACAGTATAATGAGAGAAAAAAAAAAAAACACTTTCTGCTTCAGCATACCAAGACATTTGGGACATTTTCATCCTCCCAATTTTGTGGAAACAGTTTGAGGATGGCCTCGTCCTGTTCCTGGTCTATAAAGACATGGATGAAGCATACAGTTCGGTGTGGAAGAACTTGACTGGCCTGTACAGAGCCCTGACCTCAACCCCATAGAACACCTTTGGGATGAATTAGGGTGGAGACTGCGAGCCACGCCTTCTCGTCCAACATCAGTGTCTGACCTCACAAATGCACTTCTGGAAGAATGGTCAAAAATTCCCATAAACACCTAAACCTTTTGGGGAACCTTTCCAGAAGAGTTGAAGCTGTTATAGCCGTTATAGGGCGGGGCCAACATTATATTAAACCCTATGGATTAAGAATTGGATGTTACTCCAACTAAGTTCATATGCATGTGAAGGCAGGCGAGCAAATACTTATATACACATTAGTGTATCAGGGGATTATATAGAGAAATAAAGAGAGGTTTTACTCTCAGAACTGTGGCAAGTCCCAGTTTGACTCGAACACCCTTTGTAAGTAGTATTCTTGCTAGTTTAGTTCTCATATTTAATTTCACAAGATATTCTTTACATTATTTAAATTCCTTTCACGTCTACATATCTCAGTAAAGATCTTAGATCACTTCACCAAACAGTCACACCGAGGACGAGACTGGCTGTAGTGCTGTATAAGTGAAGCCTGCAGTATCAGCATCACACTTTTGTTCCTCCTTCCATCTGTTTACACTCCTTACAGCTGGATGAAGGTCATGCAGAATCTTGACAATGTCTACCAGATTCATGACACTGTCTGACTCTTTAAATGATCAGCCTGAGGGCTGACACCAGACACCAATTCCACACACTCACAAGCCACTTTATATCTTCATACTGACACTCAAGAGGTTTTACATCTTCAACATGGCCGAAGGTTCTGATGCAAAGTTAAAATGCGACTTCATGTTAATACATCCACAACAGCTTCTTGGCAGCCTGTCAATCATCTCCGAGAGGTCGTTAAGACTGGGCGAAAGAACGCTACAGTCAAGTCCATAAGTATTTGGACTAGAACATACTTTTCCTATTTTTGCCTCTGTAAAAAGGGTTGAGGAGCGAGAGTTCGGATCTGTATGCATGGAGTTTGCATGATCTCCCTGTGCCTGGTGGGTTTCCTTCAACAGTGCAAAGACATGCAGATTAGGCTAACTGGCATTAGAGTTGCTCCAGAATTAATTTAGGGGATGTAAATTTATACAATAATAAATTTATAATTATATAATTTTTTAATTGACTTTTACTCTCCTCTTCAAGTTTATGGGTTATTTGATATTTGAAACTACAGAGATGAAGGTCAGGAGGTTCATTTTAGATTTGCATCATTATTGTAACGCATTATTTAGTGGAAGAATAACAGTACAATAGCACGTACTTTACGAAGACAACATGACTCTCTCCGCTCTATAATGAATAAGGGATTCATTTTCACAGCTATTTTAATCACACGCATGCACAGATACACACACAGACACTCACCTCTTTAATCTTAATCTGGCTAATCCTAAACCATATGTTATAGTTATATACAGTATAGTATGAGGTCATCAGTGTTCTCCAATGTAACACCACATATAGCTTTTTAGATTTTACACACAATATTTATTCGACTGCCCTGTTGATTCTTTTTTTATTTTTATTTTTAATAAATGTTTTATTTATATGTATTTTATAATAACACTTTTTATAGTACTCTATTTTATTTAAATGAATGTATGTGTATGGAGATATTTATTTAACATTACTGGAAGGAGTCTCCAGTGTGAGTGCTTTATAACAGTGGAGGTAAAGCTAAAAAGGAGAATGTTGTAATTTCTCTGCACTATGTGAATGCAAATGAAATCATAATATCAAAGTAGTATCAAAAACGTTTTGAGGTTCTTGTGCCACCGATCTGGTCACTTTTGCCGTACATCCTCCCTCAAACACCTTAAAACCTGGCAGTAGATTCACGATGCACAATGCCGTGAATGTTGAAAAAGATTGTCTCGCCTTTCCACACTTAGTCTCAGAGTCGTACCCAAACACCCAAGTTTCGTCACCGGTAATGATCCTCGACATGAAGGACTTGTCATCCACGGCACGCTGACGGAGTTCTTAGCAGACTTCCACACGATGTTCCTTCTGCTCCTTGGTCAGCAGTCTGGGGACAAACTTGGCAACAACACGGTGCATGTTCAAATCACACGTGAGGATCATCTGGATTGTTCCACAGACACACCGACGACACCAGCAATGTTGTGGATTGTTCTCCTTCAATCATCATGCACAAGTTGCCGAATGGTTTTGACATTTTCTGGGGTTGAGCTCGTTGAAGGTCTTCCTGATCTCTTGATATCTTCCAGTGATGTTCTTCCGCTCTTAAAGTGTGTGTGTCCCTCAAAACACCTTGAACGACTCGTTGCCTCATTGCATAATCTTTTCGAATCATATCAAACACCTCTGTGGCAGATTGGACCAGTTTCACTCAGAATTTCATGTTTGCTGTTTGTTCTAATGTGTGCTGTACATGATGAAATCGCAGACGTGGTAATGCACAGAGTCAGAATAGCACCAGTTGCAAAGCTCCTGATGTACACAGGATGATGTCTTTTAGGACACTGATTTATGAAGGCCGGTGCTCCATGTGACTGTGTCTATAGCATTGTGCTGCCATCTGTTACAAAACAAGTCTCTAAACTTTTTGATACCACTTCGTACGTTAAATATTTTACCTGACTTTATAAAAAAAAAAAACATGTTAAAAATATTTTTTTGATGACCATTGCATTTACAGCTTGGAATACTGTTTGCCATTTAAATGTGCATAATTTGAAATAATTTAGCTTTAAAACCTAATAAAAAAAATAAACTTTGTTTTCCTAATTAAAGTCTACACTTTAAATGCTCAATGCTTAGCAGCAATGTCTGAGACAGGGGAGACAAGTGATAAATTAAGTCATACTCATTGCTCATTAATCATTCAGTAAATTTATCAGCCCTTTTAAATGCGTCAGAATAAACAAACCCATGAAGATAGCTGCATTTCACAGCACAATAGCATTTCAACCTGTGGAAACACTGCCATGCATGCCATTAGCTGGCTAAGTGAGCTAGCCAGATCTAAGGCTGTTTAAGAGTGTGAATGTTCTAAATTAAACTTACAATGTCTTACAGTGTTTTTTTTTGTTAAATACAGTAAATATAAAAACTGGTGAGAATCATTGCTAGATAGCTCATCTAGAAACATGGATGAACTTGTACTGTATGAGGTAGCTAGCTGGCTAACAAACAAAATAACGTAGTGTAACATTGGTGCCATTTGGTGAAGCTAACTAGCCAGCTAACAATATGTTTTTTCACATTTATTCAGAATCAGAATCAGAAAGAGGGTTTCCTCCGGGTACTCCGGTTTCCTCCCACAGTCCAAAGATATGCAGGTTAGGCTAATTGGCGTTCCCAAAT
>JAQQZS010000033.1:32722860-32739243 GCA_030068045.1 Platyallabes tihoni | reverse complement strand
CGCTCCATTCGCCTGAGCAAACTTTTCTCAGAAGACCTATCATTTTACCGTCATGCGACCACGGTATTATTGAAAAATGTTTTTATTGCGGTACGACGGTATTTACAATACCGTTACATTCCTAGTAATAATTTTTTTTCCTTGGTTCAAAAGGAACGTTGTTTCGTTTTACTGTGTACTGAACTCTGTATGGTTGAAATGACAAATCTTTTCTTCTCCAAACATTTTTTTGCAGCTGAGTTGACTGTTTGCAACTAAATGTTTGATCAAGCCTCAGTAGCCTAGACATTTAAGCTTAGTAGCTTAGTGGTGTATCCCTTGACTGGCATTTTACAATATCTCACTTTTCAGTGTCAGTTAAATCTCTTTTTTGGCCCATTATGCCTGAGCTAAAGAAGGTGCCTAATAATTATACACACCTTGATACGGGGTGTTACTAACTTTAGATCATACCCACACTCATTACTCCTTCAATACAGTACCATCCAAGAATGCTTAAAACCAAACAGCATTCGAATTCATATAGCGTGGAGTTGAAAAATATGCATAGAAATAACGATAAGGTCAGAATACTCACTTGCCCAATAATGGAGCATGCAGTGTATAGAAATGTAAATGATCCAAAACTGTAGTCAAGACAGAAGGTCAGGCGATGTACAAATAAAATGTCACAGAATGGGGAAATGAAAAATACACAAAGAACATAAATGGTTAGTAAATAGAATTTCAAATCACATGGAAAAAAAAAAGTTGGAAAAGTTATAGTGCATCTAACTGTTTATTTTAAAAAGGTCACGGTGTGGTCTTTGTGCTTAGTTAGGTAGTGCTAAGGTTGGAAACAGTTGTGTAACCCAGAGGTTTTAAGCCTTGCACATGAAATTAGCATGTCCATTTCTCATTAGCTTGGCCTCGACTAACTTCAACCTAAAAATTTGGATTTTTAATGACGATTAGTATATGAGTATATTATACTGTACATGAATGAGTCAAAAATTATCCACACTTTTGTTATATTAAGGGTCTAACCAGAACAGTATGGAATAGAAAATACCCAATTGCTGACTAAGTAAAGGTTCAAAAGTTAACCATCACCTGGAAAATGTATGCTTACAGTTTCCTGGGAGTGCGACATGGTGGCTTAGTGGGTAGCACTGTTGCCTTCCACCTTCAGGGTCCGGGTTCAGTTCCTGTGCATGGAGTTTGCATGTTCTCCCCGTGTCTAGCAGTTTTCCTCTGTGTTCTCCAGTTTCCTCCCACAGCCCAAAGACATGTGGATTGGGCTAATTGGTGTTCCTTAATTGCCTGTAGTGTGTGAGTATGCGTGCCCTGTGATGGATTAGCACCCCATCCAGGGTGTACCCCACCTTGTGTCCTGTATACAGGATTAATCGGAATCGATGGTGAAGAAGTGAGTGAGAATTATAAGGAAAAAAGTTCAACAATCAACAGTGTTTGTTATAGCGAGATGATTATTGAAGAGCTGAAGCCTGATTGCTATCTTGCAACATCGTGATCTTGCATGACAATGCACAACCTCACTCTTCTGTCGACATTATGCAAAGACTTGTGTGTTAAAGCATCCTTCCTATAGTCCATCAAACATCAGACTTTAACCTGTCTGGTCTCCGAAGGATGATGATTTACTTCTGAAGAAGAAGTTCAGACAGGTGTGCAGTCATGGCACGCAGCTTAGCCTAAATGTTTTTTTTTTTTTTGCTTGTTTTTAATAAAGGAATTTGAAAGCTTGTTGACAGATGGACAAAGTGTATTGAAAAGCAAGGAGATTATGTTGAAAAGTGATGTAGGACTATTTGTTTTGTCTTAAAAATAATTCAAATAAATACTACAAAGTGTGGATAATTTTCGACTCATCCTTATACCCTTATAATGTGTCCTTGATGAAACATTTGAAATACAGATGAGGCATCAGAGAGTCTGAATTGTACGACCAAATATCCATAATGACCAGCGATGGTGCCGAAATTCACTTCCATTCATCTCTCTTTCTGAAATAAATGAGATTATAAACTGGGTGAATGTCCAACTTGGTAAAAATGTTGTCTTCGTTGAATTGTTCCAGAGCTGAAGGAACCAGGGGAAGTGAATAGTCATGTTTGACCATACAAGGATGTCTTCCCTCTTTCATGATGTGATGAACAGAGGTTTCAGAAGTACACAAAATGAATACTCAAGTGAAAGTACAAGCACTTATCTAAAATGTTTGCCACTACACCTACAAATACCACTTCAAATTTTTATGCAAGTACAAAGGATGCGGTGTACACTGAACCTTGGGTATAAATGTACAAATACTGCACAAAGAAAAAGATTTTCTAAATATCTACACAGTTACTGATTAACATAATCAACAAGCAGACTGTTGGATACATACTGTAATTGTGCAAGTCTAGTAGTGCTAATAGCAACAAAATGTAAGATTAATTAAATGAGTGAGGGTAGCACTGTTAACCTCTTTGATTACATGACTAGCTTAGATAGTTTGTTACTATCATCACTACTTTGTATAATGCAAGTCGTCTGCATAATTAAACATTACAGTCCAATACAGTAAGCAGAATACAATAAAGTTAAAGAACACCAAAACTTTCTAATTATAGACTTGTTATTAAAAACTGACATTGTAATTGGTGTAAAACAATTACAATGTGTAAGGGGTTCACAACTTTTTGCTCAGCAAACGCGGGCAGTCGGGTCTCCAATGCATGTGGAGATGAGAATCTGATAGACGTCTGTTTTTTTTTTGTTTGTTTGTTTTTATCTTTAACATTAATTCAATAACAAACATTTATCTGGCAATAAACATTTTTGGTTCTCCCTGTGCTTGGTGGGTTTCCTGCGGTTACTCCGGTTTCCTCCAACAGTCCAAAGACCTGAAGATTAGGTTAATTGATATTCCCAAAATCGCCCGTAGTGTGTGAATGAGTGTGTGAGTGTATGTGTGTGTGCCCTGCAATGGATTGACACCCTTTCCAGGGTGTACCCTGGTTCATGCCCGTAGTCTCCTGGGATAGGCTGCAGGCCCCCCCGCAACCCTGAATACAGGATAAAGCGCAACAGATGATGAGTGAATGAGTAAAAGAGAACCATCTACCATTTGTGGGTTGCTACAATATAGTTTTATTTATAAAAACACTTCCAAAGAGAAAAGTGGATGTTTTGCAGATGCCTGCTGAACAACACCAAGCTAAACACAAGATGTCCATGACAACCTTCCTTGTCCACCTCCTAGGCCACTGGCATTTAAGCATGGTCAACCCCCCAGTTCCATCCCAGACATCATCCACCAATTCTGCTGAGAGCATAACAGCAACAGCAACCATTCTTGAAGCCCATAGGACCTTCATTGTCACCTTATCAGCCAGGGCTCTCACAGCCACAGCACACACACACACTCACACCCACCTGATTTATTGATTTATGCATCCATTGTTTCTCCAGGGAAGATCCCAGATGTACCAAAATGACTGGGAATCTATTTGAGAGATCGAGAAGAATCATTGTTTGCTTACTGTCAGTCACAGTTAGAATATAAAAAAATGATGACTACTAGAACAGTTTATCGTGTTGAAGTTAACGTTTTTTTTGAAGTTATAAAAGTAATGCAAGCATTGTTAAAGAATGTTTTACTAATTTAATTATTATTTGATTTAATTATTTCTTTAAAAAAAGAAAAGAAGTTTTTCTTAAGTTTTGTTAAGTTTTCAAGTTATACAAGTAATAGAAAGAATGTTACATTTTAAAATCTAAATTCATTTATTTCTTACAAAATATCATACTGTAGTTTATCTGAGAAAAAACAAAAAACAGTGGTTAAAGCCACTCAAAAGGGTTATTTGTATATTTAGAAAATAAAACATTTCACTCAAAATCATGATACTGTCAGCGCTCTCAAAAGAAGGCAGAAAAACATTTACAGTACATGACCGCGAAAATAACATGTAAGTGCCTCCTTCACTATTTTTGGTTCTTTTGGATGTGGTGCATCTTTTGGATGTGGTGCATTTTTGTTACCCCACAGATATGAATGGCCTGAGGTGCATGTCTTGACAGAGAAGACTATGTCATAGGTGGTCACAGAGCATGTTGCTTGTTTCCCAGCACATTGTGAAATTGGCATGTCACTTGCCTTTGTCACAAGTCCTGAGGACAATGTTTTCCCATCAGTCATGACTTTTGAGATGGCACAACACATCACAGAATATACCTGCTACAGCGTCTTCATGTCACCACCATCATTACCACAGCAACCGATGCTGCTGTGCTGCCAGTCTGAAAAGAGCCAAATCCAATCTGATCGCTTTCAAATAACAGTGTGGACAATCAGGCCTAAAGATTTGCCTGCAGTCTGAACAAGGCACTGGAGACTGGAGAGTGGATTAATTGTTGTGGCATGTCATTTTGGTGACCCTGCCAGAATATATCTTCCAACTTTGGCATGTTTTACACACTGCCCACAACCAGCATTCAGAATTCTAGGGCACATTTGGCATTGCTTATTTTTGCCCTGGCTCACAGCAAAAAGATGCTCATTAAGATTTGGGGAGCCATCAAACATACAAAAGAATTTGACAGAAGCTGTCATGGTGAGTAATGGGGATAAGAGCATGCCAGGATGTGTGCATCCATGAAGCAATAGTGATGCAAAATGTCAGTAATTGAGGGTGATGCAGGAAGCAACTGCAGAAAATGCTTTAATTTGATTAGGTCTCCTGGAAAATGTGGATGAATTGGAGGATAAACAGACTGAGCATTCATCTACAGTGCGTTCATCTCACTTTACATTGTTGGGTTCCTCAGGCATGACCATGGTCTGTGGCTGTTGTGGGCCTTGTTGGTTAGGAACAGCTGTTGTTTTCTGGGTTTCGGCCAGTCCCACAACTTGGTGGTACGTTACGTCCAACTCAGGGCACTGGTTCAGTGGTTCACTGGATCAAAATCTGGAGCACCTGCTGTTCTTATACCTGGAGCAGAGCATGGACGTGTTCCTACTGCTCTGGTAAAGTGAGGGGTAAGGACTCCATGGCTGTGTATCTCCTTCAGTCTTGGGTTTTGTCATCAGTGTTACAAGTCTCTGTATTGAATTTATTTTCTCACTTTTAAATCGGCTTTTCAGCAGACACTTTATTTGGAGCACACACACCTATACACTCTCTCGGATCTGTGCTGTTCGGCTCTGCACTTTCCTGTCAAAAAAAATAAACAACAATAAATAAAAGTGCGTATAGGGCAGAGGTAAAGAACATTGTGTGTTACCTTCTGGTTCACACATTCTCTCTCTATCTCCACGATAAGCTTGTCTTGGAACGAAGGCACACTAGTAAGGTTTATAACGCATTATAATAATGTGATATGAAGGATGTGAACCTCAACTTTCTCGGGCTGTCTGGGAGCCACTGAAGGACTAGAAACTGCTCAAACTTTAGATGGCTTAAGGGGAAAAAAAAACACCTTACCAATATAATTTATTTTGTGTTTTCATGTGCTAAAAATACTAATATTACACAGAATGCTTAATGATTGTATTGGGGTTAAGTCAGAATTTATATGGACACATTTCTGGAGCAGGTAAAAGGAACAAATAAATCTAACTAACAACATTTGAATGGTTATAGAACTGTATTTGATCAAGTCTAAGGGTAGACAAAAGTACTGCTGTCCATAAACATATTATTGCATGACATGATATGATAAGTTTCACACTGAATTGAGGCATCATCATCATGACCAATCTGACTTACAAGCTGTCAAATCATCATACTTGTTTATCTGACACAAACATACAGTACATCTACATAACTCTAGCTATATAAACACACAAACCAAAAATCAAAAAAGATGGGTACTAGTGGTGTTGTTATTTCCTATCGACAAAACTGATACAGACCAGACAGGATCCTTCATGGTTTATGGCAGGAGGTCAAGTCTGAGGAATTTGATTGCAGATTAGATTTGTTGTTTGACAAAAGGAATATACATTGATGTTAAACTTTAAGATAACTTTATTTTCCTAGAGGCCTTCAGTAGTCAGGTCCTCTTTTGTGATCCCCCAGTTGTTGGTTGTGTAAATTGCTTTGGCTGTAATAATCATTAAATCACCTTTTTGCTTCAATTACAGAACGCTTTATGGTGTGCAGTTCATGTGTGAAAATGCTTCCTCATGGTCCCAGAACCATTGAGTCCTGAAATACAGCCGTGCCATCAGAGAAGTGAAACTCCATACATTCAGGTCGTCAGCTGACTTTGTTTTATTGCCACATGATGTTGCTGAGTCTAGACCTAAGTAACTGAATCAAGACCAGATCATAACACTGTCTCCAGAGGCTTGTACAGTGGACACTATGCACAATGGGTGTATCGCTTCACTAACAAGTGGTTTTCTTATGGCCACACAAGTGTTTAGTCTGGATTTTACAGTTTTTTTTTCTTTAACTATGCAACTTCACCAATTATGTAAGTCTCCATTTATGATGTTTTATTTCCAATCTCATTTCTTCCACAAGGTTCTTCCACAGTCCAGCATTATCTCTCCAGGTTTTGATAATGTGTGAATGGTTCTTAACCCAATTCTGGTAATTTTAAGGTTCCTTAGTTGTTTTCTTTGCTTGATACAACCCACTAATTTGACCTTCTGAAGTTTGTGTTATTCCTCTGAAAATAACAAGTACAACATCTATTCTATTCTATACATAACTGATAATCAGTTTTTTTTTATTATTATTATTTTTTTACAATGATAAACTCAGAGTAGAGTTCGTGGAGACATTGGTGCAAACACCAGAGTCCCAGAATGCAATGCAGCTATACAACACACTGTCAGAGAACTACAAAATGATGAGGTCAGTGATGTTGATGGATGTAATAGCATGAAAGCTGATGCTTTATGAGCAGGTCTGTTTGAGCAGCATGTACTGTACAGTGTAAGCAGACAGCCGGACAGACTAAAAGATTAAAGTGCTGCTGCAGTGCTCTCTGGAGGTAGAGATTAAAATGCAGCTTAATGTCGCTGCAATGTCATCACTTAGTTAAATTGCATTGTTGACTAATGTTCAGACTTTGATACAACAGGGTATGAATATGGAAAATGAATCATAAGTAAACACGGAACAGGTGACCACTATCGGGTAACAAGTAAGAAAACGGACATGAGCACGATGGTGTCCGTCACCATGGCAACCACAATGCAAAGACGTTAACTGATGTGACTTAGTAACGCGCAGTAATAAGGCAGTAAATGAAATGGCTCAATTTTTATAATTTTTTTTAGAATGATTAGTTCTGCATTGATTGATTGAGCCAGTCATTTAAATATAATGATTAGGAGAAAGAAAAGTTAATGAACCATGAAGTTTCTTTTATTTTATTACACGTTAATCACTGTCATGGCTACAGACCAAACAAAATGAAACAGAACAGTAATTAAATGAGGAAAGCTAAGTATCTGTGCAACTTATTAACCTCTCGCTCTCAGTTCCTTCAACACTAAACGAGTGCTTTATTAAAAGCAGACACACCAGGTGCCATTAAGTGCTGGTATTGATCACAAGACATAAATATATGGTGTGCTACAAGTAATTAGAGTGATGCATTTTTGTGCTTTTTTTCCAATTAGATGCTATCTGGATTGTTCCGGGTTACTGCCTGTGTATAGAGTCAGTGTCAGTTCTGCAAGGGTGTGTTTCGCATTTTTACGTTTTCGTGTAAAGAAATAAATAACAAAATCAGTGATTTTATTCCCATACAAATACACCGCCCCCTTTATGAGTTTTAATAATAAGCATCTGTGGATTTATATCATGCATCTGTTCCGTATTGTTTTTTTACACTGAAAAATAAAAAAATAAATAAATATGGGGAAAAATATGAAAGAGACGTGGGTGTTAAAATAGTGCTATTGTTTCTTCTTGAGATTTTAAATCCTTTTCTTTTTTTTTCTTCTTCCCTCCTGGGAAATGTCCGTCTCGAACCCAGGTGGTTTCTAACGGCTCTTTGTTTCAGATCTCTGTAAGTTTTTACAGACTTAAAAGACACCGTTGCTGCCTACGATTTCTATTATCTGAATTTGAGCACACACAATGGCACTCTGTGGCACAGGAACATGGCTGACTGAGAAAATTTCTATCTTCGCTATAAAAAAAAAAAAGTCTAGAGAAAATATGCGATTACTGCGTGTAACACCTGTACAACAGGCTGAACAGATAATAGTTTTTAGAACGACTGGAAAAGTAGCAAAGGACAAAGTAATAAAGTTAATTTGTCTTATCAGGTCGGCTGTTAAACACTGGCTGTTTTTTTTTCCTTCTGTTTTCAGAGTCAGTCAATAATCTCTTATCTCTTATAATAATCAGTATAGTTTTACATTAGGCTTAATCGATTTTCGCATACTAAGGCAGGTGCTGGGGTTCAGTGCAGTTCTGCATAGCATTAGACAGAGGAAAAAAAAGATTCTCACAAATTCATTCATTCTTTCAGTCAATCATTGTGCAACTATCTTACAGGGCCCAGGCTAAATGGGGCAGTGGTGACTCAAGTGGCGACTCAGTGTGTCAAGGCTCTGGGCTACTGATCGAAGGTTTTTAGAAACAGCTCGGCTAGGTTGCCAATGTTGCCAAAAGCCCTTAACCTTTTCTGCTCCAGGGGCACCGTATAACGGCTGACCCTGCACTCTGACCCCGCCCTACTAACAATAAGCTGAGATATGTGAATTTCACTGCGCAATAAGGTCACAAATAAAGAACAACTAAAAAAGCTAAAAGAAAACTAAAGAAAGCTAAACAACTAGCTAGATGCTATTTCAATTAGCTACGCTGTTGCTTAATGTTAAGCAATGCACACTCAACATTCCCATACTTATCCTGTGCTGCAGGAGCCTATCTCAGGGAACCCAGGCACAAGCCCATGCACAGTCACATACTATGGCTAGTATGGAAACGACAATTGACCTATTGGGCCCTTTTTTTGGAATGTGGGAGAAACTGGAGTACCCAGAGGAAACTCACCAAGGATGGGGAAGAACATGCAGAACTCCATACAAATACAGTACTGTAGACTCGGGGCAAAACCACAGCGCTAACCACTACAGTACACCACTGTGCCAACACACTACACCATTTAATGCTGTAATTCATTGTATTAGGAAGTTGGAAAGGGCTATTTTCCTGAGTTATATTAATTATTAATTGTTATATTACTCTACTTGAGTTATTTCTTTGTGAGGAGAAACAATACAGCGCAAAAGTCTTAAACCACCCTCATTACTTCAAATATAATTAAATTAAGTGGTATAGTGTTTAGTACTGTCACCTCACACCTCCAGGGTATGTGTTCGATTCCCACTTTGGGACTGTATCTGGGTAATTAGCGATCCCGATATTGCCTGCAGTGTGTGAATGAACAGAGTTTATGTGTGTGTGTCCTGCGATAGATTTGCACCCTGTCCAGGGTGTACCCCACCTCGTGCCCTAAATCTTCTGTGATAGGATCTAGACCCCCTCCTTTGACCCTGTACATGGGATAAAACAGTATACAGAGTGAGTAAGTGAGTGAGTGAGTGAAATTAAATTAAAGAAACAGCAACAAATAAAGACCAAGTAATCATAATTCCTGGCTGCACATAGTACAAAAACAGTTATGCTTTTTTTTATTTTATTTCCACCAAATGTTGTCCTGTTTTTTTTCTATTTTTATTTCTTTGCACAAAATAGTGACAAGTCACACAGTCTACAATAAAAGCTCTCTTGTTCATTTTTAGTAAGGAACTTGGAAAGACTGTGCTTTATCTGTGAGCGACACCGTATGAGCTTCCAATAAAATCTTGGCCGAATTCTATAAAATATTTTGTAATAAAATGTTTTCTGCACATCAGATAATATACTCATGGACAAAAGAAACATTCCACTATAAAATAATCCTACAAAACAGAAATCTAATTCAGAATTGTGTTTGCCTTGTCACAGTAAAAACACAGGTAAGGTAAAATTATCAATCACTGAATATTCAGTAGAGCTCTACTTTTTCGCGAATAACCGAATACGCATCTTCTTAAGGACTGCCATGCGACTACATGAAATCTGAGATGTTATTATATCCAGCTGACATCCTGGTGTCAAAAGTAAGGAATACATTCTGGATGTGCTTTTTGTCTACATACTATAGTATCATGCTCTGTTTAGACAAGTAGGCATCACCAGATGGTTTGGAGTTGCCAGGAATACCATTTCAAGGTTATTGGTAAACCAGGAATAGATTACCAACAACTGCTGATTGGAAGGCCAAGAGTGATAATATCAAGACAAGACACACCAATTCAATGGTGTTGTTTGGGAAATCATACAGAAAATTCTGCCATTACTGATGCTAGTATCCCATGGATACACAAGATGGATTCAACGGTTATTCAACGGCAGCTGGACTTACTGGGCGTTTTGTGGGCAGATGTTAACTCAATGTCATTGTCAATGTCATCTGAATTTGGAATCTGGTGCTGATGGACACATTTTTCTTAATTATTTAACAGAAATACATTTTGTGAGAAATATATACTTGTATATGTGCAACATTTATTTTGTCTATGAGTATAGACTGAAGATCCTGTAGACCTACTTTAGGGTTAAAGAAAATAACAACTGCTTTCTGTTTTTACATCATAAAAACAAAGCATAATTTTTCTCTCCATTGGGACATTTCTCTATCAGTAGCTGTCTTGTCAGCTTCTCATCATCCTATCTTGACCTCTAATTGGTAGCTTTTGTTTATTTAATTAATAGTAAAAGGAGTATTGAGAAGGATAATGCCTTATCATTATATATATTTTTGAGGGAAATTAAGGACAGGCATGCTAACTGGGTATGCAACAGGAAGCGTTCATTTATGTTTTAATTTATTTTTTTATTTGTTGTAATTTGCTCGAAGGCAAAGCAATGCTTGAGTTTGTTTCTGGCAGGGAAAGAGAGCAAGGAAAGTGCTGGTACTGTAGGTTGGCTTCAATCACATCAAATCGATTCTTGAAGGAAAGGTACAAAGAAAAAAAGAGAGAGAGAGAGAGAGAGAGAGAGAGAGCTAGATTGCTGATGTGAAGCTGTAGGATGCATCACATCTGCTGACCTAGCCTGTGAAAATCTGCAACATGAAGACTGAAAGCTGGTATGGAGACGAGCCAAGCTTATTTTCCATTTCAGAGTAATTACACATGGATCATATTCGGATGGAGGAGACACACATAAAGAAACACAGCTGTCTGGAAGCTCACCGGATGCTGGCCTTGCTGATGGATGACCCTTTTTTTGTGCGTTATATCGAAGTGCTACCGCTTAGCTCTGACGTGCCAACTCTCCATCTGAGGTGCTTTCACATGCTTGTTAAAAGTTTTTTTTTTCTTTTCTTTTTTTGCCAGAAGCAAGTGCTGAAGGAAACCTGGGTGGTTGGAGGGTGATAAACTCAATAAGCTGAAACGAAAAGGAGACCAAGGGTATTCATGTTACTATATTATGCAGCAGTTAGTTTGGTTGGGACGAGAGACATTCCACATGTGATGTTAATAAACAGTAACAGCACTGGACGATTAACTGTGTGCATCACTCCGTTTTCTAATAATCGTTAATTACACTAACTGTCGGCCTCCAGCATGGAAGAAAGTAGGTCAGTGCGGTCTGCAGTTTAGAGCAGATGCCTGCCAGAAGCAAGAAAACACATCTGATAACGTTATATGTTCTGAACCAACACATTGTCTTCTTAGGAATTGCTTCTAAGTTATTCTGAATCACCTCTGAACCATCCATGTTCTTTTGTTCATGGCTAACATGAGCTACAAAACTAACTAATTCAAATCCCACTAGTTTTCTTTATAATGCAATTTGGGATTCAACCCCAGAACCTGGAAGTTAATGGAGCTGATGTTCTAAAGTGGAATAAGTGGAAATATAAAGTAAATCTCGCAAGGTTCTCAGGACTGTCCACCGCCTCCATGGTTTATTTTCCTCACCTTCTGGTTACATAGGAGACTTAGGGCATGTGGCAGGGTACACCCTGAATGGGGTGCCAATCCATCACAGGGCACACACTCATTCACACCCTACAGGCAATTTGGAGAACGCCAATTAGCCTATCCTGCATGTCCTTGGACTGTGGGAGGAAACCGGAGTACCAGGGAGAAACCCACCAAGTACAGGGAGAACATGCAAACTCCATGCAAACAGAGACGGGAATCGAACCCAGACCCTGGAGGTGCAAGGCAAAAGTGGTTGTGCTGTTGTACCGAATCTCAGCAAGGCCTCAATATCTTTATAACTCAGGCTGTGCACTCGTGCCTATGGCTGCATCACAGCTGTGCTGATATTCAGAACGACTGCACTCCCTCGAGTGTGATATTGCTTAATTAGAAAATGGACTGAGAAAAAACTAGCTAGACTAGCAAGCAGTATTTCACTAAAAAGAGACATCAACCCAAAAATGCTGACAAAAGAAAGTATAGAATGCAGCCAGGTTCCCATGCTTCACCACTTCATTTGCTAATGGTTCATGGGTACAGTATCCTTCTACTGAGATGTTAAGTCACTTTAGCCAATAACGCAACAGCTTTTACTCACTATGGTCTTCTTCATATTCGGGTATAGACTTAATCTTTATAACAGCTGGACAGAACCCAAACAATCCCGTGATGAAAACTGAGATAAAATTTCCTTTTCACTGTGCTAGACAGGAAATATAATACAGGGCCCTAAACAATGATGCATGGTATTGGCGTTTATAGATGACAAGGTTTATTTTATTTTATTTTATTTTACAAATGGCTGCACATAATGTAATTCATTTCATAGTCGTTGTGCCAGTCCACTGTAGAGTCTCACACTCTTTTGGGAGTATTCATTCATTGGAAAATTGAGTTTGGGCAAGGGTTAGTGAGTCGCAAACACTTCCTGTTATGTGAAGAGAAAAGACTGAATCTCTAAAGAGCAGCACCGTGGTGTGTGAGTGGTTTTATTTTTATTAATTTTTTAATTCATTTATTTATTTTTAAAATCACATCTTCACACTGCCTTCATCGCAGAACAGTAGTCGTTCATTGTTCTAATTTTCCCACACATAAAAATAAGTGTTAATCTTCTGGGGCTGCAGAAGGAGTCATTCTTTTTTGTTTTTACTGTAATCAACACACCCTACATTCATACCAGGGACTTCTGGGAAAACCACGAGAAAATCACAAGTTCACAACTTGGATCCAGTGCATTGTCATGACACACCTAAGATGTTTTCTAACCTTTTTTTTTTAAATGGCGAGAAGAAGAAATATGAAAACTAAATCAAATCTCAGCCTAATCGTTTTTTTTTCTTTCCCTATTTTCATTTCCGATGATCTTTAGCATTTCCAAATTTCAATCTCCATCACCACAGCTGCCCAGACAGGTTATACTTAATAGGGAGATACTGTGTCAATATCTGATAAATCACGTTTTCTTTTACACCATGTGAGTAGTGCTTACCTGGGGAAGGCCTTTTGTGTATGTGTGTTTTGGCCCTTGCATCCAAAAACAGCAGCACTTTCTGCCAGAAAACACGTCTGAAAATGTTAAGTCTTCTTCAACACCACTTAATCTCCTAGATAATTACTTTTTTTTTTTTTAATTTCCGATTTTCTTCCTAATTTAGTCGTGTCCAATTCCTCCCCGTCACTAGGGGGCTCCCACATAAAGGCTACTACCACTCAGTCAGGAGGGCCGAAGACTATCACGTGTTTCCTCTGAATGACGTGACGCCAGCCAACCGCATCTTTTTGAACTGCTCACTCATGCACCGTTGGTGGTGGCGTAACACACTCGGAGGACAGCGCTATCCGCTCCTCGCGCTTGCCTGAGCTCACAGGCACCCCTGATTGGCTGTAGAGCCGTGATTAATATGGGAGCACGAAGTACCTCTCATCCTGCCCCTCTGAGAGAGCTCGGCCAATCAGCTCTCTCGAGACCTCCGGCTGCGGATGATTGTCGGATGATAGGGCGAGCACTTTACCACTACGCCACTCAGAGACCCATCTTGATAATTACTTCTAAGTAATCCTAACTGTCTATGTTGTTCTGTTCATGAAGAATGCAAGCTACACAAGGCTGAATCCCAAAATCCCTCTCTAACCCCTGATCAAGTTCACTGCTTTGTGCATGGAACAAAGGATTTATTTAATGCCCCTACATAGCACACTACATATCCATTTTACGCTATTTGTGATGCAACCCTGGAACAGTTAGTTAGCTAGCAATTAGAAAGCTTGAAATGTCAGTATTAGTTAATGATACCTGCACAATCATTTTACGAAGCGTAAAGCACAGTGTAATTCGACAACATCGTCTCATTTGCATTTGAATGAGCTAATGCTAAAGCAAACGGGACCAAATACAGGAGAATCACATACAGTGAAACTTCAGATCGTGAGTAACACAGTTTGAGAGTGTTCCAAAACAAAAGATTTTTAATAAATTTTGACTTGGAAAGTCTTGGTTTACGAGTACCGAGTATCATGTATCACGCATGCGCTTCTTGTTTTGACGCTGAGCGTCACATCATCACAACTGAGCCAACGTTTTTTCTCTCTCTTGTGCTGCGGAATTGTGGGTAATCGTCTCCCCTGAATGTCTCTTACTGGTATAATCAACATCCGTGCACGCGTGTACTGTTTACTATAACACTGTGACCACGTGTGTATGTGTAAAACATATTTTATTTTGTGTCTGTATGCGTGTGTGTACAGCGCGCGTGTAAAGCAAAAGCAAGTCACACACACACACACACACACACACACACACACACAGCGCCTGCGCGCACAAACGGAAACACTTATCTGTCGGTAAAAGGTAAAGTGCAGGTTAATTTGTTTTATTTTTACTTTATATTTTGTGTTAATTATTTTTATGTATTTATTTTTTTGGGTTGTGGAATTAATAATTTGAGTTTCCATTATTTCTTATGGGAAAATTTTATTTGGTTTTGAGTGGTTTGGAATACGAGCCCAATGATGGAACGAATTATGCTTATAATCCGAGGTTCCACTGTATTTGTACACCATCTGAGGTAATGTGTTCAGGCTTTTTTGGAGGCGTGGGTTCGTATCCCACTTCTGACACCATGCAACTGTGGTGCCGTGACAACAAATCAAACTTTTGCAAATTAATATCCTCATTACTGTCTTCATCCATTTTCACATGCTTGATTCTCTTTTGAATCATTTACAAAGTCCACCACGGCATGCTGAATTTAAAAATAATCAACAGAACAAAAGTTATAAGTTACTGGGTTACTCTTTTATCTATGTCAGTTACTGGTTCTTCCGCCTTGCGCTGCCATGATTGACACAATGGTAGTCATGTGACTTCAAATGGTTTATTCCTTAACCGAGGACCTCTTTCAGTGGAATAATGTGCCCTGCCTCACTGCAAAATTTTTTTACATTTTTTTAAAGTTTTCAATCCAATACGATATCACTGATATTTGTTCAAAAACCAGTCAAAGCTATAAAGTGAGTGTGGCTACTTTGAGACCTATATGTCCTAGCAGAGCAAATATTAACAAAACACACAAGCAATCTTACTGAACACTGAATATTTGCGCTGATGTCACAAATAATCATATTCCATACAATCTGTGATTCAGTATATTTAAGTGAAAACACATGAGCTACCAGCACACACTGTTAATAGCTGTTTAGTCTCCTAAAATCTTACACTTACTGGCTGTGTTCCATTCTGAAGTGCACTTCACAGGGTGCTCACTACTCTCTGATCCATTTGTGGAAAATGTCGGTGAAGGTAACGTTCTTCGACGAAACTCCACCATTTGGAAAACTCTGCGAAGGCACCAGCACTGACATCACTTCCTCCGTGCGTTACTATGGTGACATAAGCACCTCGGATACCTGTCGCTGCTGCTGTGGAAATTTCACACTATGGCCATTAAATATTGAATATTTATTGAAACAAAAACTGATAGAATTATTAAACATACTATTAAAACGTGTATAACTTGTAAATAAATAATTGATTAATAATAAAAATTATTTAAAAAAAATATTTACAGATTACTAGCCTATATAACACTAAGGATTATTTGATTAAATAATAATTTCAAATAACCTCGATAATAATGGTAATGAATATATAAATCCTTTGAACTGAACGTCTTGGGTTACTTTGTTGTAACCCTGTTCCCTGAATAAGCAGGAATGAGATGCTGCGTGAAAGCGCTATGGGAACGATTCCTCGTGACCGGTTGTGAAGCACGTGTGTGTCAAACATGCCAAATATTTTGCCATGTATAACCTCGGTCAGGTGACGTCAACCGATGAGGTGCACCTGGAGGTTATAAATAGGCATGAACCGGAAACAT
>JAQQZS010000033.1:32712209-32722760 GCA_030068045.1 Platyallabes tihoni | reverse complement strand
ACTTCCAGCACTGAAACAGTTTGGCAGTGGACTGGGTCTACATGTTTTATGTCCTGGAATGTAAAAGATCCTGAGGGACAGAACTTGTCCTGTCCTTAAGCAGAACCTAGTGTGGCGCAAATCTAGTCTGCCAAGGCGATATTTACAAGACTACTGTAATATTGTCCATCCGTGCTAGGACGTGCTAGCCTCTTGATTGCTGGAGGGAGTATTTCAGGGCCAGGAATAAAGTCATCAATTCGAGTCCGTTGATATGCCACGCGAGAAGATGACCTCTCCAGATCCCTTGGGCTGGACGGCCATCTAAGCCCGCGCTCCCACCCGTAAGGGAGAAACGTCTGCCGTTATCAACTTGCAACGACAGCACGGACATAGAGTGGGACCCAGAGTCAAGAACGAGGGTCTGAACCACATAGAAAGGGTACGAAGCTCTCGGCGCGTAACCCTTATTGCCTCTGGGGATTGACCCTTGGATGAAATCCCCAGGCACTTAGCCACCACTGAAACCACTCTAAGAGCGGTGAAGTTACCTCCTAGAAATGCTTGGACTCCTTTAGAGTGCTATAATGGATCCGGCAAACGCAGGAGACAGGTGTGCCCGCATTGCGGTCGGATTCCGCATGACACTCAACGTCATACCTCATGTTGGAAGGAGGACGCTTCTGTGGCTTCTGTGGCGTAATAAAAGTTCTATAAATTAAGACTCCACCCTAAGAAAATGAGGTGAGATAGGGCGCCGTGTTGACGCCGAATGACTCTGTCTGGGAGGGGAACATGTGCTATGGCCCCTTTAACCAGCAAGCCTGTGATTTTAAATTAACAGAGGTGTTCACTGTGGTTTCACGGAAGTGGAAAACCCACGCCGTCGAAACACAATGATTGACTTCTGTAGCCAAGGAGACATGCTTGGCAGTAGCTTGCGCGCTGCCAGCTCCTCCGAAGGGGCGGTAGCTTTGTCGCTTAGTTAGGCGGAGGGGTGGTGGTGATGGTGGTGGCTGTTAGGTGTTCGGTGTCACTCAGGTCCACTCTCCTCGCGGCGGATCGTGAACCGCGGTGAGCTCCACCCCAGTCATTGCGAGGGGGTGCACGGCTCGCCACACTCTCTTTCTGAATCTCACGCCTCAGGGGACCGGAGCTAGTCGGGACTGGGTGGCCAGCAGTTCCGACTGTTGAGCACGGCGGGGAAGGAACCTAACAAATGCTTCCTCATGAAGTTTTGCATCCTGAAACTTGTTCATGACGGTCATGACGGCGTCGCCGAACAGTCCGGAAGGCGAGATAGGGGCATCGAGGAGGAAAGCACAATCCCTGTCATTGATGCCCGTCAGATTAAGCCACAGATGTCTCTCTGTAGACACCATGGCAGCCATGGAGCAGCCAATAGCACGGGCCGTCTGCTTGGTTGCCCTGAGAGACAAGTCTGTGGCTCGGCGTAGCTCCAAAAATGCCGCTTCATTGGTAACCCCGCCGGTGCTCAGGTCATTTAGCAAGTCAGAACCAGCTTGACCTGCTGCCTGAAAAGCCTTGCCCATCAGCGAGGATGTTAATCTGCACGGCTTGGAGGGGAGCGTGGGCTTTTCCATGGAGGATGATGTCCCAGGAGAGAGTTAGCCCGCAAGCATCTCTTCTATCTGGGGCATCATGCATTAGAATAAATCGATGTCGTTGGTACAAATACACGGGATGAGTATGGCCTCTTCCATGAATGGGTTAATTCGTCATGGAGATCACCAAAGACGGGGAGGGAGCGCCGATGAGACTCCTCCCTCCGGCCACCCAACAGAAACCTGTCGTCTAGTTTCGAGCTCTTGGGGGAGTCTTGCTCCCGCGGCCATTCGAGGTGTAAGCGCTCAACCGCGCGTGTTACGACCTCTAGTAACTCCTGATACGCCTGCTCATTGCTAGAGGGGCGCTCGGAAGCGACAGTTTCCATGTCCACGGAAGCGAGAGAGGAAATTTCTTCCGCTGCTTCACAAGGAGCACCGGAGTGCGCTTGAGAAGTAGGCGGAAGCGGCTCACGATTCGGCGAAAGAGCGAGAGAAAGGGAAAACTCCTTCTCTTGCGCTTCCGCGAGATCAGCACGCAAACCCCAGGAATGCGCTGCGGCTCGCAATTCCGTTTTAAAGAAGGCAAGCCGAAGGACTTTAATAGGGAGGAGATCGCAATGCTCACGTCCTCCCTCAAGCCCGGAGACAGCGTGCTCTTCTCCCAAACACCCAACACAATAAGTGTGGAAATCGCCCTCCGCGAGACTCCTCTCACACGGATAGATGCATTTCCTCCTAAATTCAGCCATGGTGAGTAAATAACTTACTGTTTCGCTGAAAATGCTTACACACACGCACACTCACAAAGCGGATCCTGAAGACAAAAAGACCTGAGGATGTTTCCGGTTCATGCCTATTTATATCCTCCAGGTGCACCTCATCGGTTGACATCACCTGCCCGAGGTTATACATACCAAAATATTTGGCGTGTTTGACACACACGTGCTTCACAACCGGTCACGAGGAATCGTTCCCATAGCGCTTTCACGCAGCATCGAGTGTAGCTTTTGAAAGGGAACATTTTTGCTCCCTGCGGTTTGGAATCACACTGTGAAGTATACTTCTCGGGGTACTTCAGGTCATTTGGAATGCACCTATTATCAATCTCATTCATTCAGTTCTGCTGTGCTTAATAAGGACAGATTGGTGTTGCTGAGAAAAAAAAGTATCGCTAGGTTAAAATCGTCTAAACTGCAGAGATTGTGAGCTGTGAGAAATCCTAGGTGATGCTACAGTATCTCCAGCTGGGAGTCTATAGTGCTGACTGGCCATGGTCTCTCTCTCTATCTCTCTCTGGGGAGGAATTTCATTCTAGCACATTCACATCAATCATAGCGACACTAGCCAATCCAGGGCATCCATGAGCTCATGCAAGCACAGGGGGCGGGTAATGTGGTATACCTTTTCCCAGTGTTGTGTGAGCAGCAGTTTGATAGAATGGATTTAGCTGGCATCATGTGTCTCAGAGGAAGCATATGACTAAATGAGGACGAAAATTGGGAAAATCCAAAAAAAACGTACCTTACATACTTTAGATTAGAAAGAGGGTACAATGTGAATCTCGCTGTATCATTTAACACTATGATGTTTTTGGGAAGCTTGGCTCAGTTCAGGGTAGAAACCTTAAAGGTCACGGAGTTGTACTGGGTTCTGCGAACCATGCTGTGGCTAATTGCTTACTCTGAGCTGTGAAAGTGTGGAGAACAGCACTATCCTACAGTTAAATTGCTTTTTCACCCAGCTTGCTTCTTTTGACATTTAGAGCTTAATTTAATTCATAGATAGAATTAAAGCTTTTCTATATCTAATGCTTTACATATTTACATTCAATTGAGCATTTTTATTTAATATTGCATTTGTTTAGTGGTTACATTGTGGAAATTGAATGTTAATCCATGTGTTTGATTATTTTTCTTTAAAAGCAGGCCACAAAGTAATATTGCATACAAGGGGCGTTCAAATCAAAGCAGGACTTTTGATTGTGGAGAAGAAGCAAAAAAAAAAAAAAACTCCCTTTATTTTATTTCTCTATATAATCCCCTGATACACTAATTCACTTATTCCAGTGTTTCATTAGTGCTTAGATACCATCAAGGTAGAATGTTTCATCAATGATTGGATTGCCTGCGTCACGTCTGAAATGCAGGCCTCCCAGGAACTCCTGTACATGTGGAAATGTCTTAGAGTGAGGTCAGGACTGTATGGGGGATCTGGCAATAACTCCCAGCCGAGTTCCTGTAATGTGCAAGTGGTGTTGGTGAATGATTGTGTGTTTAGTTCACACAGACAATGTGACAATTCATGTCTTTTTTTGTGTGTGTGTCCACTGTCCACTGTGTTTAATTTTCACAGGAACGACTGCAGTGAGCTCCAAGCAACCTTGGCTGGAATCGTCATTCATGGACGAGTCTCATCGTCATTCTGTGCTTGAAATCAATCGTTTTTTATGCTTTTATTCATCATAACTTCTGGTTTGAGTTGAATGCCCTTCATATTATCAGTCCAAGTATGAAGGATTTCCAATAATTCTCAATACTAATAGTGAAATGAGCTACCCATTTGGTATTGAACAACTATCGGTGTCATGGAGCTCTGTTTATGTTGTCTGCGTGTGTACTGTTTACTCCTTATGATTAAAATGTTATAATTAAGACAGTTAAACAATACCTTTATCACAAGGCTGTATCTAAGCACAGCTAACCTGTGTATGTGGACCAGTATTAGATGCCCAGCAGGGAGAGTCGTCATTACGAATAAGATGCTGTGTTTTGTATCTTGACTCATGAGACAAGTACTGTTATGAAGGAGGCACATTTTTCTCTCCCAGTGCTCACGGATGTGAACTGCTAACACTTGTATACTGTTTGTAATGATTTCTTTGCATGTCATGTCACCAGTTTACACACACACGTTTCACTAAATTTTTCCCCTTGTTTTCAATGATCAGGCTCATGGATACAACTCTGTGCAGACCCTTTTTCTTCTTTTTTAATGAAGAGGATTGAAAGTATACTGATACATTTCCATACATCTGGAAATATCTGATTTGTAAGACTTTAGCATCAAGATTTTAAGAAAATCGCTTTCACGCTTTCAAGTTACGTAAATACAGTAAGATCAGTAGAATATAGATTATAAAACAAATTTGGGAATTCATGGCCTGTTTTGGAGTTTCTCTATCAAGTACATTTGTATGACGTTCTGACATTATGACAGTTTTTTCTTGTTCAAGCTCACTCGCATGCACTTACTGTACTTGTGATCTGAGAGTAAGCGGCGAGTGTGTGGTCAGGAAAGCAGGGATAGCAGTGTGAGTAAGAAGGCCCTAACAGGAACACATTACCACAGAATAATTCTGCTGCTCGTTAATATTCCGAAGTTAAACTTTGTGTTCAGAAATCAACCAGCGCGTCAAGACTTGAAACAGTGTGTGTTGTCCCATTGAGTGTGTCCATGTTTTGCTGTGTACTCAACAATCACTAATCACACAAATAACACTCCAATATAAAAACAGTCAGAGTGTTTAAAAATAAATAAAAATAAATAAAAACTTAAGAGACACTTTTTATACCGCCCACTATACATCACTGAGGCAGGAGAACTGGGGTTTGGGACAGCATTAGTATTGCATACAGTGGATTCAAGTAGCATAGGTGGCTTAGTGGATCCTTAGACTGATTAATTACAAAGCTGATGTCATGTGATGTGCATGATTAGAGATAGGGCTAGAGGACTGACGAATGCCTGTGGCTCTATTAGGGGGATACCTGAAGCCTAATCATCCATCCATAAAAGTACCAAAATGTGGGAACTTGGTGAGCCTACATGATGTAATATTGGTGTAACAAGTTAGTGATCTGCTGATAAAATACAGCAAAATCTTTAAAGTCATTATTCTGGTTCCCAGTATAAGCGTCATTCACTAATATAGCTTTACACAATCTAATATTGCATTGGATTGCTTTAAGTTTTGATTATTACAAACATTCATCATGGCATTGTTTCATCAGCATTGTGCAACTTCACAACATTCATTTCCATCCAGATTTGCATTAGGTTTTAGCTTGAAATCTCCTCATGCTCCCAGAACCACTCTTTCTAATGTTAAACCTGATTAACCTTGGCATCATTGCACTGAAATATACCTCGTGCCATCAGAGAAGAAAATACATGCGATAATCTGGTCATTATGCAATTGTGTAAAAAAAAAAAAAAAAAAAAAGAATCGACATATCCATGTTTGTCTTTTAAACCAGTACACTGTATAAATAGTGTTAATTGATTTAACAAGGCAATTTTCTTTCAGTTGACTGATGACTACAACTTTTGCATCATGATTCAGTGTCCCTGGAGCAGGGTTAAGAGCTTTGATCAATGGCCCAATGGCAGCTTGGTGGAGCTGAAGTACCGACCTTCTGATCAGAAACCCAGAGCCTTAACCCCCTGAGCTACCATCGCTCCATAATTTCCAGAGCAGGAAATTTAAGGGATTTTTTTTCATTGTCTATACCGCTTTATCCTGTATACAGGGTCACGGGGGGCCTGGAGTCTATTCCAGTATACTTAGGGAACAAGGTGGAGAACACCCTGGACAGGATGCCAATCCTTCTCAGGGAACACACACACACTCACATACTCATTCACACACTATGGGCAATTTGGGAATGCCAATTAGTCTAATCTGTGTGCCTTATGACTATGGGAGGAAACCCATCAACCACAGCAATATCTTCTATGGACATCTATGCACACAGACAGGGAATTGAACCCGGATCCTGGAGGTGCAAGGCAACAGTGGTAACCACTCGCTGTGCCACCCCTCTTAATTTTCTCCCGATTTGTAATTTTGAGTTATGACCTCTAGTCAGAAGCTGTATTATTCTGAATATTTGCCAATCAGCAATCTGCTATAAACTATATATTTCCAGGTTTTATCTTTTTAATGGATATTGCTTGTTATCTTTAAAACCAGTACATAAGCACAAACACTAATTTACAAGTTCATTAATTACTAGATCAATACACATAACAAACTCACATACCAGTGTGCTTGTGTTTGTTTACTATGGTGCAGTAATCTTGGACTGCTAAAGAGTATTGATTTTAAAGCAATTTCTCCCATGAATGCCTATTTATTTGCCTAAAATCACACCATATAACCGACTATATAAGACTATATAAGACATAGTAAGGTAAAATAAAGCATGTCTTTATTCCACACTACTGTATATATATATATATATATATATATATATATATTATGAATTTAAGAACATATTGTATAGAGGTTCCTGTATGATTCCCAAAACACACATAAGAGAAATTTATGTGTGTCCATGGGATAAGTCAGTGATTTGGAAAAGGATGACTTGTAAACTCAATTGGGTTAAACTAATCACTTTCTCAAAGACACAGGAAGCTTTTCACATCTAGACTTTGCCATATTTGCCCACAGTTGAAAGTGAAATGGCTTTGCGTGCCATTGAGAAGGTGATTAGCTTCACCTGATTGAGTTTACAAGTCGTTTTTAGGAGGAAGTGATAATTTTCCATATCAGTGATTCTGTTTTTTTCCCTGTTTTTTTCTTTCTGACATGTTGGTGTTATATCTCTCACTTGGACGTTAAAAGTTAATAATTTATATTACTAAATTAATAAATATGGAAAAATCTAAAACTGTAACTGCCTTCATTTCAGGCTGCAAAACAACAAAAAATATATTGTTTCTATGGGATGATTTTGTTCTAAAGCCACTGTAAAAGCAATATCACACTCAAGGTCATGCAGAATTTTAAGCATCCTACTTTTCATTTAACGTCCTACAGAAATTATGCTTCCTGAGACCATTTACAACCTTTATTTCCCAATCGATTGACTGGATTTCTCATTCAGAAGCCGAGCAAGCGTTTGATTGGATTTTATTCTGTCCTGTACAGATATTGAGATTTCAAGTACAGATGATTTGTTGGGTTATTCAGTGCTCATTGTTTGGTGCTCAACTTTTCTTATTACTATACTCGTCTGTGTATGATGCATTATTGTTCCTGATGCTTTCAGTCATTAAGAGGATTACAAATCTAATAACAGTTACTGTACAAACTTGAATGTCCAGTTTATCGAGGTGTAGCTTGTGTTAAAATAAACCTTTGATGGGAGGCCTGTGTTAAAGTGTGTAAACAAATTAAAACCACAAATCAGCTAATTGGCTAATCTGCACCTCATGTACCTCTGATATCCATCCCTCTGTATATAAGACTTCCATAGCCTTATTTCTACCTTTCTACCTATTTACTGTAAACATGCCACTTACGCATTTCTGGTTATTTGCAAACTGTAATTCATTGGTTTTGTACATGTAAATGACAATACAGATAAATCTAATCAAATGTAATCTAATCTAAAGATGCGATTGGTTTAGAATTCAGGCCACATACAAAGTAATTGTCATGCACACTCAGTCCACGACCGGCACTAGGACCCGGAAGTAAAGCAGTCGTGAACCGGAAGTATAAAAGGAGTCAACAAACCATAGCATAACGCTCAGTCATTGAGTTCGCCCGATGTCGTTTCGGAATCGTTCGTCAAACCGTGAGTACTCACTTTCTTGGCCTTGCTTTCTGATTGAGTGTGTGTTTATAGGACGCGGGATAGATTGTGTCTTTCCCTTGCTCTTCTTTCGTGAGAGTCCTTAGACCAAATAGCGTGATTATCCTGCCTATTCGTGTTCTTCCGCGTTTGGGTTTACCATTCACGCAACAAAGGGCTAACCGCTAAGCTACGTCTTCTGGTCATCTCAGGTTAGTTCGTGACAGAATGACTGAGCCTTCCACGCTGAACCCAGCAGATCATGCGCGCCTCTGCGACGTGGTAGATCAGCATGCCATCCGGAGGTTGCGGAGCTCAGACGGGAGAACGCGGATCTCCGTGCGGCTGTTGAGGGCGCGGCTAGCCGGCCTCCCATCGAGGTGGCCACAGCGCATCACCAACCCGCCGCCCCCCCTTCTGACATATTTCTTGCACTTCCAGACAAATGGGATGGCACGGACGGGAAGTGTAGTGTGTTTTTGAAAGCGCTCGATCTGGTGTTTAAGTTCAACGCCACCAAATACGCTACGCATCGCTCTCCTGGTCTCGTTGCTATCCGGGCAGGCAGCTGAGAGGGCCATGGCAGTTCTACGGGCAGACACAGACACCGCCCATTCCTATAACGAATTCACCCGCCAACTCAAAATCACCTTCGAACATCCAGCGGGCGAGGTGGAGACCGACACCAAACTCTACCATCTGTGGCAGCGAGGATCGTCCGTGATCAGCTGAATTCCGGACCCTCACTGTGCAGACCAACTGGGGAGATGCCGCGCTCCGGACATCCTCCTACGAGGGACTGGCTTCACGCATCAAAGACGAGCTCGCTGGGCGAGAACTTCCAGCCACACTGGAAGGGCTGATCCAGCTCGCCCTTCGTATTGATCAGCGTCTTCTTTCTTGCCCAAAGCCAGCCCCGAGGACCCTGCCGCCAGCACCCACCTTCTCCCACACCTCACCACGACCACATACAGCCTTCACCTCCACCACTACTTGATCGGTCGGATCTCCACCTTCTGCCGTGGTTGACACCGGAGCCGGGGAACCCATGCAACTAGGACGTGCCTCCCTGACCGTGGCGGAACACGAATGACGGCATCGAGGGGGTTTGTGCGTCTACTGTGGGTCAGCAGCGCACCACCGGGCGATCTGCCCAATTCGCCCGGGAAACGCGCAGCCGGGGAGTCCCAACGCCACCATCTCACGCCTCACGGTCCAGATAACCCTCCAATTTGGCCACAAACGGGTTCGAAGTACCGCGTTCATCGACTCCGGTGCCGCTGGTAACTTCATTGACACTGCTTATGCCAAAAAATTGGAGGTAGAAATAGAGGCATTATCCCAGCCAGTTCAAATCACTTCTGTTGACGGTCAGCTCCTTTCATCCAGCCCTATCACCCACCAGACCCGACCCATCACGCTCGCCATAGACCAACACCAAGAACAGATTCAACTCCACCTCCCACCCATCTCGTCTCCTCCCATCATCCTCGGATACCCCTGGCTGCTGCAGCACAATCCCCTCATATCATGGAACCAAAACCGAATTCTCCAGTGGGGGCCGACCTGCACTGAACTCTGCCTATGGGCCCAGGCTGGGACGTGTTCCACGGAGTCCGAGGCCCCCGACGTCGACACCAACGCCATCCCTCCTGCCTATCGTGACCTGGCTGGAGCTTTTTGTAGAAGAAGAGCCACCCATCTTCCACACCATCGCCCTTACGATCTGGCGATAGAGCTTCAGCCGGGTTCCACGCCTCCCCGCGGTCACCTCTACTCACTGTCGGCCACCAAGACGCAGGCGATAAAGGAATACGTCGCCAACGCCCCTCGCAATGGAACCATCCGGCCATCCTCATCGCCAGCGGCCGCGGGGTTTTTCTTCGTGAAGAAGAAAGGGGGTGAACTTTGCCCATGTGTTGACTATCGGGGGCTGAATAAGATCACCATCAAGAATCGACACCCATTGCCGCTAACCAACTCAGCCCTGGACACCCTCTCTAGTGCCACCATATTCACGAAGTTGGACCTCCGGAGCGCCTACAACTTGGTGCGCATCAGAGAGGGCGATGAGTGGAAACGGCCTTCATCACTCCCACCGGACATTATGAGAGACTGGTCATCTCCTTCGGACTCTGTAACGCACCCTCGGCCTTTCAACAATTCATCAACGACGTCCTGAGAGACATGCTAGGCCGATGGGTGTTCGTCTACTTAGACGATATTCTCATATACTCACGCACCACTGAGGAACATATTCAGCACGTCCGGTCCGTTCTCAAGAGATTGCTCGCTAACCAACTGTACTGTAAGTTGGAAAAATGTGCTTTTCACAAGCACTCTACCACGTTCCTGGGTTTTGTCATCTCGCCCCAGGGTGTGGCCATGGACCCGCAGAAACTAGAAGCTGTTCGTCATTG
>JAQQZS010000033.1:32636902-32647789 GCA_030068045.1 Platyallabes tihoni | reverse complement strand
GCTGAGCTCCTGTCTAGTGTAAATGCGGGCCGGTTCTCGGTGGTTCCCAGTCCAGCACCGGCCGAGCACCAGCACCGTCACCTGGCACCAGCACCAGTGTAGTGGGAATGAGATATCAGACTTGTAGTGATGAATCCGTGTCTCGTCACCAGTAATGATTCTCTTTAATAAACTTCCACCGTCCTTACACTATCGCTCCACATTGTGTTTGCAGATATCCAAACGCTTCTGTTTATCCTCTTCCGTGAGGTGTTTCAGCACCGGGTACACCCTCAGACCACAAATCAACCATCACTCACTGCACACTGCTCTTCTTTCGTGCAAATCACAAGTGGGACATCTGTTTTTTCTCGCACCGCAGTTGCGACTTAAAGTCAACTGGAGAGTTTTAAACAGAAAGTGGAAAAGTTTTTAATGGAACTGGAATGCAGATAATTTTTGACTTTACTGCATCTGGTAGACGCTCTTCTCCAGAACGATCTCCGTTTTTATCTCATTGTTTATCTGAGCAGGTGAGGGTTAAGGGCCTTGCTCAAGTGACAATTTGGTGGTGCCGGGGTTTGAACCTGGGACCATCCAATCAGTCATCCATTACTATAACCTCGAGCTGCCCTTGCACCAAACCAATGCAGAAATACAGAATGATGAATTATCATTCCTGAATAGTTCTAGGTCTGAGTCAGGGTTTGAAGACGATGAGGAACTCGGCTGCTCAGTCAGCCAAGGGAAGTTAATTCCTCCACCTCGCCACCAGAATCAGTGTGCTAAGGCTTGTATTTTGTGTGAGCGTTACTTGCCAAGCTGGTTTGGCCTGAGTTGCTCTTGCTATCAGGTCGTTCTCAGGCTTTAAAATGCTGCTTTCATAGACAACACTGGCCAGAGTCCCATTTTGTGCTGATTAAAAAAGGGAGGATCAGCGCAGCAGCTGTCTTAGCTAGCTAGGATTCGACTTTTTGCTACTGCTTGCCTTCATCAGGATTTGGTTTCTAAGGTGAAGTTTTCAGCAAAACAGCACGGACCGACTGCGACTTGAGTATGATGATGGTATTTGATCAATGACGTGCACTTGGTGTGAGGAGTTTGAGTGATGGGCGGGTCTAAAACCAACAACCACGGCTTCATAATTTATGAAGTTAATAACTCAGAAATCTGACACTGTTTATAACCTTCTGTATAATGATGAAAAAATCAGAGCTTAGATTAAACTGTAAAAAAAAATATTTTGGTTGAATCAGCAACACCTCCCGACTCCCTGGTGGACCGGCCAGCTTTTAAACGTTAATAGACAGCGAAATGCCAGATGGGCCATGCTCGTGCCCCGGTGTGTATGTGTGTTAGAATCTCTATTCATCTTTTGCTTTATTTATCTTATTTAGAGCCCCACTCACTCCATGCTTTGAAGTAACCTCTTGGAAATGTTTGTTGGGTTTATTGTCCCCGTGCTTGGTGGGTTCCCTCCAGGTACTCTGGTTTTCTTCCCACAGTCCAAAGACATGCAGATTAGGCTAACTGGCGTCCCCAAATTGAATACAGGATAAAGTGGTATAGACGATGAGTGAGTGAGAGTTATAATATTATATCACTATCACACTTGTCACCACTGTCAGTATCACTGTCATTATCACTATCACTATTATCACCACTTCCACGATTATCACTACAGGGTAATTCAAAAAGAATGAACCGATTTCACTACGCGATATTTTATTAAGGAAAAGTCATCCAAAATACACAACCAACACCACAACCAACACCACAACCGTTACTACTAACTACCTGTGCTATCATTACTGCTACTACTCTCATTACTGCTGCTTCTATTAACGCCACTACCGTCACTAGTACTACTGTTGATTTTATTGCTCCTGCCACTACTGTTACTGTTGATTTATTAATAAGATCGTGACAGATGGTGGCTTTATGCAGTAATGAAGCCACAACACTTCTGCAAATCAGCCAGTGCGAATTCAACGAAAATTCGTTGCACAGTGCCTCTTCCTTTTCCCTTTATTTTACTCGCATAACACAACCTTTTCACTCTCGCTCTCACGTTCTCACTCACGGCATCGCTTTTCTTTTTTTTTTTTTTTTTTTTTTACGTTTCTCTCCAGATTATTTCCACCTCGCCGGTCTGGGTGGGATCTGGCCCATATCGGGTTCGCCTCCTGAATTCGGGTCGCCGCTTTCATTTCACTTGGACACAATTTTTCCGTCTCAAGTCTAAGAGTCACGACACGTTAAAAAAAAAAAAAAGCCCAGATTCGTTCACTTTCATCCTTTGCTGATAAATATGCCGTGTTATACATTATTTTTGTCAGTATTTCCTCAAAGCCGAAGCGGAAGCTATAAAATGCTCAGGTCTTGTCTTGCCTGCAGCATCATCGCTTTCAGATGCCTATCTCATGAGATCAGATTGAATTACCCGCAACTCTGAACTGTAACAAAGCATTTGTTCCACGAGGATGAATTGAGAATGGAAAAAAAATAATAAAAATCTAGCAGTAAATCGTAGATACTATATATGTTCTAAGCCTTTAGCTCCTTTGTGGGCAAGACATAGGCAGTAAAGTTGCGCAGAGTCTTTCCACTTTTACTGCAAATGCTTGCTCTGACAGTCCTAAACTCTTGAGATGTTCAAGCGATGACAAAAAGGTGTGTGTGTGTGTGTGTGTGTGTGCCTGTGCAAGGACAGGAATGGAAATTTCCCTCCAATCGCTTAGAGACGCTGCTGTGCTGGTTCACGCTCTGTCAGCGATTCAGCATCTTCAGCACTCCTGAATGCCATAGCCCTACATTTCAAGGAGAGTGTACTATATGTGTGTGATTGTGTGTGTGTGTGGGGGGGGGAGGGTGTAACCCAAGTTTATTCATTTCATCTCACACCTCTGCATCCTGAAGACGAAGAAAAAAAAGCACCACAAGCGTGGCACATCTTAACTCCCCCCTCATGTTTTATACTTCCATTAATCAACCAGAGTTTGATTAAAAGAGCTGTTTAAAGTGCACAGGGGAAAGGGGGAGGGAAAACTGGACCGGTTGAGCAAGTCAAGCGTTGAACACGACTGTGCACGCCGGCTTTTCAGGAACACAATTAAAGCGCAGCTTCCTTAAAAGCGCAGGAGCGTGCTGTGGCGCAGCGCCGCGGAGCGCGTGGAAGTGTTTGGGTGATGTCTCATTTGCATAGTTGCTTCTTTAGACTGATGACAGTAACGGGCCTGAGCAATCCCACACATGTGCACGAGATAGTTGCCAACGGTGCATTTTCATGTCACAGTAATTGCTCGCGTTGCCACGGCTACATTTTGACACGAATTGGAATGTTTTTCTGAAGACCGTAATTTTTTCCCCCCTCCTCTAATGAATAATACGCTGCTTGTTGTGATGGGTTCACAGAAATGTAATTAGACTAATAAAACGGTGTAGAAGTGTCTGAAATTCGATCGTCCAAAAAACAAAAAAAAAAAATCTAGAATTCATGAATATGCAAATTAGGAGAAACAACAAGGTACACATGTTCCCAGTGCATCAACTTATACACCAGTGTTGCATTACATATATTTGCATATTGGCACTTTTGTTAACATAAGGAATGAAACATTTTGCGCTCTTATAAGAAAATTAGATCATCATTAGGTTTTTCTACTCGAAAATGTAACATTTACACAAGTTTAGAGATTCTGATTGTAGAATACTTGATCAGTTCTCCTTCCAGAGGTTTTTGTTATAATTTTGTTATTATTGTTATAATTAAGCGATATCACATAGGATGGAGTGCTTTCACAGTGAATATGTAATCAGCTATTTTATCCTTCTATACTTGGCGGAATTAACCTACCGCGACTGGTGGAGCTGGCGACTGGCAGTTTGTGTAATTAACAGGGGTAAAAGTAATTCTTACCGCAAAAGGTGAGGAGGTGTGGACAGTCCTGAGAAACTGTAAACGTAAATTCACTTTATATTTCTACTTATTCACATTAGAACATCAGCTAACTTCCAGGTTCCCGAATGGCATTAGTGTAAAGCTAGTTCACTATGTAGGGAGTACAGTCCCTTGTTCCGGGAGTACAATCCCTTGTTCCGCACACAAAGTAGTACCCCTTCAGCCTTGTGTTAGAAGCTAGTTAGTGTTGTAACGAGTGTTAACCATGAAAAGAACAACATGGATGATTCAGAGGTATTTCAGAATGACGTTGAAGCAAATATTAAGAAGACAACATAAGATGACGATGATTATCAGATGTGTGTTCGTGTTGAAAGTGTTTCTGTGACTGGTTTTGAATGTGGTTTTTGGCAGAGAGCTGTTCTTTCCTAATTCCTGTACCGCGGACCATGTTGACCTACTTTCACTGCTCGTGGCAGAGAGTGATGAATATAAAGTAGTTAAACGTCCCAGTGCTGTTATGCTCTATTATCACCACTCATGGAATGCCTTGTCCAGTCAGATTAGTCAGATGGAACTAACTTGTGTATAAAAAAAAAAGAATTTAATACTTATTTGCTCTGTTGTGTCTTCTTTTAATACTCCATGGTCTTCATGTGCCCACGGTGTATTAACTTAATAAAATAAAATCTAAAAGTATAAAAAACTTTGAGAAAGTACGAAGTTCCTTTATGTATGGAAACTTTTGTAAATCCCTGTAGTTCGGAGTATCTGCCATCTTGGGTACCACTTGAGAAGCTTTAAAAAGAAGGTAGCTAATTACCACATTTCCACATTTGACAGTCACTTTTATTGAAGGTGACAATTACTCCAGTGCTTTTTGTAATATAGATTGTCTCAGCAGATTTTCAGACATCGAAGCCTTAATGCCTATGGAAAAAGACAGACTTATCATAGGATTGTGAAAGCAGGAGCTTTTGATTCATTGTGCCTTTTGAACACTAGTCTTTGTGGCTTCAAAATAGTAGATTCAAGATTCTTTGGGTCTCAAGTTGGCAAACAAGAACCTGTTGAGCCTTCTGATGGCAGGAGCTTCCCACAAGCAGGGTGGCAAGATCTTCAGAGTCCTAAGATCAATACTAACAGGAGTCTATGGTTTCAAGATGGATCCATCATGATTGTGAGTCCTAAGGAGCATGTGGATTTCAGGATGGCTGGAGAAGAAGTAGTTTGGTGGCTCAGGTTGTCCAGATCCAGAGCATGCTGACCTCAAGATAAGAACAGCCTTCTTGGTGTGTTTAGAATGATTGTTTCAGAAACAGATGAACATCAACAGTTGTTGCTCTGGATGGAGCATAGAGGTTTCATGATCAGTGCAGGAGCTTGTGATGTCTAAGATGGTCAATCTTAGGATGGCAGTATCAGGAACTTGAGGGTGGCAGTATGGCTTGAATGTGGCAGGAGGTCTAGCAACGCAGGAACTTGAGGGTCTTTTTGGAGGATCTTTTGGTGGCTTAGATGGATAATACATCCAAAGAACATTTTGACCTTAGGATGCTAGGAATTTTGGGCATCAGGAATTTTAGGATCTTGTGGGTCACAGGATGGTAGGAGCTTGTGACCTTCATGAACCCATGAACAGAGGTTTCTCGTATGATGGTTAGAGTAGGAGTTTGTGGATCTTGTAGTATGTCTTGTATGTTGCACTTTTATGTAGGACTATTAATATTATCAGGGGTTCTTTTGTTGATCCTTTGTACATCCCTGAAGTGGAAACAACCCAAAATGATATTAATTAATCTTATGCATTTCATTTGCCAGAGCAGGGCAGCAGGGCCCTAGAAATTCCCCACCTATTGATCAAGTCCTTGGAGGGAGCACTGACTAATTTCTGCTCGCTCAAACACTCCTCCCCGCACCACCACACTTTCCCATTCACTCTCTTACCCCTCTGTCTTCTTCCGTCCTTTGCTCTGTCTCGTGCTGATTTCTAATTAATCATGTTACACTCTTCCGAGCTTTTAAGTGTCTCAGAGCTAATTTGGTACAGCAATTGAAGGACTGAACTCTGGGGGAAAAAGAGATGGAGAAAGTGAAACATTGTTGTGTGCACAGCATGTCTTTGGTGGTGCTGGCCTTTTGTACTCTTGTTTTTTTTCTTCTTCTTTTTTTTCTTTTTAGTCTTATCTCTGCTTGGCCTAGTCTTATTTCAGAGACCTCTGATAAAGACTTAAACATCTGATCTGTCGTGCTTCAGTGACTTTCAGAGACAAAATGGAGACAGACGAATGGAGATAAACAATGGTATTGTTGCTGTGCTGTAAAATATGTGTATAAAGTAAGACTCCACGTCCTTCAGTCATACACACAATAGAAAAATGTTGTTCAGCCAATACTCGCTGACAATTCAATCCTCATGTGAATGGAACTCATGCAGAGCTGGTTACCAAAGTATATTAATATTTTCATAATTTGTGATCATAGTATTAAAATCTAGTTTTCACAGATTACAATAAATTTGACTTGAGCTAATTTGTGTAGATTTCTATAATAAAAGTTGATTATACTGTAGTTCCAGACTGTACAACTACAACATGTGGAGAAGTTCAAGCGGGTAAATACTTATGCAAGCCACCGTAGGAGCCTTTAGATTTCTGTAACTTACTTTATGTCAGTACGTGGAATTGACTGCTGATACCCCAGAAGCTTGAAAGACCTCAACTCGGTGTATCTCTGTGTCACTGCAGAAACTTCATATCTCAGCGTCTCAGCTGAACTCTGGAATGCATTTTTGCATGGAACGAGGGTTGTGGACTTTTTATTTCTGTACATTGTACTTGCATGAGTTCCAGGTGAGTTCCTTCACAGCAGGAAACCTTATAACAACCCAGACCTATGGTAACAGACCTCGGTTTTGATTTAAGACGCACTTGAAAAAAAATCAGAACTCTCCTTTATAATCTGGCGTGATGAAGAGAAGCGTGTGATTATTATTTTCATTTGGCTCTAACACTAAAAACCTGAAATAAAGCTGGGCATTGAATAAAGCCGACCGCCTTATCTGAGGACTCGCTGGGTTCCCAGATTAATGTGTTTTTATTTATTTATTTATTTAATCTGTGTCGCCTTACTGTTTTTTTTTTTTTTTTCTCTAATTGCCGTTGCTCTTTCACATTGTAATGGAGAGCGCAAAAAAAAACAAAAACAACCTAGTGCTATTATAACATAAAAAAAAAAACACTCTGAGCTCGGCAAGTCCAACACTCTTACATCAGTGCGTGTACGGGTAATATGTTGGCTCTGACTGTTTTGACTAATCAAATTTTTGCCATTTGTCTTCAGAATTTGTATTCTGTCTGTGACAAAAATATTGCTGCTATAAATCACAATGTCAAACTATCACAATTGCTTCAATTATAACAAATCTATAATATTTTGGATTTATACATTTATTTATTTATTTATTTATTTATTCATTCATTCATTTATTTATTTATAACTGACTGCTTTGATTAAAAAAAAAAAAAACACCTAAGACTGTTGCACATTACAGTATATAGGATGCTATTTCTAATATAAATTGGATCATTTGCAAGGACTGAAAGGTTAAAATGTGTCCAGATCATGTTATTGTTATAGTAATTACAATGTCTGACTAAATGTTAGTCATTAATGTTAATTAAATAATAATAAATTTAAAAAAAAGCTTGTTTGGAAGGTTATGCTTAATTGTATGCATTTTTGACTGTTATTTATTTATTTACTTTTTATCTGGATGATTAAGTAAATTAGAAAGAATCAAGTGGGAAAACTTTAGGTTCATGTACAATAAATGTACGAAACGGGTATCCTTGAGCTATGGAAGTACTGTAAGTTATAGTTCCTTTTAAACAGTTAATTGAAACTAGTTAATTTTAAACATTGCCTAGTTCAGTTTTTCCAGTCATGTCTAGTTATAAACCTAACGACAGGAATGATTTTATCAGACAGGTTAAACGTTTAAATGTTTAAAGGGTACTGTTATCAGCTTCCCTAATGTCAGTTATTATCAAACTCAGTGAGCGCATTCCTTCTTATCTTTTTCATAGCACACTCCGACATTATTTCATTTCCTTTCCCCATTCTCTGCAGCTTTCGGGTTTAAAATGCAGCTGGAAATTAGAAAAGGCTAAATCGAGTATCAGGACAGGAAACGGCAAACAGGTTAAGATGACGAAAATAGTAAAGCATCATACATTCAGATGGATGAAAAGAAATTGAAAACTACAAAGGGAAAATTGGAAAAGATAACATACTTTCATGGTGAAAGAGACAGAAGAAATGGAAATTTCAAAAGTTTAATAGAAAAACGAAGGAGGAAATCCTAACACTGAAACAGATAATAAATGATATTGCAAAATCCATGTTTGAGAATTATCCTCGGAGTCTTCAGCTTTGCATTTCCATGTCCTCAAAAGAAACCGGAATGTATTCACCTTCTTCATTTCTTCAACAGTTGCCCGAGTGTGTCCAACCAGAAAAATGAAAAAAGGAACAGTTACTCATTGGACAATTTGGATTGATGTATCTGTTTAAAATATAGAAAGTGAATTTAATCAAGGCAGCAATCATTTTTTTCTGATTATGAATAGACAATTATTGGAAAACTGACTCATATTTATAAACTGATGTGAAAACGGGCTAGCAATATACTTAGCCTTGTAACTCTGACATTTTTGAAAGTTTTTTTCTATGTTGCTTTTATTCGCTATTTAAAGAAAATCCAAATTTTGAACAATGTTTGTGGAAATGGAGGATAAACCACATGATAAACAATTCAGCATATGTGAATGGGTGATGTATGAGAAATATTCCACCATGATACATGGAGACATTTCTACTGCACCACTAAAGTTTACCAGCAAACTGCTAGAAACACAGTAGTAACATTTGTTTTGTACAAGCATAGGGAGATTCGTTCATCTCTTGTAGTTACTTACAGTAACACACATAAAATATTAAGCCAAAATCCATATTGGACAACATGAACTGCTTCTAAGTTGTTCCGAACTGCCTCTGTGCCGTTTTTAGGGTGAGCTTCAAGGCTAACTAGCTTCTAACACTAAGCTGAATCCCAAATCCCTCTCTAACCCCTGATCAAGGGCACTACTACATAGTGCATTAAATTTCTTTTTAAGGCTATTTTAAAATATTAAAAGCTGATATTCTATATGTGGAAAGCTCGTAAGTTTCTCAGGACTGTCCACCACCTCCATGGTTTGTCCTCCTGTCCTTATGGCTACACAGTACAGGCAATAATTTAAAACTACTTTCACCCCTGTTAATTACACTTTCAGTCTCCAACTCTGCTAGTTGTAGTTACAGCAGTTATATATGTGGATATGTGTCTGCAGGCAGAGCAAAATAACTGGTTAAAAACCAAACAATGCTCTCAAGACCATGACTGCGTCACAGCTATGCTGATATTCCAGCACAACAGCACTCACTCTTGTGTGATCAAGTGTACTGCAACTTAATCTATCGCAGTATTGATATTGTTGTTTCTCCTGATCCTAATACATTCGTGTTCATTAGACCAGAGTATTTTGAACAGCCTTATGGTTTTCTTCTTTTATAGAGTGTTTGCACTATTTTGCTTCATCCATTTGTCTCCCATAGCTACTGTAAACATTTAATAGAACTTTAATCGATCTTAAACTGAGGAAAAACTGTACGATTAATCAATAAGTGATTGTTAACTTGTTCATTTATCATTTGAGCAAAATGTATGAAATTTGCAACCGCACTGTTAAACACGTTGAGAGGAAAGAGTAGAGACTACAGTATGTAAATATCGTACATGTGATGTGAGGACAGGGCTCGACATGTTCACTGGTGACTTACTGACCTTTTATCATTTTATTCGAAGAAGATTCATTTAATTTCATTTACGGCAACTTGCATTCTGTCTCATTGAACCTCCAAGGGTTAAGGGCCTTGCTCAGGGGCCCAAATGGGCCACACTGGTGGTGCTGGGGTTTGAACCTGGGACTTTCTTCACCTTAACCACTGTGCCACCCCTGCCCTATAATATAATAATAATCATAGATTTATTTTCTTATTTGTTTCTAGCTTTATTTAAGTAACCAACTAGCTATTTATTAAACAAGTTTTGGTCTACTTGGTTAGGTGACCAGAACATGACCGAGCAGCGCACACAGGAGCTTCTGGTGTCCTGATGTTCACCCCGCGGTTTGTTTGTTGCTGCCCTCCAGGTCGATGTATTTCTCTCCACACTGGACTGTATACTGTATGATGGCGTGCTTTGCTTTTGTGTTTCTGCGGTTCTTCTGTCTGATCCGTTTCCTTTTGTAGCCGGTGTTGTTGACGAGGCTGGTTTGCTGAGCTGCTCTGACCCGCTTCCTGCTTTTGGACAAGAACTGATATCTTGTGCTCTAGTAAAAGTTTGTTCTTTTATGTCTGCTGTCACGGATGAGTTCCTCCAGCCTGCGGAGTGAAGATCCTGTGAATTGTGCAGACGCAAAAAAGAAATGAAATAGATTCTATAAAGTGTAGCAAGATGCCTCACTAGTGACTAGATCCCAGTGCTGGTGCTAATCTGCATGTGAAATGTGATCTATTCATCAGTGTGTGTGTGTGTGTGAGACTTTCATACAATAGCAGCATTATTAACAGTGCATGCAAAGTAGAAAAAAGTATTCAGATGATCTCTTTGCTGTGTGCTAATTGTTCTGAGTAGCTGTGAGATCTCCGACACTCCTGCAGTGGAACTGAAACTTACTTTCTGTCGCATGTAACGCCAGGGGAGGCCTGAGGCACTGAAGATAAGAGCACAGAATAAGACTATACACACGTGTCTGAGTGTGTGTGGGTATATATGTGTGTGTGTGTGTGGGTGTGTGTCCCCGAGTGTGTGTGTGTGTGTGTATGTGTGTCTGTGTGTGTGTGTGTATGTGTGTATGTGTGTATGTGTGTATGTGTGTCTTTGTGTATGTGTGTCTGTGTGT
>JAQQZS010000033.1:32618566-32630550 GCA_030068045.1 Platyallabes tihoni | reverse complement strand
GAGCCTATCCCAGGAGACTTTCGGGCACAAGGCGGGGTACACCCTGGACAGGGTGCCAATCCATCGCAGGGCACTTGTAGAGGACTTTTAAAACTTAAATAAATAAATAAAATTAAATCAAAAGTAAATACAGATTATTTACATTAATAATGATTATTAAATAAATTATGTTAGTAAATTAAATTATGTAAATATACACAATTAAATTCACTAATTAATATACATTTTTTCATCTTCCTTACAGCTAATAAATTCTGAAAGGAAGTAATATTCTTATTAGTGTGTCCTTATAGTCTTTCTGTATAAGTCGTACCATGAAAACGTTTCCCGCAGTACTCTCAGATGTTACTGTCAGACCTGAGGTTAAATTCCGAAAAAAGAATCGGGCCGCTAGAAGTGACCGCTCTGGGAATCGCATTTAAATGGTTCAAGATGCTCTTCACGTCCAAGAATTGTGCCCCTGAGTACAGCATTCATTTATAAACCAGACAGCTGTTAAATCCACAAATATGATGAATAAGAGCAGCTCCGACTTTAGATGGATCTAAATCACCTGTTCTAATATGATATACTGTAATTTCCATAGTAACAACTTACACAAGGACGTGTGAGTTTAAGACTCATAATGATTATCTACATGGAATAATACAGAAATAATAAGAATAAACATGTAATTTAAAACACGTGTTTGTGGAAGGAGTCTCCAGTGTCAGGGCTTTGTAACAGCCAGGTATGTGATCTTCCAAGTCTTTAGGAATTTGCAATTTATTGCGGTTTCTCAGTAACATGACAAGCTGTGCTTTTACCTTCAAGAGAAGATAAACAGCTGGCCGAGAGAGAGAGAAAACTGATGTTTATTGCTGTGGAAGTTCAGTGATGTGAAATGTGACTAGAAATTGATAACCAGTACATCATATAATTTTTATAATTTAATAAATAAATACATGAAGGATTGTAATTGTTGCAGGTGCCACAGTGGCATAGAGCCTAGCACCGTGGTCTCGCACCTCCAGGGTCGAGGGTTCAATTCCTGCCTCGGGGTCTGTGTGCATGGAGTTGTGCGTGTTCTCCCTGTGCTTGGTGTGTTTCCTCCAGGTACTCCGGTTTCCTCCCACAGTCTAAAGACATGCTCATCATGGTTATCAGGTTAAATGCCGTTCCTAAATTGCCCGTAGTGTGTGAATGAGTGTGTGTGTGCCCTGCGATGGATTGCCGCCTTGTCCAGGGTGTACCCCCACCTTGAGCCCAAGGTTTCTGGAATAGGCTCCAGGCTCCACGCGACCTTGAAGTTGAATAAATGAATGTAATTGTTGCCAAGACACGCCAAGAGCGACTGGCTGAGTGGTTGTAAGATTATGATATGGGAATATAATTTATTATAACCAGCAGATGATTTTTTTTTCCGATTAGATTTTGAAATCAAAGCAAGGTCAAATGTGCGAAATTTGTTTTTCTTTGCTAGCTTCACTGGCGTGTTCATGGCATGTGAATATTTAACGTGGCAGACTAGGATTATTCGTTTAAAAAAGAAAACAATAAAGTTAATGTTATTATTATTGTTGTTTTTCTTCATAGAGTTTCCCGTCAGACGAGGGCTGGCCGTTCGCCAAGTACCTGGGAGCATGCGGCCGCGTGGTGGCCGTGAACTACGTTGGCGAGGAGCTCTGGAGCTTCTACGAGGCTCCGTGGGAGAAGCGCGTGGACCTGGCCAAGCAGCTCCTGGACATCGCCGAGCAGCTCACCAACAACGACTTCGACTTCGCGCTCTACCTGCTGGACGTCAGCTTCGACAACTTCGCCGTGGGCCCTCGAGACGGCAAGGTCATCGTAGTGGACGCCGAGAACGTCCTGGTGGCCGACAAGAGGCTCATCAAACAGAGTAAGGACACTTTTCTTCCCCTCCCCCCCTCTCCTCTCGGCCTGATTTGCTCTTCGCTCTTCAAAGGCACCGAGCTGCAGCCTGAGGCTGTGTTTTCGAGGGCCGATCAATCACTCCGGTCTGATTTGTTTTTTCTCATGAGCGCACAAGCGAAGCACATGGCAATCTATTCAATACAAGATATCTGCTGGTGCTGAGCGCTGATGCCCACTGACATCTCACTCCATCCTTCAGCTTATTCTCCATTCGGAATTCTTCATTCTGATTGGTCAGAAGGCGTAGATTAATTTTTTATAGCAATCTTAGCAATCGACAGTAATGCGGCTGATCGTCAAATCACAGCAGCTGCTTATTATCGTTTCTATAGTGATGAGTTTAAAAGTGTATCCGGTACATAATCAGTGCAGCTGAAGCTTCGTGTAACAAGACGTACTTTGTATTTAGAATTTAGGGAAGGAGACTCAAGTGACAAATGAAGTGGTTAATCTGTATCTTTAGCATTTTAGACACAAGTTACACTTCTGAGGGTGGAGACGTGTGGATGTTTTTTTTTTTTTATCTAATTAGGGTTTAGAGCGAGGAAAACAATGCTAATGAGGAAGCGGTGTTTAATAGCTGCTATAACATAAATCATAACAGAAACGAACTCACTTCATGGACGCAACACAACGTTAACGTAAATATAAACAGATAAAACGAATATTTTATTTATATAGTTTTTTAAATTAATGAATTAATTTATTCATATTTTTATTTATTGATTTAAAGGTGGTGTGTTTAATTTTATTGTTTATTGTTGCAATTAATGTTTCCTGTTTTTTGTGTTTTCTTTTGGCCTCTGTCCGGTGTAGTGCTTTATTCTGTTTTTTTTTTTGTTTGTTTGTTTGTTTCATTTTCAATGATTTGTTTTCTTCGTGTTGTTTTTTTGTGTTGAGTTTTGCATTTTGATGCAAAATAGCATTTATAGCATTTTGTTTTAAGTTTTGTTTGGTGTTTAGATTTTTTTTTGTTTGTTTTTGTTTAGTTTTTGGTGTTATATATAGCTATTTGTTCCAGTTTTGTTTGCTATTTTTGTATTTAGTTATTTTTTATGTTTAAGGTTTTGGTTTACATTTAGTGGGTTTTTTTTTATTTATTTATTTTTTTTTGCTGTGTTTACATTTTGTGTGTGTGTGTGTGTGTGTGTGTGTGTGTGTGTGTGTGTGTGTGTGTTTTATTTCAGTTTTTGTTTAGTGTTTTTTAAAAAAAAATTGGTTAAGGTTTTTTTTTGTTCGTTGTTCAAGTTTTTATGTTTTATGTTTCTTTTGTGTTTACAGTTTTTTTTTTTTTTTTTTTTTTGGTGGTTACTTTCTTGTTTAGTGTTGTTTTTTTTGTGTAACCTTTACCTTGTGTTCTATTTTTTATGTGTGATTGTTGTTTATGCTCCCTATAATGTTTTATTATTATTTTCTTTTCCTTTTGTTTTGTTTTCCTTTTATGTTTTATTCGATCAGAGTTGAGGTATTTTCCGATCCGACTCAATGATGTTTATCTTTTTTTTCCTTAATGTTCTACACATAAAAAATACAAAATACAAAAAAAAAAAAGTCGCATAGCTTTATTAGGATCATTAAGCTCAGCATCGGCTGAAAGGCTGTAAGAAAACACCAGGCATCCTGGCAGAAACACACACTTTAAAAAACATTTCCAGCTGTTAATAAAGTTTAAAAAAGTGGGAAGACGTCGTCTGAGGTCAGGTGTTGTGAAGAACTCGGAGCTGCTCGGATATCAAAACAATTTGCAAATATTTCTCCGAACAGCGCTTGGTATAAATATCGGCTGCTGGAGTCTTTGCCCCTCATCGTGTGACCTAAAGCACACTGATTTACGGACAAACGGTTGTTTGATGTCGGAGACGGATGTCCCGAGACCTGCTGGTGTACCGTGTAATGCTATTGTTTTCCGGATGGAGAAACTCAGATGAGGGATGAGTTTCAAACCCCTCTCCCTCTCTCCCTCCCCCGGATGCTGCTGACTGCATCGATTCGCCCTCCCTCCAGCGGGGCTGTCGAGCTTCACGCTGAGTTCCGCTTCCTGAACATTTGCCACCTATTTCCCGCACTAAACATGCCGGTTCCCCCGGAGGCCCGAGACGGATTTCAGACATGTTCTTCAGCAGCTGAGGCTTTGATAGGGGCAGAGCTGCGGATCTGCGCTGGAGATGTGGAGTAGTGTAGGTGTGAAGGGGTGACGGGTGGGCTGGGGATGTCTCAGAGCCTCTTCTCACTTCCCTCCTTCCTTCCTTCCTCCTGGACGCCCCCCTCCGTCTCTCTCTCTCTCTCTCTCTCTCTCTCCCTCTGTGTCTGCATTTCTCTCTGAGCTCTGAGGCTCCAGAGCTGTGAAATCGATGTAGTTGTCTCACAGTTGCATTGTATTGCCAGTGAGAGTTTGTTTTTCAGTTTTTATTCCAGGAAAAAATGTTTCCACCAGTAAAACTTCATGAGTCTGTATAAAATGCGCCGCCTGATAAGACGTTTTCCAAAATAAGACAGATGGGGCAATTCTGCAGTGTGTGTGTGTTGATGTGTAAGAGAGTTCGTGTATGCATGTGTGTGCATATGTGACCGTAAAACTGTTCGAAGGTCTGATGAACTGTCACATGTTCAGGCGCGCTCGTTAGTGAACGCAGCCCTTTTGTACCGTCACGTGCGTCCCTTTACCGTCGTACGCTCTCGTGTACCTTTCCCGCACACACACACACACATATTCACACTCCTGTAACTCCCTTCCATGCCAGACAGGAGAGGCGAGAGTCTGTCTGGATAAAAACTATGTGCAAAATAAAAGCATTAGTCGCATTTGCAACCATTTCAGTCACCATCTGGTGTGTGTGTGTGTGTGTGTGTGTGTGTGCTTGAGTTAGGCTGTGTGCAGGTGTGCAAGCATGTGTGCAAATGCGAGTGAGTGAGTGAGAGAGAGAGAGAGAGAGCATTTGTGCTCGTGTATATTTGGGAGCACATGTAAGTGTGTGTGTGTGTGTGTGTGTGTGTGAGAGAAGCGTGTAGACTCGGAGTGAGTCCCTCCTGAGCTCAGTCCTGTCCTGCTGCCAGCAGTCTAACAGAAGCAGCTCTGTGTTTTGTAGCTCACAGGAAGTGGAGAGAGTTCACTGGCGAGGACACGGCCTCTTCCCACCGCCTCGTCCTCTCTGCACCGGCTCCGATCAGCAGAACCCGCCGTCTGACGTTCCCACCGGCACCGTCATGTCTACACTCAGGGTGCACTCAGAGATTCATCCACGCTGCATCGACTAAAATCGATAATTAGTTTAATTGGAAACGAATTTGATTGTCGAATTTATCGTTGGTGTCGTCGCGCTTCTTTCTCGCGCGAACTGCGAGCGCTCTGACGTCATGAAGGTGTCAGGCTTACTGGAGCGGAGGGAGTAATTAGCGCCATGGCGAACACCTTCACACGCAAAAATTGAAAGTGTGGGAACATTTCACTCTTCTCATGAGCGAAACAGCCGCTGGCGGGGGGGGTTGGGGGGGATTGCGTGGCCGAGCCAGGCATCGTCGTGAAGGACGCGAGTGGAGAAGGATTCGCAGAGTCGGGTTTTTCATTTCTAGTTCTCTTTAATCAACATCTGTTAACCTGCGCACATCTCATTGCAAGCTTTTCAGCGTTCTTTCTCTCTCATGCTGTTGTGCTCCACCACTCTTTTCAGCTCACAGCAACACACACACACACTAATTAGCCGTATTCTCCTCAGGTGTGTGTGTGTGCTTTTTCCCACTTACCTCACTCGCAGGCCGTCACGCTTCACTTCACTTGACTCCGCCCCTGCCACTTGACCACGCCCCTTCGCCAAAGTCAACGTATCTCCTACAATTACCATCTACCATCTTTAGGCTTTAATTACTAGTTAACCATTATTGCACACACTTTGTTGTTTCATCAGGAAAGGTCTTAATTAATATTAGGGCTATCGATATTAACAAGTTAACGCATGTGATTAATCTAAAAATATTAACGTAATCCTTTTTTTTTTTAAAAGCAAATAAATCATACGACCACGTTTGACCCTAATGGCTTTCCATAATCTCAGCGCGGTTACCCGGTTGAGTGTGATAGCGACTCGTTTAACACTGATGATATGAGATGAATGAGGAAACATCACCAGGTTATATAAAACTTTTCTAGAGTTCGAGAGGAAACTATTGCTACTAAAATACATTAAACTTAAGATGCGGTGGCTCAGGCAGCTGAGGCTCTAGCTTGTCGACTTTTTGCATCTAAGGATCCGGGTTCGAACCCCACCGTCGGAGGTTTTCCACGTACAACCCAGCGACTGCGTGCAGCGCCGGTCCCATTCGAGAGATTTTAATTTAACATTTGTTAAACGTTAATGTTTTTGATATTATAAAACTGCAAAATGTTTCCTCTAACCAGTTTGTTGTGCATTCTTTATTCAAACATTGCACATAAATAATACAAGTGAATCTGAGTATTTTAAAATTGTGATTAATCGCGATTAATCTCTGTGATTAACTAGATAAAAATTTTTAATCGGTTGACAGCACTAATTACAAACAAAGTTTTTATCTTTATGTTGATATTGATAGTTACCACATGCACAAAAACAGCCTCAGGCTAAAGTTAAAAGCTGATAAACTTAAGTAAGAGCTATAGAGTAATTGTTGCATTCGATTAATCAATTCAGTAATCGATAGATTAATCGATTATCAAAATGATGGAATGGTGAAAACTTCAAAGTAGCTATGTAATTCACTCTAGATTAGATGAATATCGTAAATGTGACTAGTCGTTAGTTGCAGCCCTAGCCTACCTGATGTTCCAGAGCTCCCCCTAGTTTATGTAAAAATGTGCAGATCCTGATGAACGTTTCTATTTCAGTGATCAGGAAGCAGGTATAAGAGAAACAGCTATGGATTTATTTCCTCAAGCAGCAGCTCACAGGTCTATCGTTTCTATGGTAACTGATAGACTGCGATACACTGCGACTCGTCTGGCACACCTGATCCAAAAGTACTAAGTGTTATTTAATTTGAAATCAGCTGATTGCACTGATGGTGTGACCCGCAGTAACCCGCAGCGTGTATTAGTTTTTAGCCCAGACGGATATTCAGATCTGCTAATCCGACACCGAGTCCGTTCAGCGCTCAGGATTTCCCCTCCCGTCTCCACACGAGACGGGAAGGGATTCTGGATAGCCGCCGGTGTCTGAGGTCTTTCAGGACAGGATGTTTGTGTAACTCGGCCAGGCGTAAAGCTGTTCGGCTCCTCTGCGCTGACTGAGCTTCGCCCCGTAGAGCAGCTCCGGTCCGCTGGAGAAATACGAACACGCGGCTCCCTCTTTATTCCTTCACCTCTCCTAACCCCCGGGTGTAAGTGCAAATTAGAGAGAGAGAACATGGCCTGGAGTCTCTGAGTGCATGTGCGTATGAGTATGTGTGTGTATGTGTGTGGCAGGAGGGGGGTGTTTGGAATATTGGCTGTGATTGTGTCTGACACTGGAGCTTGTTTGAATTGGAAATCAGGAAATTTGGGTTGCAAAATTTGGTTAGATGGAGATTAAGTACCGCTGGAGTTCTTCAGCTGGAGAAAATTGCGGATTTTAGTTCCTGTTCTGATCGTTATCCTTGAGGACATGCGCACAGTACACACACGTACACACACACACACACACACACACACACACGCACAAACTCTGTGGTGGTTCTGAGGCTAATGAAGCAGATTGGCGGTCCAGGCCCATGTGGGAGATGCAAAAGTGCCGACTGGTGAAGAATTGGCAGCAGTTCATCTACACTATCATCTCCTCATGGCAGATACTCTTTCTGGCAGGATGGAGAGTTGATTGATCTCTCGGAAAAGGAAGGATTTTTTTTCTTCTGCAGTGCATTACGGGCTTTTTCGGCTCATCAGCCCCAGTGGTGTACCCGTACCTGCGAGTGTCTTTTCTATGAAAATGTTACTCGTTTTGCACTCAGGATGTTTAAACTCGGTTAAAACACAAAACTTTTTGTGTGTGTCTCATCCCATGATTACAGAAGAACTCTCGGCGCTGTCAGGCTGAAAAAGTATTTGCGTAGTATAAATGCATAGGTGCCAATAATTGTGACACCAAAATTAGACCTTTTCCAATACAAAAATATCTTTTAATAAGTTTTTATTGTTATCTTTACCAAGGGTGCCAATACTTATGAAGCTGGCTAGGTGTGTGTGTGTGGGGGGGGACCTTTAACAGCACACCCTCTAATTCACGCCTGCTTCTTTCTCACAGATAAGCCGGAGAGCTACGACATGTGGTACGAGAGCCGCTTCGAGGAGTGCGACAAGGAGGCCTGCCTGTCCTTCTCCAAAGACGCCCTGTGCTCAAGGGTCACCGTCGACCATAACTACTACGCCATCTGTCAGAACCTGCTGTCCCGCTACGCCACGTGGAGAGGCAGCACCGGGGGCCTGCTGCACGACCCGCCGGCCAACGTGGTGAAAGACGGGCACCTCGACGCCCTGCTGGAGGAGTGCGTCAAGCCCAAGGCGCGGTATGGACGCTTCGCGGCTGCGAAAGAGCTCCGGCAGTATCTGGCCGAGCTCAGCGGTACGGTCAGGTAATGACCGGGGCGGTGGTTTACCGAGATACTAACTGCTTCTCTCTGCTCTCCGGGTGGCCGAGGAGCTGTTTCAGAGCGAAGGAGAGAGGAAAAACATCCGCGAGCTCTGATAGCTGTGTTAACGTTCCAGCCTGCTGACTTTTTAGAACTTGTGATAGATCATGATGACTGGATGAAGCTCTCCATGTTTTTTATGGAATGAAAGAACACTTTTTTTCTTTTCTTTTTTTTGAAACTTGATTTCACGATGGAAGGAGACGGAAACTTGCTAGTGTTTCAGTCTCAGCTCAGAGAGTTTTGCGGTGAGTCTCTGAAAAGAGAAGCAGGAGCTGTCGTACTTTCTTCCAAAGCGTTGCTCGGTTTGCTGAGACGCGATCATGCTCAGAAAGGACAGCTGGAGAGTTCGGCGCACAGCAGCTCGGGAGAAACCAATTTCCAGGCCTCGTCACTAAATCGCAAGACTTCCAGCGAGCTGATGGTTGGCAGTCAGGCAAAGGCGAGGGTTTAGAGCTGAATAATGACATAGAGATGGGTTTGATTTTACGTATATACCAAAGATCCTGGATATAAGTTGCTCCGATTCCTGTAGATTTCAACATACTGAACTGATTACGAGTGCCCGAGGCACGGCAAAACCAACACTTTTTTTTTTCCCCCGAGGTATTCATCGAGCAGATCCAGTGAGGACTGAACTGATTACGGGACGATTCTCTGTTCTGAATAAATAACCACCAGGTGCGGTTTAAGCCACTGTTTGAAAGCTGAGACGCCGAATGCGGCGATTCGCCGGCCCTACCGTCCAAATTAAATTCTCCAGCTCTGAAATTGATTTAATCACACGTCTCTGACACTTAACATCGGTTAACCTTCAGCTATCAATCTGCCATTTTTTTCATGTTTCTGCTTTTTTTTTTTTTTTAAACAAATTAGCACATTAGCTTTGATTTTACACATGGTGCACCAGGGAATTAGCCCTGTGTGTGTGTGTGTGTGTGTGTGTGTGTGTGTGTGTGTGTGTGTGCGGAGGCGTGATCCAAATCATAAAATCATTGATCTCTGAGCTTTGGGGGAGAGGCCGAAATCCAGATAATCACTTCAGCTTAGGACATTTCGCCAAGGACACGGACGCAAAGGAAAGACGTTGCCGTGAACTTGAGTTCCTGGAGATCTCCAACCTAACAGAACCTGCTTCCTTCTCTAATCTAATCTCCGACTCGAGCTCTGCTGTATCTGAATCTGTTGGACTCGCGTCAGAATCGCACGATCCACATGACCGTGACTCCTCACGTCAGGTGTTAGATCAGGGCAGGAATGGGGTTCCACACGGTTCCGCGTCTCCTCGGACCTCCAAACGTGGAAAAGCAATAAGTGAATAAGTTCCTGCGTTCTCGTTCTCCACCGTATGACCCGGTTTCATCATCTCCGAGATCTCTGCTCTACCTGGGACTCATTTGCACCTCTTTAGCAGCGGGCGCGAGCGTTTTGTAAGTGCGTTAAGAAAAAAGAAAAAAAAACTAAATGGGGAAAAAAAAAAAATAACCCTGTCTGCTTGTGTTGTAATTATTTTTCATCGAGTCATATATCAGCGGTGTCTGATTTTACTGTGCCTTTCATTCGAAAGTTGTATCCACAACTTTTCAGTGGGTTTAATTGATCAAATAAATGAATCTATCTATCTAGAGATTATCTTGTTTTCTTTGATTACCAACAACGCACAATGTGGTGTCCGGGTTCATGTGTGAAAATGATTCCTCAGTCTCCCAGAACCACTCTTAATGGGGGAAGAAAGATGTGATAACCTGGTCATTTAGGTCGTCAGCTGACTTAATTTTATTGCCCCATAAGGTTGCTGAGTCTCGACCTGAGCGACTGAATCAACCCCAGATCATAACACTGTCTCCAGAGACTTGTACAGTGGACACTATTCATGATGCGCTTCCCTTCCTACCCTGACACGCCCATCACTCTGGAATAGGCCCAATCTGGACTCATCAGGTCACATGACCTTTTCCATCGCTCCAAAGTTCAGATCTAGCAAACTGAAGCCTTTTTCCTTATTTGTCTCACTAACAAGTGGTTTTCTTATGGACACTATGCTGTTTAGTCCCAATCCTGTGAGTTCTCATCACATTGTGTGTGCATGGACATGCTCTTACTTTCACTATTAAACAGAGCATTTTTATTTTTTTTTAACATTTCAACTACACTGCGAGGTTAAATGATACGTTTTCTCATTAATCAAGTGTTCATCGCTATCCGTTCACATGTTAATAACATGTTGGACAGCCTTTAACCCAGTCCCAGTCATTGTAAATCTCTTTAAATTGTTTATTTGCTTAATCCAGTCTTATAATTAGATTATTTTTTTTGGCCGGGTAGTGTGGTCATTTATTTACATTTACAATACAAATAGTGTCAACAAACAGAAATTTGAGGAATCTTTCCTCATAATTTTCTATTCTTTATTATCTGCAGACGACCGCTCCTCACTTTTATTGCTGTTGCTCTGACCATCGCCATCACTGTGCACAAGGTTTCTAATAAAACTAAAAGAAGTGCTTTGATTAAAACAACACGTTCCTCTTAAACCTATTTATATCGGAATAACTGTGATGTACTGTATATACATATGATGCCTAGTAATAATGTCTCGCTTTGTGTATTATTGTTGCTATGCTTTTCTAAAGGTTTGCAGCACTAATGTCACGAGGAAACGAAAGTAGAGACAACCGTCTGTTCAGCTTCGATAAACAAGACTAACTCGCTCTCCATTTTCTAACAATGTTCAACATCCTGTTAATAAGTAAGGCAGCGACAAAAGAAGAAATCCAGATAAAATAAAAGCAAACACATTTTGAACTCGAACTCCCAGAATGACTGCAGTTATAGTAAAAAAAAATAAATAAATAAAATAAAGTCAGGAACGATCAAAAGGAAAATTTGCCTAATTTAATTGTATTTTGTATGTGTATGCTCATGATTGTAATGCAGATCATGTCTTTTTTGCAGATTTTCTTCAGCACAGTCCTATTCATTGGTCACCCTACTGTATATTGCTCCGACTAATGTTAGAGGCGTGCAGTAACTCAATCTAGTTAGTCATCTACAGTATGAGACATTGAACATGCAGGTTTGATAGCAGTATTAGCATGACAGATGAAGCGCTGGAAGCTGATCTGCATGAGCAGGGTGTATAAGTGAAGACATGAGAGAGCGGGACACAATAAGGCTGTGTTCTCATCACAAGACACGTTGTTCAATTCTGATTCTTTGGTCAGATCGGATTTGCATGTGATAATAGAGTACATTCGTAATTATACAGTAAGTGACTCTAATGTGGACGTGTCTGTCTTTTGAAACGGCAAGTATGTGCACATTGATATGTATTGACTTACGTTATCTGGGATAAAACACATATATATATATATATATATATATATATATTCATTCATTCATTTTCTATACCGCTTAATCCTGTGTTCAGGGTCGCG
>JAQQZS010000033.1:32602773-32615511 GCA_030068045.1 Platyallabes tihoni | reverse complement strand
ACATAGAGACGGGAATCGAGCCTTGCCGGGAATCGAGGTGCAAGGCGACACTGCCAACCCCTATAATTGCTTCTATTTCCCCTATATTTTTTTTGTATAACATAATCAGAGGGCACTCCATAGGTGTGCAGGTAAATCAGATTTCCCAGCTCTGACAGAACAAAAGACGCCTTTTCTGCCATTTCTCACAAGGTGGTAAATGACTTGATGAAATTACATTTGCAATGCAAGGCACCACTGACACACCCACCCTGAGGTCCCCACAAGTAAGGAAGCTTGACCTGTAGCTCGTCCCACTAAAATAAAATACATTTTTACAATCTTTTTTTTATTTTACATTTACAGTTATGGCATGTAGCAGAAGCTCTTATCCAGAGTGACTTACAGACATGCTTTGAGGTTTCTAGCAATAAATGCATTCCAGTACTGATCCACTACATTGGGGATTAAAATAATACATCAGTCTAAAAATTATGTTGTGGAGGTAACGTAGTGATGTAAGTACACAGACAACACGGTTTTACTGGAGTGTAGACTCCATGGCCAAATACAAAATAAATAAATAAATAAATAAATAGATAAATAAAAGTCACACACACACACACACACTAATATTTCATTGGAACGTCTTTTGATCACAGTTGTGGCATCATTTTAATAAACTTTTGCAATGGAAGTGTCAGTCCACTGTGTAAAGTTTTCTCCAGCACATCACAGAGATTCTCAATGGGGTTAAGGTCTTGCCAATCCATGTGTGAAAATAACATCTCATGCTCCCTGAAGCATTCTGTCACAATTTGAGCCCAATGACTCCTGCCATTGTCAACTTGAAATATGCCTTTACCATCAGGGAAGAAAGAATCCATTGATGGGGGGGAAACCTGGTCATTCAGTACATTCAGATCGTCAGCTGACCTCATTTTTTGGTGCTGAACCTACTGTAGACCTGAGCAACTGGTGCGACCCCATTCTTGGACAGTAGCCATGTTGTGTGCATCACTTTATCTGCCTCCCTTCTTACCCCTGTCAGACCCATCACTGGAACAGGGTAAATCTGGACTCATAAGACTACATGACCTTTTTCCAATGATCCAACGTCCATCCTTTATGCTCTCTAGCAAACTGGATCCATTTTATTTTTCAATTAGTCTCACTGATAAGTGGTGTTCTTAAGGCTACACAGCTGTTTAGTCCCAATTCCTTAAGTTTTTGTCATTTTATGTGTGTGGGAATGTTCTTACTTTCAATATTAAACGTAGGTATGAGTGCTCGTTTTTTTTTTTTTTTTTAATGATTTAATTTCACTAGGCATTTAAGTCAATGCTCATTCAGGGTGTTTTTCTGACCACAGTTCTTCCTCGAAGATGATACTGTAGTTCACCACTATCCTTTCAGGTTGTAATAATTTGTTATACAGTTCCTAACCCAATATTAGTAGTTTCAGCAATTTCCTCAGTTATTTTCTTTTCTTGAATAGATGGATTTAGTTGCAGGAAGGGTTGTTGCTAACCCTAACCCTCTTCTGAAACAGAGTAATATAGCAGGATATGTCTTCTGACACGGGTAACTTGTTGCAGCTGAACAATATTAATCACTGCATTAATTGTCCAATGGAAGGCTCTTAATTATCTGCTTAGTTAAATCCAAGTAGTGGCTTTTTTACGTAAGTACTTCAAGAAGAGGTAGATTTTAGACATCATTTGAAGACTAAAAACTAATAGAGCCCGGGGGGGGGTTGGTGTTTAGGTTTAGTTAAAGAGACTCAGGTTAGGGTTAGATGTACTATTAGCAAAGCAGTAAAAATAATTCAATTAATGGGAAAGAAGGATATTAAAGGTCCCCTGTAACAAGTTATCAGAGGCCACTGTTTTCCCCTAAAATGTGTGTGTGTGTGTGTGTGTTTCAACGCTCCAGATGAAATACCCCTCAGATGGTGCACTTCTCCTCCAAATGTGCTGTTAAATGAGCTATTGCTGAGCCACGTCCTACCAGAGACCCGCACAGCTGAGCAACAACCCGAGGGAGGGGTATATTCTTAAATGAGGTCATAATGGGGGAAATTTTAATTGGCTTGTTTAAACCTAAAAAAAATAATAAAAATCTTCTTCTTCTTCTTCTTTTTTTCGTACATGTACCCTGCAGATCCATCTGAATGTTTAAAACGAACAAAAAGTAAATTTTGTGTAGTAAGTCCCCTTTAAGATATGTGTGTGTGAGTGTGTGTAAAAGTGAAAGTGTTACTTCATTCATAAAGACTCTTGAGAAGGAAGAAAGTGGGCGGAAATGGTCTGAAAGCTCACAGAAAATTATAGCTTTTCTCTGTGTGTGTGTGTGTGTGTGTGTGTGTGTGTGTGTGCGCGCATGTGTGTTCGCATGTGTGTTTGTGTGTGTGTGTGTGTGTGTGTGTGCATGTGTGTGGATAGAACAAGAATAGTATCCTTGCCTCGAGCTTCTACACTATAATTTTGGCTTTGTGTTTCACCACACGCAGCCGTTTGCCAGAAACATTATTAAGCAATAATCCACACATGCATGCAGACACATGGTACACATTGTGTTCTTCCTCTGAGCTTTGTCACATTAATCCAACTGTCTAACAGAGAGGGATTGTGGGGATAACGAATCTGTCTCTGGAGACCTCGGCACTGTCTGTTTGGATAAATAAACATGAATCTGATCCAACCCAAGAGGTTTTTATCGGTGGTGTGCCGGATAAAATAAAATAAAATAAACGATGGTACTTTTCTACAGCGGCACGGTGGCGTAGTGGTTAGCACTGTCACCTTGCACCTCCAGGGTTCGATTCTGCCTTGGGTCTTTGTGTGTGTGGAGTTTGCATGTTCTTCCCGTGCTTGGTCGGTGTCCTCCAGGTACTCTGGTTTCCTCACACAGTCCAGAGACATGCAGGTTAGGATAATTGGTGTTCCCGAATTGCCTGTAGTGTGTGAAGGAGCATATAAGGGTGTGTATGTATGTGTGTGTGTGCCGTGTGATATATTGGAACCCCGTCCAGGGTGTGTATATATATATATAATTATCTAGGCATGTAGATCTCCCTATATACTTGTCCTACTACATGCCATCTACATGCCTGGGCACATTTGGCAACAAATACTCTATACTATATTATACTATACTATACTATACTATACATATAATAATTTACATTAGTAGTAACATTGAATAAACACCTACAGTAGATGCAGCTTCATCTCATTTTCTTGCATAAGGCTACACCCCTATAGGGCACCGCATCCTATTGTCTCCACTGATACAGCTCCCATTATGGCACTTCATTATCATTTCTTGCACAAAAGGGAACTCTAAAGGGCGCTGCATCATTTAGTCTTCACCGGGAGGGCACCTTAGAGGGCATTCAGTCACTTTTTTCCCTCCTATTTAATGGCCAGTGTATCATGACTTCTCCACTGTACAGGAACCCTGGAGAGCACTTTATCATGTACTGTACAGTAAATGCACTTTGCAAGCCATGTCAATAAATATTCTTTTAGATAAGGTGTTTATGAATGAAAGTGTTTATAACATTTCGTAAGCTTTGAAGAGAAAAATTAACAAGGCATGTTTGGATATATTAGTAATACATTAATTAAATGTCCTAAATGTTTATATTCAGTCCAATTACGTCAAAAAACGTCACTTTTTCAAGTTGCTTCTCGATTTATAAAAATGTACACATACAAATGTTTAGTCATTTCAATAGCTGTTTAAACCATGCTTATGTAAAGGACCATTAAAAAAAAAAAAAGTTAAGCATCCAGAATAAAGCGGTATATATGATGAGTGAGTGAGTGAGTGAGTGAATCTCTGAACATGGAAATTACTTCAATACAACTAGATATTTAAACGTAGGTATTTTTTTAAGCAATGTGTTTCAATAATGTTCATTTTTGTCCCTTCCATGAGTGAAGGAGAAGTACTTTCCATTTTTCTTTCAATTCTTAAACAACCTCTAACAAACTGTTTGAGCCATCCCGAGACGAGCCTAGCCATGCTCCTCAAATTAAATGTTTCTATAGAGGAACTTTTTGCTTCTGCTTAGGTTAGAAAGAGCCATCAGCTGTTCGAGGCAGCTCCATACAGCTGGAGTAATTGTTCCCCATGTTGTCTGATTGTACCTGTGTCCTCTGGGCAGACAGACTACCTTTTAAAACATCCTCTTAGCTGTCAGCGAAACATGCTTTAAATAAGAAATATGTGGGTCGTGGTGCCCCTGTTCTGTGCTACATGAGCTAAATCTGAACATGAGCGTGGCCTCGCTTGTCAGATTGCTGGCTTCCTAAAAAAAAGACCCAGATATCTTATTTGGGCCAGACAAGGAAAAACCCTCTGTGGCTTTCTCACATGGGAAGAGAAATAAGAATAATAAGAAAATGCAGCAGAAATAAAACCCGGAGTGACTGACTGTGTGTGATTCTACTATAATAAAAATAGCCAAAGAGAGAAAAAAAGGATGAGTTCAAATGATTGAATTATTAATATCATACGACAGTGATATCGAGTTCTTGGCTGTTGATTGGTGTTAATTTTCAATAACAGAAGCTCTGACATTATTTCCAGCTGTTTTGCATATCCCAGGTTTGCGTATATTAAGGCACCTGCTCGAATACGTTATTGTGTCTATAGTAAAAATTTACACCAAGACAGTGTAGGAAAAAAAATGTATAATTGTTGATATGGTGAAGTTTTCTCTAAAACTCTTAGGACTGGGATTAAACAGATGTGTGTTCATAAAAAAAAAAAAATCAGAACAAAAAGGCTTAAAGATAACGATTGGACATTGGAGTGATGGAAAAAGGTCATGTGGTCTAATGAGTCCAGATTAAACCTATTCCAGAGCGATGTATGCGTCAGGGCAAGAAGGGAAGTGCATGAAGTGATGAACCCATCATGCATAGTGTCCACTGTACAAGCCTCTGGAGACAGGGTTATGATCTGGGGTTGCTCCAGTCGCTCAGGTCTAGACTCTAGAGGCAATAGTCTATAATTATGTGGCAATAAAATGAAGTCAGCCTGACCTGAATGTACTGAATCTCCAGGTTATCACATCTATGAAGGTTTTCTTCCTTGATATATTCTCGCCCATATTCCAGGACTCAGATTGTAATAGAGTAATGAGACAATTACAATATTGATATGTCATGTTGTCGCATTGTCACTATGTCGCTCGTTTGCACATTTGCACGAGCACTTAATGTTGTCTCTTTTGTATAAAAAACGTAGATAGTTCTCTGTTAACTTAAAATGTCAATCTGTCTTGTCCCAGCTAGCCAGCTATGTAGGTCTCTATGTTAGCTAATTAGTTTCTGTTAATTTATGTTGTTAATTTATGTTGTATGTACAGTAGCACCTTGGTCCTGGAGGATCGTTGTTTCGTTTCATTGTGTACTAAACTGTATATAGTTGAAGTGACAATAAAAGCCTACTTGACTTGACTTGAGTGGTTCAAGTCAATGAGGAATCATTGAGGAATCATTTACACAGATGAACTAATCACTACTGAGTCCTGACATTAACCCCACTTGAGAAGAGTTTGCCTCCCCCGACATACAAGAGAGGCAAATACAAGATTTTGGCCAAACGTAATGTAATGAATGTTGTGACGTTGCATAAGGTTGTCGAAAAACATTCCAATGTGTCAATCAATTTGTATCATTAGCAAAGCTAAGCAAAGCAAACTGTTATTATGTTAGCACAATTATGAGGTTATTCTTTAATAAATGGATAGTTAAGCCCTATGAAGGCTTAGTGGACCACTGTCGCCTTTCTCCTCCAGGGTTGGGGTTCGATTCCCACCTCTGAGTTTGCATGTTCTCTCCGTGCATGGTGGGTTTCCTCCAGGTACTCCGGTTTCCTCCAACAGTCCAAAGACATGCACATTAGGCTAATTGGTGTTCCCAAATTGCCCATAGTGTGTGCTGTGTGTTGCTCGAGACCCTGTGTGATCATATATATGAGATTTATAAATGAAAACAAACATACATATTCAGCATGTTTACAAATGACATTTATATAAAAGTAATGTTTTTTTTTTTTTTTTTTTTTTTAGAACATGCTGTTATTGGAAAATAGTAAAATTGCTTTATCACACCAGTTGTTGTTGATTATATTTTGTAAAACTGTATCTGCAAAATTTCATTAATTACTAAATACAAACACATGCAATTAAAAGCCTGTTTAGATAAAAACACAACAACAATACACTATAAATATACACATACACATAAAAGATAAGCAAACTCTTGGACAGAATTTAATTCCGGGTCCTTCCTGTGCAAAAGTTTGCACTCCCTTAGTTTGCACCCCCTCGTCTGTGTGATATACTGTAAGTACTTTCTTAGAACTTTTCTCGCCCACATTTTGTCTTAATAACTGTCTCTAACCTCTTGTATATCTACCAAGCCCTCAATTTTTTTCCTGAAGTGTCTCTTCTAAATCTAACAAATTGCTTGGCAAATCTGTCCATTCTTCCTGACCGCTGGGTCACAACCCTGCGACACACTGCCTTCTTCAGATCAGCTCTGGAGACAGACAGGGTCATGGCTAAGGGTTGACAATTTCCTTTTATATTAGTTTTTGTTTCTTTTTTTGCTGTTTGTGGTGTTGTCTTGCTGCAGGACACACCTACTGTACAGTATGTGTCATGTTAAAGGCGTAAATTGTAAAACAAAAGTGTAAAATGTTTAGTTAGGTATAGTGAATGTTTTTCATTGCATAATGTGGAAATGCAGCATGTACTGTACAGCGCCTTGCAAAAGTTTTCATATCCCTTGAACTTTTCCACATTTTGGCACGAACCAAGCACAAACGTAAATGTATTTTATTGGGATTTTATTTGTTAGACCAGCACAAAGTGGTACCATAATTGTGAAGTAGAAAGAAAATCATAAATTTACAAATAAAAATTTGAAAAGTATGACCTGCATTTGTATTCAGTCTTCTTTACTTTGAACTAAAAACCAGCGAAACAGTTCAGAAGTGTAATTAGTATACAGTATTAGGGTCCACGAGTGTGTAATTTAGGGTGCTTTCTCACTGGGGTCCAGGAACCGTTTCTGAGCAAACTTGGCCTGGACCGATTGCAGAGGTGGTATCGGGAACGATTCATGCATTCCCGAGCATGGAAGGCGGCACATAAGTACGCACTTGTGCTCAAAAGAGTAAGTGACGTATAGTTACTGTTTGACTCCGTACAAAACACACTGCACACAAAACATTGATTCATGGTGAGGTTTCAGGTTCAATAGTTTCAGCACATCAGCTAAGTTTGATAAGCTACAATCAACAAGGTTAAGGCAAAAAAAAAGAGCACAAGCATCTCTCTTATAGGAAGGTCTTCTTGATTGGAGAATTTGGCAGACATTCCTGGTCTATCCAGGTCACAAGGACATGCTTCCATCACACACCAGAACTATCTTGAACCAAGATGATCCTGGGGAGAACAGAAGTACGTGATTAGATATTTATTATATGTATCGATGCTATTCGTTAAACTTTACAGCATGCATTATATTTATTTGTAGCATTTCTTGTATTTCACTGTACTTAACTGTATTTCTTGCATTTCTTTATTCATTCTTTACATCTGTATGATTAATTCACGGTGTACATAAACATTATATTTTTGCCATAATAGACATGTTGTTCAGAGTGCCATAGATTTTGTCACAAAAAAAAAAAACATCCACATAGAGCATTAACAGGTGTAACAGTTTACGACTCGTGGTTTCCTCTTCTTCCTCATTTTGGACAGCAGAGAAACAAACTACCTCTCTACAGCCACCTACTGTTTCCGGTTGTGTAAATATGCATGTGTGCCCAGGATCGGAACAGCTGTTCTTTGAAGCCCTCAGAGGTTTGTTGGAGAGCATTAATAAACAAACAGCATGATCAAGCCCAACGAATAAAGTTGTGGAAAAGTTTGAAGCAGGGTTCAGTTATAAAAAATATCCCAAAAATGTAATATCTCAGGGTGCAATGTTCAATTCATCACCTGGAAATAAAAAGAGTATGGCACGACTGCAAAACTACAAGACATGGCCGTCCACCTAAACTTGACAGGCTGGGCAAGGAGAGCATTGATCAGAGAAGGGTCAGGAGGCTCATGGTAATTCAGAAGGAGCTGCAGAGAGCCACTGCTCAGGTGGAAGAATCTGTCCACATGCCAATGTGGCATTTATGTAATAGTGGCAAGAAGAAAGCCATTGTTGAAAGAAAACCATAAGAAGTATCGTTTGCAGTTTCACATGACTTATCAAGGTGTTCAAGGGGTATGAATACTTTTGCAAGACACTGTACAAGCTCTGGTTTCTGACCAACTTCCGAATGGGATACATTAATTTCAAACTGGGAAAAAGATGTTAAAAATGTCATTTTCCAGAAAAAAAAAAGAGCAAGCAGGCAGGACAAAATTTTAACTTGTGGTGGATTTTTTAACAAGTGCTTTATCTTCACTGATGAAAAATGGTGGAGGTGGAACACGGATGCACACATCCCTTCCCCCATTAGCGGAACAGATAGAATAGCTTGGCTTGACTGGAAATAAGATTTTCTTTCCCTCCTCCATACTCCAGCAATCCCATTACCCAGCATGTTTAAACCAACATCATCATCGGCCCTGTGGGGGAGGCTGGTAGGGGGTTCGGCTAGACGGATGATTGGTGCTTCCCATCCTGCTAGTTACCTCCTCTGGTTTTGTATCTTATCTCTCCTGGCGCGTCTACACGCGCACACATTGTCGTGATTACAAGCACCATTTATTCTTCTCATGCACCGTTGGAAAACAACACGCTGTGGCTCAGAGCCGTGGAGTTCGTGCCATTGGAAAGTCGGGGGTTATGTTTTTTTTATTGGCGCTGTTGTAGGAATGAAAATGTAGACAGTAGCATGACAATCCGTAGATTTAAAACCAGGACCAGGAGTCTTTTTACAGTTGCTCAGATTTCTGGTCAGATTGTGTTTTTGCCGCTCAGTTACAGCACATTCATCAAGATGCAATAAAGAAGGAAAGTCTGAGGTCTGATCGATAAACGAATGCACAAGTAATGAAAAAGTGAGCGAGTTCGATTAAACAGGGCTGGCTGGTTTAAATGTGTTAGCCGGGCTCTCTCTATCTCTCTCTCAACAAACTGTGTATTGATGTATTTGATGTTAACAAATGGCTTTACTGTTTTTACTTATGTCGAACTGAGAACAATAACACCACTGATCATTAATTAAAGTTCACTGAATGTTGTAAAGAAATGAGGCTGAGATTTCCTTTTAGCTCAAACAGCCATGTCACATCGCTACACTTAGTGAACCGTTCCCTAGACTTCATGTTTATCAGAGTTGATTTAATCATCAGCACTGGTTGAGAAAGTCAACCTAAATTGTGAAGTAGATCGCTTTCTCCATCAATGATAAAAAAAAAAAAAACAGACATAATGTAAACAAACGATTCAACATCTGAACAATCAATGCATAAACTCGATCAAAGGACCGATATCACAATTATAAATATTGTGTCTTCATAGGATCATAGGTTGTGTCGCTTGTTTAATATTGTAATTGTGTACATGCGTAATAGTTTGATGGCTATAATGAGAACCCAGTGTATATGGCTTAACATAAATCTCATTCATAATAGGATCTGTGTGGCACATCGGGCAATAGATATACATCCGGGATTTCTATGGGAGTTATTTGCAGGGTCGGGTTGCTAGCTCGATGCCCGATTGTATCTAAGCACTTGGGTCCAACAGTGGCAACCCCTCGGCATCGGGGCTCAAACCAGGGACCTCCTCCCTTATGGAAAAAAAAAATTATGGCAATATATTGTAAAATACAGTGCAATATATTAAATAATACATTTCCATCTAGTGCTTATATTTATTAATATATGGCAATATATAATTGGACCATGTATGAATATTGCAATAAAGACAAAAAACATTATATTTATACTTATAATTGTTCTGTTGAAACATTATTGAAACATTATGCATTTTTAAGAATTATACACACATTTTTACTTTGTCGGTGTGCCCTGATTAATGCCTATAAAGTCCATTTTTTTTTCTAACTACATTAACATATAAGCATAGTGTAAAAAGAAAATATAAAGAAATAGATATATTCAATAAAATTTAATATATTCTTTTTATATACAGTATATTATATAATGTTAAATATGGAATTATATACATTAAGATAAACATTTGTGAATTATGTGAATATTTTTTTTCTGTTAATTATTAGTTAGTATCAGTTGGTGTAGCAACGAGGAATATTAACATTATAAAATCTTTTTTCAATTTACCAACACTAAATTATTTAATATATTGAGTGTTAATAAGTAGAGAAATATAGTTTCTTTGTGTAGAGGCTAGTCTGCAGTCCAACACCTTAACCACCTTAAGCCTCCCCAGGCTACCTGCATACAGTAATAGAATGTAGATGCGTAGTAGAATTCATTTACACTCTGATTCAATATCATCATGACCAGCCATCAGTGCTGTTAGTGAAGCAGCAGCAGCAGGTTTTAAAAGAGTTCTCCAAACTCAGAAAGAAAAACAAACCATGACATTGTTAGCATTCTGAAAGAAAAAAGAAAACATAGAAATTGTAAAGTTGACTCTCCGCTTTCTTAGATTTTATAACCAACATCGTGATCTTCCTTTTCACTACAGGAAGACGGCTTCTTTCACCTTAGCTTTTTTCTTTTATTAAAAATCAATATTTCAACCTCTCTCTCTCTCTCCCTCTCTCACACACACACACACACACATACATGCACACATACAGTACTCACACAGCATGTGCTCGAGTCTTACCGATCATCCTTTCTCCTTCCCATGGCCTCTCTCACTGCTCTCTGTGGTTCTTTCAGCCCCAGAACCCCCACATTCACATTCCTCTCAGGCTATATTTACACCACAGCTTGGAAGGACGTCATGTGGGGCACACTGTATCATCAAAAACAGGGAACAACCCATTCAGGATCCAACTGATCCTAAAATTATAGTTCATTTTTTTTCCCCATCAACATGAGCGTTTGAGCCTGCTATACAGTTATGCCTCTGTATCCATGGGGGATTCGTTCCAGAACCCTGAACAGATACCAAAAAACTTCAGATGCTCAGGTTTCTTATGTAAAATGGTGTAGTATTTGTCTATAAACAATCCATCTACGCTCATCCTTCTCTCACTCTCACTCATTTCCTATATCGCTTATCCTGTACTTGATCATGGGAGGGGAGCCTATCCCAGGGGACTTGGGGTACAAGGCGGGGTACATTGCAGGCCACAAACATGCACTCACATGCACACAATTTGGAAATGCCTGGACTATGGGAGGAAACTGGAAATGCTCCACAAACACAGAATGGAGGCAGGAATCAAACCCTCGACCCTGGAGCAGCGAGGACACAGTGCTGCACATCCTTCTGTATATTCTAAATCATCTCTAGTTTAGTTATACTACTGTACCAATGCTATGTAAATAGTTGTTATATCATATTGTTTAGGAAATACAGATCCAGGATTTTTATGTATGCTCCCTCTCAGGCTTAGAGGGATTGTGTAGATAGATTCATTTCTTTTTAGGAGCCACTTCTCCACAGAAATAAGTAGTAAATGAAAATGACACAATGGATGAGATGCCACTCCCCCTTCTTTCAGTTTCTGTCCATTGCCTATTCCCACTCACTGTCCCTGGGTAAATAACTTTATTTGCTGTGTTTGTTTGGATAACTCCTAGGCAAAACACCGCTTTCTTAAGCTTTAGATTCCTAGAAAAGAAAAAAAAAAAAAAGAAATACTCCACTTCACTGAACGTTTTACTGACCTTTTGTTATTGCTGCCCAAAGCTCCATGAAAAAAAAATGCCCTAGAATACCACCACTCTTTCAGTTGCACTTGTGAATCACCCTTTCCCATTATTACTCGTTGCCCAGAACCTTCCCCAGCATCTGATCTTCATGGCAGCCATTAACAGGTTAGCTCAGTGCTAGGAAAGTAGGCCATGTGCTAAGATGTCTGAAAGGTTTCGATTAAAAGCCTTGGCTTCTCATGTCTTTCTCAGTAGGAGACAGATAACCTTGAGGTGTAAAGCTCAGAGGGAGCAAAAAAACAATGTGATGAACACAACACTGGAGCTGGTAATGCTAAAAAAAAAATAAAAGAAAAATGCCATTCGCTCCTGCCATGCTGTGACTGCACGCTCTGACATCATATGATAAGTGATAAATTTAGGATCTTTCTCTACTCAACATACTCCATCTTTGACAGTTCGTGCATAGGCCGGTGTCTCACATGTCTCCTGTTCTCATCTTGAGCCGGAGAGTGTGTTTGACAGAAGTGTGTCACAATCTCTGCACGTGTCACTTCCCCTACTGTCAGGCTGACATCAAACGAAGTCCACTAGCACCTCAGAGGGATTCTTCGTCAAGAATAAACCAGCTGGGCTCTAACGCTGCTGTGATGGAGAGAAAGGACTTTGTGATTCTTTTATAAAGTACAAAGTCAGAGATATAAAACGTGACATTTTACTAACGCTTTTGACAACGCAGTGCTTTTGAATTCTCCAAATCAGGTTTTCAGAACAGCACCTTCTTGACTCCTTGTAGTTTTGAAGCTCACATTCATGCTCACTCACTCACTGATCTTTACCGCTTTATTCTATATACAGAGTCACGGGTGGGGGGGGGGGGGGGGGGGTTGGAGCCGAAACCAGGACAC
>JAQQZS010000033.1:32572210-32583262 GCA_030068045.1 Platyallabes tihoni | reverse complement strand
GATGGAGGCAGATGATTCGCTGTGGCGACCCCTGAAAGGGAACAGCCGAAAGACAAAGAAGAAGAAGAAGAAGAAGTGGGAACATACGTAGCTCAGGGTGACAGGATTCAAGAAGTAGGTACTTGGTTTTAGTTGGTAGCCAGTTCACTAACAACATGTTATTAGTTAAAATATGATACCATGTAATTAGACCAAATCATATATATTGTCCACATTAGCTAAACCCTTCTTTAAACAAGCTTACAAATGGGTCACTTCAACATTGTTAGAAACATAAAGAAAAAAAGAACAGGAACTAACATCATTAGCAAAGAAACAGTAATTACTGCTGTTAACAAGCTAATATTAGCTAAGTAACAGCTTATTCAGCATGATGCTCAGAAGTGCTTAGCATCAGTTTTTCTGTTTTAATTAATTACATCTACTGTACATCTGCTCTTGAAGGACACTTGTTCATCTTGGAAGCATCCTGTTTCTTATGGACCTTCGTGCACTATACTAACCTTACCTCTCACTATAGTGGATACTGTAGAAAATATCACAAGCAGGTACTAACTAAAATAGCAAAGGTCATAAACAGGATTATTATTATATATATTTTTTTAAGTGAACCACATCTCTATACCAATTATGAACTGGAGGGATGCAGCTGAAACAGAGGAACATCTGTCAGAGCCAGAATTCACACACCATGCTGACACTGCTCATTTTCCTTTACTTTTTCCTTATCAAAGAGTTGTTCAGACACAACTGAAACAAGAAGAAGAATTGTTTTTATATCCAAATATACATACCACCAGTTTTCACTGCTGGAAGATGTTAAAGGTCTCTCATCAAATTGTGCCGCATCCAGAACACTGAAGTTTCCACTTGTAAATATGGCTTTGTCAGCTGTTTAAGTGCAATTTCCAAGAAGGAAAATTAGTATCTCCGAGTTCCCGACATCACTCGATTGCAGCTTAAGTACAGGGTGAAAACTGGGACTGAGTGATTTGGAAAGAAAATAGCTCCAGTATTTCTATTTTTCCCTTGGTGCGAATAGCCTCTGTCTATTTATTTATTTTTCTATTTATTTCAGGCAATTTGCATTCATATTTTTTAGATCTACAGCGTGGGTGAAAAGTAACGAGGCACTAAAAATTTGTAATAAAGTTCATAGTTCTAATACAAATTTATTGAATCTAATTGTACATGTACTTTATTACACAGGAAAATAAAAGCAAATCTTTAAATTTCAACGTAGGCGCCAGTTTCCTCAAATGGCCGGGGATGGAATGGACAGTCTCTGAAGGAAGTTGTTTGGGATATTTCCGAGAAGCTCCTGAATCCGTGCCTCCAAGTCCTCCAGGCTTTGTCCTGTGTACCTCTTCCTTTCCGTAAACCCCACAGGAAAAAAAAAAAAAATATGGAGTGAGATCTGGACTTCCTGGAGCTCATTCATGAGGTCTGTATCCTCCCAGTCAATGTCCTGGAAACTGCTGGTCTAACCATTCACGCACAGTAAGAGCAAAAATGGGTTGGTGATCCATGCGGTGGTGCACCAGTGATACTACAAGATCTATAGCTATTAAAAATTGGCTAGTTAATTTTCACCCACCTTGTATTTTTATCTTTTTTCTTGCAAATACATATTTCTTTCAATTTCCTACATGAAGTCATTCAGAAGTGTGGCCTCAGCAGTTTTACACACAGTAAACCCATGAACCTTAAGACCTTCCTTTATGTGTACTGGTACACAAAGCTGCACTGTTTCACTGAAACACACTCCCTCAGTCAATGCACTGCTTATTACTGGAATAGCATAATGGCGGTGTTATCAGGAAAACAGCATGGAGAAGAAGGTGCCCTTAATTCGCCATCCCCTTTGAGATGTAATGAGTTTAATAAGGCCGTTTTTGCATGCGCACCAACCCCCTTTCTCCCTCTTTGACTCTGTAGGGAGCCTTTCAAGGACTGGACTAACATTTCCCACCAGTGCTCCAGTGTCCATTAATGAGAATTGAGAAAGAAATCCGCATAGGGACACATACGTAACACAGTAAATCAGGTTTTCAAGAATTAACGAGCCCTTCAGCGTTAGTGCAATTTCTGGATTGGCACATTAGAAAGAATCGCTACAGGGTTATGAATAGTTTTGTTCAAACTCTGCTCGCGTAGAGAAGAGCTCCGAATCGATTTATTAATAAAGCAGGAGGTGAAAGTGTAGCGCACAAACATACAATTTATCATCCAGCCATAACGGATATTGACAAGGGTCATTAAGTTAGTAAATGAGATTATTTCATCAATTGCATCCACATACACACACTTACCTCACAGTGTATAAATCATCACACCGTTTTATACAAATTATATGAGAGAAAAATGGGAATTGAACCAAATTACTCTCACTGAAAGGTTTTTATCTGGAGGCTACGCTCAGAAATCAGCCTGATCCTAAGGACATCCATCCGATGGTTCTGAAGCACAAACTTTTGTTTATTCTTCATTTTTTTCTATACTTTTTCACCTCAACCTTGCTGTGAGTCAAATGCATTTGTGCTTGACCCAACAGCCCTGGATAAGTGGTTCTGGCAGATTTCTTCCCCGGTGCCCAATTGTCCATGTTCAACGGGACAAGGAATTTGTGTGGTGGCTCTTTTCTGAGGCTGCTTCCACCCACCAGGGCCTGCAGCGGCACTGAGACTGATAGATGGAGGTGAAGTTTACTGTTGGGAGGATAATGGAGCCCAGCGGATAAGAAGCTTACTGAAAACTCTAAGATGTGGGTGGTGGTGGATGACAAAATAGATGCGGGAGTCAAAGGAAGCGAAAAACAAGCCCTGGGGAAATCTAAAGCCCTGTGATGGGGATGAAATGGTCGCAAGATGTTTCAGATTGGCGCAACGGATCGGTGGGAAAAAGGTGCTGTTGAAAAGATTTGTTTGCGAGTTGGTAAAATACTGATGCAATAAGGACTGAGACTTAAACCATTTCTAGACCCGAACTGACAAGGCTGTGTAAGTCTTTATTTTTCCAGAACATTTAACAATTCGGCTTAAATGGAAAAGGAGGGAAATGGGCCGTCAACAGCTCCAAGCACAAGACACACCATTTCTCAAGCAAAAAGCCACACAGAACAAACAGTTTCATCCAAAACAACTTACTACAGCTGCATTAAACATAAAAGCATTTTACTAAACATCTGTCTCTCTCTTAGAGGTATACATAAAGCCTGGGATATCAAGCAATCCAATGAAAAACTCTTGGGAGCAGGCATTTTTACTTTCTTGTGGACAGCCAGATGTACCAGGACACAAGAAAGGTCATGTTCAATGAGACTATATTTGCTTCTTGCATGTAGTGATGCTTTTCCTGCTGTCATTCTTTCATCTCCAGTTAATGCTTTATCATGGTCAGGGTCATGGTTTACATTACTAATTTGTTCATATTTTGTGAAATAACAACAAAGACTGTCTAAAAATATTGCAGATAGGAGGTGGGATTGTTCACAGTTTCTGTGGGAGCAGATGGGGATGGTGAAATGTTCAGCAGTAATTGGCAGGATTGGTCAAAGTTTTTGTGAAAGTGGGTTGGATTGGTTAGACTTTGTGTTAGAGTGGGTGGGATCAGTCAACATTTCTGTGGGTACAGGTGGCTTTGGAAAAACGTTTTTCTGTGGGAGTGGGTGGGATCAGACTTTAGAATCCCGTTATGAGTGGGCAGGGTTGTAGAACTTCCTGTAGAAGAAAGAGTAGGATTGGGCACATTTTCGGTTGGAGTGTATGAGATTCACCAAACTTTCTTCATGTGGAATTGGTCGGTCTTTCAGGGGAAGTGGATGATGTTAGTCGAACATTCTGCAGGAGCAGGTGGGGTTCCTTGCTTTTTCTGTGGAAGCACGTGTGATTAGTCAGACGCCCTGCAGGAGCAGGTGGGATTGGTCAGTCTTTCTGTGGGAGGGTTTAGGAATGTTTAAAGGTTTTGCATGAGCCGGTGGGATTGATTATTCTTCCTGTGGAAGTGGGTGGGATTAGCCAAGCTTTCTGCAGAATTAGGTGGGATTAGTTACCCATTTTGTACAATTAAATGGGATTAGTCAATCTTTCTGCAGGAGCAGGTGGAATTGGTCATTGGAAGGGTCTAGGACTGGTCTTCTTTTTTATTTTATTTTGCATGAGCAGGTGGTGTTGGTCATGCTTTCTGTGGAAGTGAATACGATTAGTCAAACCTGTAAAAGCAGGCGGTGTGGTCTCTCTTTCTGTGGGACGATATATTATAATTTCTGTATGAGCAAGTAAGATTGGTCAGTCTTTTAACTTACTGCAGGAGCAGGCGAGATTGGTCACTTTTTCCATGAAAGTGGAACGGATTGGTGAAATTATAGTCAAATATTTTTCAGGGGTGAAGTGGATCAAAAAGTAGAACACAGTCCCCTGAACACCTCTATCTTCTGTTACCATTCAAAAGCACCAGAATGACAGTAATAATAAAGTTGGATCACTTTTGTCCCATGTTGCCATTCTTTTAAATTAGGCAACTCTCTGAGAGCATTGCCTCTTTGGGCTCTTGTTACCTGGGTTATGAAGAGCCAGTCTGAGACTTTCAATAGGTCTGAACTTGTTGTGAGCTTTAATGAAACCCTCCGAGGTGAGACAGCTCTTGCTTATTGAGATAGATGGTAGTTTCTCTTATCCTCACAGTTGTTATTTGGTGCCAACCCGAAAAAAAAGTAGTTTAGCAAACCTGGAGGAGCATGATCCAACTTAAAGTGAGAGAAGGTTCGCTAAGATGAAGAAATAAGTCTGACAGAGAAATAAGTCATTCTCAAAATGGTCTTTTATATATATATATATATATATATATATATATATATATATTTTATATATATATAAGCACTATTTCACCTGAGCTATGACTGTTCTATTACCACTGACAGTTCCCGTGTCGTAGTGCCAGAGGTGCGAGTGTCTATGATATAACCACAGTATTTACCTTTTTAGATTGCTTGCTATGGTTATATAGGAGACACATGAAAACTATGCTTTTAAGCATTTTCAGGTAAAGCTGTGATCAGGCAAACCGTGGATATGGACACTTCGCTTAAGGAGAAAGGATGCAGGACATGAAAAGTGTGCATTTACGTTTGGTAATGGTTACTTATGCTACTCACTGCTGACTTTATCTAGATGGAATTTGCCCGGCGAATTTACAACCCATGATTTTGTGAACCAATAGGAAACATAATGGTGCACACAACCATCTTAGACACTAAACCTTGCTAGGGATTTTGTGTGAAGAAACCCAGCTTCTTCTTTTTTTTTTTGTCTTTTTTTGGAATGTTGGCACCCCTGCATTGCAACAGTTATATTACAAAGTATTTTATATCCTTTGGAATTAAAGTATTTTTAGGAAGCTGAGGACGCTTGGGGATATGTTAAAAATACAGAAGCAGCAGGAAGATTTCCTGCATTATCAAATGCTCAGAAAAGAAAGAGCGCTAAGGCATTATTTAAGATCAGCTCTAAATGTTCTTGCTACTTGGTGTAGTTTGAAAATCGTAGGTAAGATTTGCAGAAGGTTCTATTTGCCATGTTTAAAGTCAGCTAGAAAGTCCAGATTTTGTTTTCTTTCTTTTTTCCATTATCTTTTTACCTTTGGCTTTGAATACTAGGAATATAAAAAATCATCATGGATGTTTGACAAAAATGTCATCTCAGAAACTTGAATAGCCTCCATTTATATTCCACTGATTCAGCCTTTCTGTAAGACAAAAAAGACCTCAGGGCTGTGTGTGGTCTCGTGTTCTATGAGTGAAGTATTTAAATGAAATAACATGGGTGGTCAGAATGCTATTAAAAGCAAAAGAGAATGAACTTAAAGCCGTGGCGGTTTGCAGCTGGTCAATGGCCCACGTCACATGCCATGCTGATCCTTAGCCAGTACTACAGCATCTGTTTATTTCAGATAAATCTTGTCACTGCTTAACAGCAGCTGTTCATTTTCATTCATTTTTAGCAAACAAGCAAAACACTGTTCTGAGGATTCCTTAAATAATCTCTCTAAATAAGAGATGTTCAGAGAGCAGCACCATTATAAATTAACTGCCTTTCCCCCCCATGCTGTGGTGTGTTGTGTTGTTTCAGACAGCTAGGTGAGAATGATCTCCATTGTCAATAAATTTCCTCAACTGTCTATAACCATGATTTTGTTCTGGATGAGATGTGATTACTAAAGGTGTGATAGAAAAACATCCAGGTGATCTCTCTGGAAGAAAAGAGGAGAGGATGGGCTGACGGAGATAGTGACACACCTCTGAGCTGGAAGAACAAAGCTCCAAAGAGGATCAATATCAATTTACTCAGGTTTCTTGTGCTGCCTCGGCTTTCTGTCTTAATCTAGTTTGTTGCTTGTTAGGCCTCTCGAAGGAAAACTTTTTCCTTCTATTGGTTTCTAGGCTTATCCTACTGTAGGCTAAGATTCCTGATCATGTAATGGAAACATCAGTGCGTGTCAGGCTTAAAGCTTTAATATATTGACCAGGATAAAAGGTGGACTTGTGTGAAGGTGGTTATTACAAAATGAATGAATAAATTATATATAATATATACTGTAGCTTTGGTAAATTCAAAAACATGTCCTTTCCGAAAACCAGCCAACCCATATGAAATGTGTTTCTTTTCATGTTCATGCCATTGCATGGTAATCAAAATGAGAAGGAGGGAAAACAAACAAACAAACAAACAAACTTTCAAATAACTAAAGCTCTGCTGCAGAGAGAGAATATCTTGCTTTTCTAATTATATAAGGCTGCATGTGCAAATCAATAAATCCTGACAGTCTGTATGTTTATACTTCAATTGTCCCAATAGACATAAATTTTTTATCAGGCATAAAAAAATTGGAGTGCAAATTCAGTAAGGTATGGGCTAAAAACATCCAATTAACACCTCATATTTCTTAACAGATTCCAGACTGATAAAGCCACAGACTTCATCAAGCCCGTCACAACAAAATATAAACAACTAAATAATAATTAAGCATATATAAATATGCTTAATATAAATACAATTTCATTAGCATTTCAAGGTAAATGCATTATCTGAGTATGTGTTAAATTTAAACAACTGGGTTGTCTTTATTGTGATTAGATTCCAATAAAAAAAAAAATCCAACATTTATGACTTTTTTCTTTACTCTATAAAATAAAAAGCCTTGCTACATAAATAAGTGTGACGATGTATCACTAATTGGTATACCAATAATAAACATATACTTTAAATATAAGGGATAATCACAATGTCCTTGCCAGGTACCAAAGTCATCTTTAGAACTAGTGCAAACCACAAGTCTTTATGCAAAAAAAAAAAGAAAAAAAAAGTTGGGACCAAATTATTGGCCTGCATCAAGCAACGAAAACAATAAAATCACTAGAATTGGATGAAGAACTCTCCAATGCGTTATTGAAACCTGGAAGGATAGTGCTGAACCATTAACTTCACAGAAGAAATGTGGTGAACAAAAATTCATGAATGACTGATTTTGAAAATAAAGTTGCAATAGAAAAACATCTGCAGTAGAAATCAGAGCTACATTTAACTGTGAAAGTAAGAGCAGTTCCATACACACACACACACACACACACACACACACACACACACGATGTGATGAGAACTCACAGGATTAGATATAAAATAAACAGCTGTGTGGTTATAAGAAAACCATTTGTTAGTGAGACTAATCAGAAAAAAATGCTCAGTTTGCTAGGAAGCATAAAGATTGAACTTCAGTGGAAAAAGGTCATGTGGTCTGATGAGTCCATACTAATCTTATTCCAGAATGATGTGCCAGGTTTAGAAAAAAAGTGCATGAAGCGATGCACCCATCATGCAGTGCCCACTGTACAAGCGTCTGGAGGCAGTGTTATGATCTGGGGTTGCTTCAGTCGCTCAGGTCTAGACTCAGTGACCAGCTTAACACATCTATGGAGTTTTTCTTCACTGATGGTCATATTCCAGGACTCTTGTGAAAGAGTGGTTCTGGGCTGCATTGGCCATGAGTTGGCATGAGTTGGCCACCACACTATGTGTATATCTTAATCAAAAGTTTCACAATAATATTTTTTAAGGATCTTAAAAATGAATTAATACAAAAACTGTATGCAAATATCAGGATAATAATAAGGGGTTGATGGAGTAGATTATTTTCCATTTTGTGTTTTCCCCTGCTGCTTTCCTTAACCCAGGGGTGGAAAAAAAAATAGACAAGAAATTGTGATGAAGTGAGAATTGTGCCAAAAGATTACTCTTTTAAAGTTGAAGTAACAGCATAAAATAGATTATATGTATATTTATGTATACTGTAGGTATATAAAAGATTAATAGTTTGTACATTTACAGTAAATGATAATAAATAATTCACAGATCATCCATAACATTAAATTGCAAAACATTAATTCCAGTATGGGTGGCACGGTGGCTTAGTGGTTAGCACTGATGCCTTGCACCTCGAGGGGTCAGGTTTGATTCCCACCTCTGTGTCCCCTTGGGGCATTACTCTACAAGACCTCTTGTGGAGTGTGTTGGCCAGTCGGGGATTGAAGAGGGGCGCTGGAAGAAATCAATCGTGCCTAGTGTGAAAGTGCCCTAAAGGTATGCAGATTAGATTAATTGGTGTTTCCAAATTGCCTGTTGTGTGCGAGTGAAAATGTCAGTGTGTGCATTCTTGTGCCGTGGAAGTCTGCACTGCCCCGAGTCCCCAGGGAAAGAATCCAGGCCTCCTGTGGCTCTGTACAGGATAAGTGGTGAATGAGTGTATTGATCACGTCAGAACCACATCAGGCATCATCTGGAATACAAACCAAATGTGTTCAGCTGTCCTTTGTCAGCTCACTTCAATGAGATATAATGACTGCTCCTGCAAAAGTATGTTAGGCCTCAGGCAACAAAATAAACCTGACATAATGTCATTTAGAGTCCGCGACTGGCTTATCTCAGGTTACCGAGAAACATCAACGTTCAAACTCCTCAGACGAATCATCTCCGTTCTGTTTCAGTAGAGAACAATAACAACGCTGTCATCTTCATTAATCTGCTCTAACTGCAGCTCTATCAGGACCTCCATGACATGAAACAGCACAATACCACCGCTACACCGCCAGAATCATCGAGTCCTAACATAACCATCACAATCTCATCCATCCATAACATCACTTAGTGCAGTGCCATGAACATCGAGCTCTGAACATTTTTTTTTATGAATATGTCACACTCAGAAATGGTAATTAATGAAGTAAGGAACTAATGGTGGAGCGTTTTAATCGATGGAGTGCACAGGAGAATGCATAATAAGCAGCCAGCCAGTGCAGATGCACCGGTGCACAGCTCTCATTAATAAATCTGCGAGTAATGCTCATCAGAGGGTTTATTACTGATTAATCTCACCATCTGTCTGTCTCTCGAGCCTGAGCCCTAGAAAATGGTGCTTGTGTGTTTCATTGTCCAGATACCTAGGTGATGGATTAGTGGAGTGGCCCTTTGAGGATATGCTTCATACAGGTAACAACTGTGCAGGATTAGACTTTTGGAATTTGAATAGAGACAGGGATAGGATTTGGGATCTGTTTTTAAATGGAAAATGAATAGAGCTGGAAAGTTTTCATTCATGGCCAAAGAAGGGAAAAAATATTTTAAAAGAAGATTAAAAAGTAAAAGGACATGTCTAATAAATCTGTGCATCACGCTGTCTACAACTTGAAACATATTGCACTATTTAAGGGGAGACCAGTTTTTAATATGCACATATGTGGATGACATGGTGGCTCAGGAGAAATCATTGATTTTTTTTTTGCATATTTGTCACACTTAAATGATTGAGATCATCAAACACATTTTAATATTACACAGAGATAACCGGAGTAAATACAAAATGCAGTTTTTAAATCATGATTTTAATTATTAAGGGAAAAAAGCTGCCCAAACCTGCATGGTTCCATGTGAAAAAGTAATTGCCCCTTAAATCTGGAAACTGCAATGGCAATGGCAACTGGCAATGAGGCTTTCGCATCACTGTGGAGGAATTTTGGCCCACTCTTATTTTTGAGTTTTTCTCATCTCAATCTGATATATATATATATATATATATATATATATACTTTTTTTTTTTTTTTTTTTGGAGCTATTCAGAGGTGGACTCGCCGGTGTGTTTCAGATCATTGTCCTGCTGCAAGTGTGCTTGAGCTTGAGGGCATGAAATGGTGGCCGGACATTCTCTTTCAGTATTTTCTGGTAGAGCACATGGTTCTATCTATAATGGCATGTCATCCAGGTCCTGAAGCTGAAAAGGTCCATCACAGACCATCACACTATCACCACCACCACCACTTTTGACTGTTGTTATTATGTTTTTTTTTTTTTTGTCAAATGCTGTGTTAGTTTTACGCCAGATGTAAACAGGACGCACACCTTCCAAAAAGTTTAAATGTTGACTCATGGGTCAACTGAATATTTGCCCAGAAGTTTTGGCAAATGTGAGATGAGGCTTTGTGTTCTTTTTGGTAAGCAGTGGCTTTGGCCTTGGAACTCTCCCATGAATACCATTTCTGCTCCCAGTCTCTTTCTTATTGTTAAATCATGCACACTGACCTTAACTGTGGAAAGTGAAGGCTGCACTTATTTAGATTTGTTCTGGGTTCTTTTATGAGCTCCTGGATGAATCGTCATTGTCCTCTTGGACAATTTTTTTGTCTCAAGATCCACCATGGTGTGAAATCTTTTAGCATGTTTGACTTTAAGTGATTTCTTGAATAAACAGTTCTGGCAGTAATCAGGTTTTGGTGTGGCAACTGAAATTTACTGTAACTCAACTTTCCAAAAAAAATGTGGCTAATCACAGCTCAATCATGATTTCCTGCATTTTCTATTCACTTATTTTCTATTTATTTATTTATTTATTTATTTATTGTTTATATGTAATCTTTTTCTATATTTCATCATTTGTTTAGTGATCTGAATCATTTAAGTGTGACAAAAATGCAAAAAATTAAATAAAACAAAAATCATTTATATATACTGT
>JAQQZS010000033.1:32532749-32543685 GCA_030068045.1 Platyallabes tihoni | reverse complement strand
GTTGTTTCGTTTCACTGTGTACTAACTGTATATGGTTGAAGTGACAATAAAGCCTACTTGAACTTGAACTTGAACTTCCTAATGGCAGTTGCCCGAATGCTCTCCACCGATGAATTGAGTTTCCCATAAGAATGTAAGTGGTTGTTCTGATTTCAGTAAGATTTTCAATGGTTGCTCCATTACATTGAAATGCTTTCTAATTGTTATAAAATCAGTGGTTAATGGTTAAACCGTACATTGCTCTAATTCTATTTTTTTTAGCCATTAAGATTAGATTGTATCCATAACATTCATTGATTCACCTTCTGTGACTGGCTGGTTCTAGGCATGTTTGCAGTTAATCTGGAGCCATTGCTGGGCATGAGCCTGGAATACACCCTGGAACAGACACAGGAATTTAGGTTATAGGGACAATTTACAGCCACCAATTCACCCACTGGCATGTTCTCTTGGAATTGTAGGAATGTAGAGATCCAAAGCAAACTACTGCAGACACAGAGAATAAGCTAACTCACATACAATAATGTGAGATACGGATTGACCTATGGGGCCCTGGAACTATGAGCCAGCAATGCTACTGTCTTATTTCCATCGCAGCTCTTATATTCCTTAAAACGTCTTATGTCAAACAATTCCAAGAAGATGGGTTTAAATGGTGATATTGGCCTAATATCATACATATGGTATGTGATGCTGTGTGTCAGTTATTAGTATAGTTTTAAAGATATACAGTCATGGCCAAAATTGTTGGCACCCCTGAAATTTTTCCAGAAAATCAAGTATTTCTTACAGAAACGTATTGCATTAATACATGCTTTGCTATGCACATGTTTATTCTCTTTGTGTGTATTGGAACAAAACAAAAAAAGGGAGGAAAAAAGCAAATTTGACATAATGTCACACAAAACTCCAAAAATGGGCTGGACAAAATTATTGGCACCCTTTCAAAATTGTGGATAAATAAGATTGTTTCAAGCATGTGATGCTCCTTTAAACTCACCTGGGGCAAGTAACAGGTGTGGGCAATATAAAAATCACACCTGAAAGCAGATAAAAAGGAGAGAAGTTCACTTAGGCCATGTCCACACGTAGCCAGGTATTTTTAAAAACAGAGATTTTTCTGTATAAAAAAAATTCTGTCCACACGACCTATGTTTTAACAATATCTTTGTCCACTTGAAAACGCAAAACGACCCGTTAAGTGCTGTTAGGAGCCTCCTTAATCAACAGGGGGCCAATCAGAAGCCTAAACAAAACGTCAAAACTTGTTGCGCTTCGTAGAAGTCTGACTGGTCTTGTCCGAAACAGCTGTTGCTGTCTGCTGACTGTACGTATGTCCACTATTGCACAAAATATACTCATAAACAAAGCTGATGTCAAATCAAGGAGATTGGCTCACAGACAATGACATCATCGGCACAAGGTGACTTTACAACAAGCCAAACTCTCTGTTTCCCCTGTCCACCCAACACCACTGAAAACAGAGTTTTGGAAAATCTTCACTTTGGACGGAGTTTTCCAAAATACCTGGCTACGTGTGGACATGGCCTTAGTCTTTGCAATGTGTGTCTGTGTGGGCCACACTAAGCATGGACAACAGAAAGAGAAAAAGAGAACTGTGTGAGGACTTGAGAACCAAAATTGTGGAAAAATATTCACAATCTCAAGAATACAAGTCCATCTCCAGAGATTTGCCTTTGACCACAATGCGTAACATAATCCAAAAGTTTGCAACCCATGGCACTGTAGCTAATCTCCCTGGGCGTGGACGATGGTGGATAACTTGACGGTGTGCAGGGCATCATGAAATCTGAGGATAACCAAAGGATTTTGGGTCGCACTGTAGGGCCCAGTGTCAGAAAGCTGGGTTTGTGTCCAAGATCTTGGGTCTTCCAGCAGGACAATGACCCCAAACATGTAGGTTCACTCAGTAGGCAGGTATGTGAAGGGGGGAGGCTGCCCAGTCGGGCATGGCTGGTGAATTATCATTGCTAATGGATCTCAGACTTTTTCCGTGCTACAGTATAAAAACAAGATGGGGAGTTTAGCTTGAGGTCCAGAGGTCGAAAGAGTAGAGTTGAGCATACACACCTTCACAACTTTCCTCTCCTTTTTATGCAGTCATACTGTATGTTAGGAGGCTGGGTGTCCTTAAATTAATATGGAGTCCAGTTTGTTATTGGAGGCATAGGTAGACTGTAGGAAACTATTGAGTGACTGCATTCACATGTCCTCAGTCACAATCACTCATCATCTACTGTATACACACACAAAAACATACACACATTCATTTACACACTACGGGCAATTTGGGAACACAATACAGCCTAATCTGCATGTCTTTGGACTGTGGGAGGAAACCAGAGTACCCAGAGGAAACCCACACAGCACGGGGAGAACATGCAAACTCTATCCACACAGAGACGGGAAATCGAACCCACTACACCACGCCTCCACTATATACAGTATATATATCACTGGGTATTGGAAGTATAGTTTATTCATTACAGAATACTGTGTGCACACTCAATCAAATCAAATCAAATCTGGTGGAAGTTTAGAGCAACCTCCAGTAAAGTTGAATTAAACTAGACTTACAATTATCCCATTACATATGAACAGTTGAACATTAAGGACCCAACAGTGGGAGCTCGGTGGTGTTTGGGCTTGAACCCATGACCTTCCAGTCAGGAGTCTGACATCTTAACCATTGAGCTCCCCCACTCCAGTATGCATGTTATGGAGTGTGAAACATTGCAAAGTCTTGGCTCTACTCTTGTTTATCTTGTATTTGGATTGTTTTTGACCTTGTTGAACCTGATTTATTTTTATTTTTTTGGGCCGCTTTGACCTGCTCCTGTCTTATCACTGTGGATATTTGGATTGTGCTTTCACACTGCCTCCTTGCGACCCTTAAAACCTCTTGAGGATGAATCCTCATGCTGCTTCTGAGTTGAAGATAAGTACCGCTCAAGCATGCTCAGGCGTTTGTCTTAGGTTTCTTCTATATGCCTTTATTCTAACTAGCATTTCAAAGCTCACTAAATCATTTTCATCAAAATGCAATGCTATTCACTTTTTTTTAGCATATACAATCTTTTTTATTAATGATTGAGTGATACATTAAACAGAATTATTTAAATTACACACTCCCACTCACAGTCTACAGTACAGCAGTCGTTGTGCAATCAGAATTTGCAGAGCAGCTTTTTTCTCATAAGGGACTACTGTTTGTTCAGTGTGAACTGTATTATACTGACAACTGGCCTAGTTGTTAATCTACATCCTATGACGCATGCACGAAGCAGAATTTTTAGATTCTTGCAGATTACAGTCTAATTGGCCAATAGTTTTTCTGTGTCAATACAATAAGTTTTCCAAGTAAGAAAGTCTCTGAACCAGAAAAAAAGTCATGGCATGATTTCTTTTAAAAGAAAAACTTTTCTTTAAGGCAGTTAGTGGTGACTAAACACGGGACCCATGTGTTTATAGACTGGTTGGTTGAATGCCTGTAGTGTCAGACATATAGTATAGTACAGCCTCTTTCTGTGAAAGTCGGTTCTGTCCATGCTTATGATGAAACACAAGACTCTCTAGCGACAGCTAGTCCATGGTAACACTAGTCTTATAGATAAGCAGTTAGTAAACAGAAATGGAATGGAAATGGATTTCAGTTACATGTTCAAAGTATCTTCCTTCCTTAAGTGTTGTTTTGTAAGAGACATTTGTGTACTGGTTTGGGAAAACCTGTCAGATGTAGCTGTGGTTAAAGTCAGGAAAACATCATGAATGATGAAAAATCACTTTTGTCTTTTGTTTTGTTTTTCTGGAGTTTTTCTGCCAAGATTATATTTTTTTGATGATTTTACTTAAAAATAAGTATGTTACACAAAAATGAAATGAAAATGTCTTTATTTAGGCTCTGTCCTACACTCTGTAAAAGTTCACTGATGCAACATCTGCGACAGTAAATGCAACCAGTTTGCCTAACGATGACTAAAACCTAGCCAGCTGATTTACCCACACAATAACTATTACACATTAATTAATTTGTTGGGTAGCTGTGTAACCCTATCACCCATAACATTAACACCAAAGGAGAATTGATTAACATTGATTGTCTGAATTATACCAAGATCATTGGCACTCCAAGATCAAGGCTCACCCATGCCCAGGGGGACCAAAGGCCAGTCCATCTGAGCCAATCCCATGGAAAATCTAATGCTGCACAACTTCTGCATATGGGACTTAGAGGGCAAAGGGTCAAAGTCTAAACTCCTCAGATCTCAATCTAATGGATCACACTATACAAAGCAGAAAGATTCATTAAAGCTCCACCATACACCCCACAGCACCAAAAGGATCACGACACTAACGTTCCAGAGCCAGACACCACGTGGAGCCACACCGCAAATGGTCAAAGCTGCCCATATAACTCTCTGTCTAACCTACAGTGTTAATACAAAGAAATCACATTCTGTAAGGTTGAGTATCTTACACCATAGTTACACTAAATTGTACTTCTTTTGTCATCAGACAAATACACTCCCTGTTCGGTAATCGGAGAGAGAATCACAGATGAGAAATCGGGAAAAAGTAGATCAGATAAAGATGAAGTTTTGTCTCAAAATGATTCCAGCGTGTTAAAATCCACTTATAAACTGTGAAAATATAAACTAATCCCAGTAAAAATATTCAGTTTAGATTTTTCTAATTAATATCTATTGATGCAGGTGTTTGTTCACATTGAGCAAGTAGCGCATTAATATCTTATTTTAAAGTAGCTTAATAAATCTGACACATAAATGTTCATAACATCGCTTTTACTCAACATTTTGATTTCACTTCTGGTGCAGGTTAAACTTCAGGCAGATATCTAAGTACTGCAAAAGTTTCATTAAATTCTGTCCAGCGGTCGATTTAAGATGCGCAGTGCGCTGCCTAAACTTCCGAATTGTAATCTGGCATAACACTGTTCATACATTTCTATAATACCAACTACCAAAGTACCAAAAGTTGCATTAAAGTTTGCGTGATGCTGTGACAAAATGTGCCTGGACAGACATACAGACATACAGACAGACAAACAGAAAATATCTGAGACTGGTTTTGGGTCCTTAAATGTATGAAACGTAAAGATATCATTGAAAGAGTAAGTTCTGGCCAATGTACAGACAAAACCTTTCTTTTATTTATATAGATTTTTACAATTTGGCAGTAAAGCTGTTTTTCCATCAGTTGACTTGATGATAAATATAAAGGTACTGTACTGTAATTGTGGCATAATTCAGAGAGATTTAAAATCTAAATTGTCTACCCTTTCCTCTATAACCTGACTTTAATATGCTTAAACTTTACTTCTTATACACAACATGTATGAGAAGGAAAAGCGTTTAAGCCCAGGGAAATAGTTTTCATAACTACAGAGTTAAAATATCAATATTTTACCATAACGGGTTTTCCAAGTTTCCAGCACGTTTTATTACCTTTATCTAAATAGAAGTGGGGGAAGATTAAGCCTTTCGGTAGAATTCATATCCATAGTCTCAGATGCTTTTCGGGTATTTTATTCTGCTCAGATTCACATGTATCTTGCAGAGCGCTGAGTGCAAGTCTCTGTGTGTGACCTTAACACGTCCTGTCTTCTGGGATATTCCGGGTTTTCACTTGACAAATGAGATGACAATAGCACAGTTCACATAACACTGAATACATACTGAGTGACCTTGAACCTGTATTTCAGCCATGAACACACACACACACACACACACACACACACACACACACACACACCAGATAGAGTAACACCAGATAGATGAATGAGGATGAGGTTATGTCCTTCAACTGGTGTTTAATTTCATCCTCCATCCACATTTAATCCATCATCTCACGCTCATTCATTACAGCCCGCTACCATCTGTGAAGTGTACACACTGTTAAGAAAACCATCTCTGCGGTTAAGATGTTCACTAAACATCTTTACTTTTTACATATTTTAAATCGATGTAGTATATTTTACACACAGTATTATGTACAATTTTGATTTAAGAGGATCATGGTTGCCAGATCTGTGGAACTTACAGTACAGGAACTTCTTTCATAATTCATCATAAATCTAAATTCTTATATCTACAATACATAATACATTAACAAGAACAAAGTGACATTCAATACAAATAAAAAAATTACTTTCCCCTTATCCCACGCCCATCTTAATGAGGATTACAATAATGTAAATCATATGCTATGAGAGAATTTGAAGCGATGTATTAGACTAAGACCATCATCAAAGTATCAACTAAGGGATGATATTTTGGAAGGATGGTGTTCATTCCTCCATTACTGTTTTTCCATTAACATTTGTTATTTGTCTGTCTGTAAATAGATAAGAGGTATCGGAACTAACTCACTCTTAACTCGAAGCGCCTGCAGTCACACTAAAAATAAATCCACTTGTCTTGACTCGACTTATGGGAATGTAGTGCCTAGGCTTAGCCTGTCCAGCATTTCTGAGAAATGAGGAACACTAGAAGTCAAAATTTATGGCATAAATCCACTATACAGTGTATACACATCACTTCTGCTGCAAGTGTATTAAAGCTTGTATCACATTCTACATCCTCTCTGCTTTGTACTAGCTTCATTGGCACACTGGCGACCTGTAATGTATCTAGTCAAATTTAATGAGAAGTACAGCTTATACTGTACAGGCCCGCAGGAGGCCTACAGCCTATCAGAGGAGGCTTCAGGCAAGAGGGAGGGTACACCCTGGGCAGTTGCCAATCCATCGCAGTTATGCACACACACACACACACACACACACTCAGAAACTATGGGGGATTTTTGAACACCAATTAGTCTAATCTGCATGTTTTTGGACTATGGGAGGTGTGGCGACGGGCTGAGGAAACCGGAGAACCCGGAGGAAACCCACCAAGCATGGGGGGAACATGAAAATTCCAAGACAGGAATCGAACCCGCACCCTGTGCTAACCACTATCCTTTGAATTCTTCTTCTTCTTCTTATTATTATTATTATTTAAATATAGATTGTATATATAATTTGAAACCTTTTAAATGAGCAATCATTAATTTCCATGCTAAAACAAACAAACAAACAAACAAACAAACAAACAAATAAATAAATCTGGACCTGGTGACAAGGCCGCTTAAAGAATTTCTAGAAATCCTAAAGCACTCATTGGCAAGTCAGCTCAGAACTACAATATTTTGAGGTGAGTCTAGGGACAATACCATGATAAAACCCTCTGTCTATAAAATGAAAGGAAAATGCAGAGTGACTTGTGAGCTGGTATGATGCTCGTGGAACGGTAAAGGTCCATTTAAACACACTGCTGTCAAAGCAAATGATAGCCTTGGGAAAAACAAACTGCAGGAGGCTTCTGCTATGTACTGTATGCTCATAATGCAATTTATTTAAAAAAAAATAGCCAGCCACCTGTATTCAGCACAAAAATGCTTTTGTATTATTTAAAGTTTGTCCTCATTCACTGTCATATAGCATAGGATTCAAACGCTGATATCAACTGAAGTCCATTATCTATCCAGCAAGACGTTGGAAGAACCTAGCTGCAGGATATACAGCCAGAAATGTTTATCAGAAAGCTCTTTATCTTTGTTGTTTTAAAATGTTTGAGAGGTCAGACAGGGCAGCCCGAGAGGCGACTCTAGCCTTTATTTCTCTTATTGAACTGGAAGGCTGAAGCTGTAAAAGCACAGTGCAGAATTGCCTGGAGCTGTCTGTCATCAAAATCACTTTCACTTGACTATGCTGGCCTGGATCACTTCCTGCCATGAGACCTGAAGTACGTCTTATTAAAGTAAAGAACCTGGTATTCTCCAGATCATTTTCCATTTTTATCTTTTATTGTCAATACCATTTAATTTGGTTTGACATATAAACGTCTATCAAAATCCATTTTGCTCAAAACATCCACCTTAGTTGATCCACTGTTCTAGTGTAAGCTTGCTGTATGTGGGAAAGTTGTAAACCTTTTTAAAACTCTATAAAATGTAAGAAACAAACAAAGTAGGATAATCATAATAATAATAGTATTAATAAATGAATAAAATATGATCATGTCAGGTCAGTCATATGTTTTTTTTCCAGACTTTCAGTCAGAGTAACCTTGTTTTGAAATCTTGCAGAAGACAGAGTGAAATATAAGATGTGTAATAATACTGTATATAATTGCAGTGCTTTTCCAAGAACTAGAATATTATGAAAAAGTAAATTTTCTTTTGTTATTTAATTTAAAAAGTGAAACTCATATATTCTAGAATCATTACATGTAAAGTGAAATATTTGAAGCCTTACAACTAAAAAAACAAAATTCAGTATCTCAAAATATTCAAATATTTCCTAGATCAATAAAACAATAATAATAGAGAAATTCTGGGAAAAAAAATGCTATTTGAATCATGCCATGGATACAATCACCCTGTGGCACTACTGAGGAGTTATTGAAGACCAGGTTCCTTTGATATCAGCCTTCAGCTCATCTGGGTGTTTCTCATCTTTCTCCTGACAATAGTCCATGGATTCTGTAGAGTGATAGGGTCAGTTTTGTGGCCTGGCCAGTCAAGTACAGCAATATCATGACCAGCAAATTAGTTAGTTGTAATTTTTGCTCAGGTGCTGCTAAGAAAAATTGAAAATGGCATCTTCTTTTCAGCAGATGATGGATAGCACATGAACTGCTCTATAATCTCCTGCTAGATGACTGCGTTGACTTTGGAATTGACAGTGGACAAACACCAGCAGAGGCCATGACAGTCCAAATCATTGCCTATTGTGGAAACATCCCACTGGACTTCAAGAAACTTGAAACTCCACTCTTCCTCCAGATTTTGGACCTTGATTTACTTTCATCTAAAAAGAGGACCACTGAGCAACATTCCCGTTCTTTCTCTCCTTAGACCAGGAACAACACTTCTCTGGTTCAGGAGTGGCTTGATACTACATAAGAATGCAACAAGTGTAGCTCATCACGTGTGTGGTGGCTCTTGATGCACTGACTCCAGCCTCACCCCACTACTCCCAACATATTGAATTGACTTTGCTTGACAATATTCTTAAGGTTGTGGTCATCTCTGTGGCTTGTGCACCAAGATTACCTTCCAGTCAATATTTCATGAATACGCTTCGATACAGCACCTTCTGTAGTCGACCCTCAACGTGTCGATGATCATCTTGTGGACAGAAAAAGATAAAGTAACAAATATGTTTAGAGGTATATATGGTACAAACTTACCTTTTTGACCAAGGTTTGATACTGATGAGGACAGTAAACTTGACATAGACGCAGGTCCAGATGCATGCAGGGTATGAATATATGGAAAAAAAAGAAATTAATAAAAGGCAGGGTTGTGTAATGCAGCTGAAGGTGAAGTGAAGTTACTGTTTCCACCACAAAGTTGATTCTTTCCCAGCACATCCAGTAATTTTTTTTAAATTATTAATTTATTTAAAAAATGACATGCAAAGCCCCCTCACAAATTCCAGACAAGAGCCGTTTAAACCTGGATTAAATGAAATCAGACTTCCTAATGCATGTGAGCACCGATTAGCAACTTGAGCAATCTAAGGCCTGTAACAGTAAAACTGTGAAGGCTCATTTACATGAATAATGAGTTATTGCGGCTTGTGGATCCGCCTCAGACACACACACACACACTCACACGTGAATGCCTCTCTGCAGGACACACACACATACACACATGTCAAAACCTTTTCCTCTCGCTCACATTGCAGGCATGACAGCCTAATTAACCATCTTACTGCATTCGATGCGATGACATGGAAATTGAGCAGGGATGCGTCTTTAAACGCTGTACTCGTGATGGATTTACTTTCAGAGCCATTTTCTTCAACACATTGTCATTTTGTTTTCATGCGAGGCATTTTTTTCTTCTTTCTTTTTTTTCTCTTTCAAATCTATCTCTAATTAAAGGATGCAGCATAAAATCAAAGCGTTTTAAATCTACTTGTTGTTTCTGGGTGGTATTTCATCTGGCTATCTATCTGTCTGTCTATATGTCTATCCATCCATCCATGTATTTATTTATTTATTTATTTATTTATTTGGCAAGCACAGAAAAATTCAGCTGGACAAGTCTAGTCATTGATAAATGAGTCGTTAATGGAGAAGATGCTGTGTCAGTGAGATACTCCAGTAATCAGGCACACGAAAGAAAACACATAAATGTCAAAATGTCATCCTCAATGATCAGCTCTGTCTGTTTTGTGATGTGTTGCATCAGCGTCTGCATCTTATTCTTCCAACAGCATCCACACGCACACACACACACACACACACACACACACAGCAAGAGTGTGCCCTGTCCCGGTGCCCAAAGTCTCCTGAGATAGGCAACCCGAGATGCTTTTCTGCTCATGATGGTTGTAAAGAGTGGTTATGTAAATTACTGAAGCTTGAACCAAACTATTCATTATCCTCAAACTCCTCTCATCAACAAACTATTTCCTTGCTACTGCTCATTTGTTGTTGTTGTTGTTTTTTTTCACCATTGTTTGCTAACTCAACAGGCTGTTGCATGTAAAAATATGCAAAAGAATTACAAACTGCACTTCAAATATTATCACTCTTTTAAGTACAGATTTCTGATTGCTTTTTTGTAAACACTTGTTTGTTGCATGCTTTGGATGCCTTTATGTGCTTATTGTTAAGATTTTACGCTTTACAGCTGTTTCATATGTGACATCTTGCTAATGATGTGTATGTATCTGATAATGGAATGATGTAAAGGATTTGGCTGTAATATGAGTCGAGCATTCATGCTTCAGTTCATTCATTCATTCATTCATTCATTTAGCTAATCTTCTTCGCAGATTAGAAAATGTAGTAGGAATTAAGGGTGCAGCCCTCTCCTGGCTCAGATCCTATTTGACCGA
>JAQQZS010000033.1:32461176-32473294 GCA_030068045.1 Platyallabes tihoni | reverse complement strand
CTCTCTCTCTCTCTCTCTCTCTCTCTCTCTCACACACACACACACACACACACACACACACACACACACACACACGATCATTTTATTTATCATTTTAATTAATACATATTTTCTCAAACATTTAAAATTAATCTTAATATTTTTTATTTTGCTTTTATAAAGCTGCTGTGTGACAATAGCCATTGTTAAAAGCATTTTATAAATAAAACTAATTGAATACTACTACTACTACTACTACTACTAATAATAATAATAATAATAATAATGATGATGATGATGTTTGTGTTTTCTTCTGGCTCTACCTTTTATTTATCCTGTCATAGTTAGTATAATAATGCATGATAATAATAACCCTAAGATTATTCTTTGCAAGGTTATAATTCTGCTTGCTTATCCATACTTCCCTATACTATATCCCTATTACAAACTATTGCAGGGGAACAAAAAGACTATTTCATATTTTTTTATGACATAAAAAATGTCATTTTGTGCCATATAACTTCAATTATGCCAAATTAGCATTTGCTGAATTCTCAAATTTGATTGACCAGAAGATGTGTATAACAGCATTGCTTGAACACTAGTTTTGGCTGCAACATAAGAAATTCATTTATATTAATGCTCTTGTTTTGAATAAAAGAATGAGTCCTGATATGTATATACAGTACAAGTACATGCGATCGTATCATATACAATCTACATAATCTTAGACAAATAATAACTAAAAATAATTTTGAGACATTTGTTTAACATTTGTGGAAGTAACAGTGTTTTTTCAATAAAATGAAATGAAAAGCTGTGTTTTTTTTTTTTTGTCTTATTAACTTCCAGAGAAGCTGGTGAGGGATCGATTGTTTATAGCTGTTTATAGTGATATAAACCTGATGTGCCACCCTGCTGGAATGTAATCCCTAAACACAGACTGGAGCTGAATATTTTAATAGGAACACGCTGGGCCTCAAGCAACTCCATGCAAGTCTATTAGACTACTTTTTTCATCTGTGTTGAATGTCTGACATGGATTTATTTTCCATGCTCTGCGTTTAGCTCTGAGGCAGAAACAGGACACCAAAAACTCCTCCAACAAATTATTCATAGCATATGCCCTCTAAAGGCCTCTGACCAAAGAACTGTAAGAAGGGAAAAAGGATTATAGAGATCAGACATTTGACAGCTGCTCTTAGAATTACTGATGAGCCATTGTAATTTATATGAGATCTATACAAGTAATAAAGACAAAGTAACACTCCAGCCATGGGTTAATTAGGGCAAGTCCTACACTAACCAGTGCTAATAAGATATTATACTCACTAACACACAATATACATCAAGTAACTTTAAGGACAACATTCAGCAGCAAGGGTAACCATAGGCAGTCAGAGTAATTACGCACTGAAACAGAACAATGGTTTTGGTGGCTTCTAGGTGAGTGGCACGGGTACACACAGTGTAGATTAGTGATCCAAGCAGGTGAGGTGAGCTGCAAGAATCAAGAGCTGCATAACAGGCAGAGACGGCGAGTGCATGCGAGTGTGCGAGGCAGGCAGCTTCCTTCTTGGTGAAACTGTGTCAGAGTGTACAGAGACTTTGGACAGAAGAAATGCGTGTGAAGTATGACTTATAAATTATCTACTCACCAGCCATCACACAATATTGCCAAAAGTATTTGCTCATCTGCCTTCATACATAGGGTTTAATATGATGTTGGCCCACCCTTTGCAGATATTACAGCTTCAACTCTTCTGGGAAGGCTTTCCACAAGATTTAGGAGTGTGTTTATGGGAATTTTTGACCATACTTCCAGAAACGCAATTTGTGAGGTCACACATTTATGTTGGACACAAAGGCCTGGCTTGCATTCTCCGCTCTAATTCATCCCAGTGGTGTTCTACCGGGTTGAGGTCAGGACTCTGCACAAGCCAGCAGCTCCTGCATGTTCCCTAGAGCGGGTCCTCTCATTGTTGTGGCTACCGGGCCCTCTCAGCTTTTCTTGGGTGAGGCTGCAGACGAGAGTTAAACACACTTTCAGCCAAAGTTGGCTGACACTCCTCCTGTACCGCAGGAAACCTTAAACTCCACAATATCTTCTCTTTACTATTCAACCCACTGGCTTCTCCTGCTCCATCCTCTCTGACTGCTCATGAATTATCCATATTGTGGGAAATTGTGAATATGGTGGGAACGATGGGAAAATAGCAATTCACCAGACCTTCAATCCCACTCCAACACTTACACCAAAACTTCAGGACCCTCCCTCTCCTTACTTAGCAGAATTTTCTAATCTGACAACTGATGAGATTCATCACATCATCTCATCCTCCAATCCCACTATCTGTTCATTAGACCCACTCCCTCCGAACAATGCTCCGGACCACCTTATAAGACCTCGTTCCCTTTATTGCAAGCATCATCAACCATTCCACATCATCTGGTCATGTTTCTGTTGCATTTGAAAAAGTAAGGGTTACTTCCATCCTCAAGAAACCCTGCCACTTGTATCAGTATCACTGATTTCATCTCTCTCTAAAATTCTTCCTATCTAGATTGGTTACATATTCTTCTGTTCTGTCTTATACCCCATTATATATCCCTTACTCTTGGTAAGGTCATTCCCTTCCACAGCACTGCACAACTGCTGTTCACCCCAGGTGATTTATCCCACTGTCAAGACCTTGTGATCTCTCAGAACAACAATCAGATCACTTCTTTAGTCACTGCCTACAGTCTTGGGGTAAATCTAGACAATCAACAGTTTGATTGATTTGTTATACCTAGCCAAACCCCCAACCAGGCCCTGTACTGGAGCATCAGGGGAGAAGAGGCCAGTAGGGATTTTTGGACAAGATGTCCTAGACCACCTGTTGAGAGCTCCAGACAAGCACCTTTAGGGTGATTTATGTCAGGAATGACCACTGGAGGGCACTCCGTGCTGCCTTGGATGCCTCTATATGTTAAGTGCGCTTGTGACTTCACTTTTTAAGTTTGTGTCACTGTCATGCTTCCCTTGTTGATTTACAGGTGTTCCAGTTTTCCTGCCCTAGTTAGTGTCTGCATTTAAGATTCTGAATCCAGCCAGTCTCTGGCTTCCGTTGAATGTCCACATATGTCTACATTTGTCTGAAACTGTTAGTGAAACATTCCATTGTTTCTATTCCATTCCATTCTTTTGAGTTTAGTTTGCTATTCTGTTAATTTATTGACGATATACTGTTCATGTTCCTGCTTTGGATCCTGTTTGAATGGTGTTTAATATTAAAAGTCTTAACATAGTTCACGGTGGCACAATGGTGTAGTGGTTAACACTGTTGCCTTGCACCTCCAGTGTCCAAGTTCAATTCCTGCCTCTGGTCTGTGTGCTTGGAGATTGTATGTTCTCCATGTACTTGGTGGGTTTCCTCCTGTTTCTGTTTACATCCATTGGCAGTTAAATAAATCCTCAGCCCTGGATGAGTTGTATAGTAATGTAAATGGACTATATACATCTCACCCAGAGGTGGCGCTCATTATTTTAGAAGATTTTAACAGAGACAACATAAAGAAGGTTCTCCCAAAATGCTGTCAAGAGATTATATCTTCCACCAGGGGAGAAGAGACCCTAGCTTACTTTTACAACTGATTCTAAACCTGCTATAAACCTGTTTCTAGAAAAGCAGACCACTGGTCTATCTTATTGTTACTTGTATATAAAAAGAAATTGAAACAGGATGAAATAGTCATTTATAAATAGTCCAAAGAGGTTATGAGGTTTTACAGGACTGTTTTAAGACAACAGACAAGCAGACATTTGACGATGCAGCAAATTGCAACATCACTATATATGGAGATTACATTATAGGGTTCATGAATGAGTGCACAGATGAAGCCATTATGTGCATCTACTGTACGCAAATCTCAGGCCAAGCTATCATGGTATAGTCTCATCAGTTGATGAGTTTAACAACACCTTCAATTAGACTCTTCTTAGTATGCATGCAGGTGAAAAAGAGCGACAGGGAATGCTCGTCTCCACTGCTCGCTGATCTTGAGCTGGAACTCCATACCTGAAGCTGGTTTTCTCCTTTTTTTTCCTTGCTCATCTTCAACACAGAGCTTTGTACTCACTGTTCACTTATGACTGTACAGGAAAGCATTGCTCCAACATTATCAGTAGGCTTGATGACCATCCTAGGGCTCATCATACACAATGATGAGATGAGGTGAAGTAAATAACCAGTTGAAAGGAACCAGAAACAGCAAATATCTGAGCAGCTCCTTATTTTCATCTGTGATGCACACCACACAACTCTTAAATAATATATATTATTGAAACATTATAAACTCCTATACAGAAAACTCAGCACATAGTTGTGTTTTAATTCCCCCCCCATAACATCTCACAACAGCAATCAACATAAATAGAGTTACATGACATTCCTTATTATTTAATATTGAGTAGATTTCTCATTTCTCACATGCTTTCTATACACAGCTTTTTGCTTTGCTAAATACAGTACTGTAAATAATGATTGTTATATAGACTCTAATTTTCTGAGACAGAATGTCATGAAAATGGATGGATGTGTACAGTATTTACAGATCTACAGTAGCACTTCTGTAATTCATCTGTAATTAAGCACACATTATCAGGTGAGTCACAGAGTAACTCAGTGCATGCTTAACTATGAAGGAATATTACATTTTAATATAAAATTGGGACCATTGCACTTTTTAAAAATTTTCCATCCAGAGAAAAATAAGAACAGGAAAAGGGTTAAATATTTACTGTAAATTCATTTTCACATATATTTCTATAACAAAATAAATTTTTAATTCTCACCTACTGTGGGCAGTGAAGCAGATGAGCTCAGACACCCTGGAGGAGTCCATTATGAGTAGTTAATTCACTCTTTAATGAATTATTAATGTCACTCCATACTGTGATAAAATTATTTGTTAGGATGGCCATCGAAGACAGCTGCTTATATTTAATGATTGTAAAAGGAGAGCTAATTGTGTAGTGTAACTATTAAGGCCATGTGACAGTTCCACACAAGGTTAACTCTCTCGCATACCGATTTAAGATGGATTTGTTGAAAATATTGTGATTTTTTTCATAAAGCAAAATGTTGCATTTTGAACAACAAAAAAAAAAGTCAGTGATTTTAAATTGTTTCTTCTAAGTAAAAGTAAAAATTTTAAGTAAAAAAATGCATCTTTACCCAATAATGGTCATATGATCATTTTTTAAATGTTATTTATACATAAAGACAAGGGTGATCAATTGTACAAATTCCAAAATGTTATCTGCAAATTGTTTGTGTTGAATCTTCTTGATTTCGCAAAATGCTCAAATCTTCATTTCCCAGTTTTATCTAAGTGGATAAATCAGCCTGCAGTTGTCTTTGTTATAATTTAGTTGTTTGACCTTTAATAATAATAATAATAATTATTATCTATCTATCTATCTATCTATCTATCTATCTATCTATCTATCTATCTATCTATCTATCTATCTAGTATATAGAAGAGGAGATCTGACACCCCTGCAGTACAGTATCCCACGTACATTTTTTTTAAAAAAAGTATATAATACGGTGATCGCACAAGATACGAATGACATTATGTCCTATTTCACAGACTGTACTGTATCATGAATATTATGTGATGCATACCTGTCCTTGGTACTGTATAGCTGAAGGGACATTTACAGAGAGTAAAAGTGCTTTTTCTAGGCTTTACATTCTCAAAAAAATCAAATGACAGAAAGAAGTGATATGATTGACTTTTCAGGACTATTCATGTGTTGTTGTGTGGTGTTCCATTTATGGGTTTGCCTAAAACATGTAAATGCAAAGCTTCTTAGAGAAGTATATTTAGCAGTTAAAAAATAGTAGTAAAGTAGTAAGTTGTAGATTAAGCAAAAGTAAGAAAATGGTGCTTTTCAAGTTTACCTTCAAGAACAATTACTGTGGTGGTAATGATAACACATTTTGCAGGATTTTTTTTTATTGAAAACAAGTTACAAAACCAATTATAATGTGACATTTCATCAATTGCTATGAAGCTTGTTATGGGAATGGTCATGTGTAAGGTATGGGATTAAACCGAAAAATAAAGCAAATATATCCTGCATGTACAGTTAAATTCAAGTAGCTGATGTTTAACAGAAATTTTCCTGAATGTTTGTAATTAATCACTGAGAAATGTTAAAACTTTAACTGATTTTTAACAATAACCAACAAGGTTTTTTTTTTTTTTTTAATATGTTTAGAGCACTTTTTTCAGAATATCTTTGAACGAACATACATTATTTTAATCACACAGATTGTGTCCACGTTTATAGCCTCATTCGTATAGCATACTGTCATTTTCCTCTTGTAAACCAATTACCAGAAGATTTTAGGCACATAATTTGACATAAGCATATTTTATCTAATAATAAGAATATGTCCTTTGAACACAATGAAAATGTAATTATGTTGTACAAATTATCCATGGACACAAGATCATTTCATTATTAGCTGTATTGTATATTACAGACATTAAGTGTAATTTATTGCTAAATCCTAATTAATAGAAGGGAAAGGCAGTAGTGGCTCTCAACATATTTTATGAGGCTATGTGATACAAAGCTTTTAAATTTTGTTTTAGAAAAAAAAAGGGTAATAAAAAATACAAAAAGGATTAAGTAGTGGAAAAGTAGTGCCAGTGCTATGTTCGAAAAGAAAAAGCAAACACGACATTTCCATTTGAATTATAATTCTTTACTGAATTGTCTGCAGTTATTGCTGAGTAGATAAGGTTAAGTGCTAAGGGCTAACTTAGTGCCAGTGACTGGAATTTTGTTGTTCATTTCACAGTACTGCCAAAGACTCACAGTCAGGACTTTTGCTAATCTCTTTTAGCTAATGCTCTATATTATATTCTCTCTCACCAATTTGTACTGCATGCCTGCTAACTGGAGAAGTCATGGTGCCAAATATCGCAGCACACCTTTAAGGATCTTGTGAAGTCCATGCCACAACTGGTTAGACCTGCCTAATATTCAGATTCACTGTCATTAAATCAGTTTGAGCCATCATGGCATGGACTCTACAAGAGGTCTGAAGGTATGCTGTGGTATCTGGTTGCCCCTTCATGGATCAGACTTGTTTGTTCAGCATATCCCACACATGCTTGATAGATCATGATCTAGGAAACATTTCTAAACCATGTGAACACGTGATTCATTAGCCCATGACAACTTTTTCTATCACTATGTCTCAGTCGTTTAACATCTTTCTATCACGTCAGCATTCACTTTTTCAGCAGTTTGTGCTACTGTAACTTTCTGTGGGATTAATTCAGACAGGTTAGCCTTCACTCCCCATGCGCATCAATAAGCTTTGGGTTCCGATGATGGTGTTGTCAATTTACCAGTTGAGCCTTGAGCCAATTTTTATTAACTATATATCAGGAAAACCCCTGAAGACCTGCTGTTTGGAGATGCTCTGAACCTGTAAGCTAGGCATAACAGTCTGGCCCTTGTCAAAATCACTCAGATCTGGACTTCTTTTTCCTGCTTCCAACAAATCAACGTGAAAAACTGACTGTCTGTTGGTTGACGAATACATCTCCCCTCTTGACAGCTGCCAATGAAATAATCAATGTTATTCACTTCACCTTTTAATGGTTTTCATATAACGGCTAATCTCTATAAATCAGTACATGTATACATAGGAGGGTCTTGAGCATAAGTCCTAAAGCCCTATCTGTCTGTGTCACTGCTGCCAAACCCCTCCCTGTTCATTTGTATGAGACAAGATAATTGATTCTTCCTGGAAGCCAGAATCTCTCATTGAAAAAATATAAAAAAAAGAAAAATAAATAAATAAAAAATACCATTTCTACTACAAAGACATGGTAAGCAAACAAAGATTTTCGGAAGCCTCACTGTTAATGAGATTTTGAGTGAGCAGTTGTGTATGCATAATCAATAATGCATTCACAACCTCTCTCCATTTCCTCTGAAGGGATTTTGATGAGGAGCATAAATAATCTGCTAAATTCCCCCTGACAGATGGCATCAAGCGCAGAATGCAATGAAAGGGTCATGTCATTATAGGAAAATAATCAACTCTGCAGCAGTATGATGCAACACTGATTTCAAGAGCAGTTCACAAAGGGGAAGGATTTCCTGAAGCTGAAGTTTATCATAATTTTTTACTCTTATACAACAGCAATCTGCTATCAATTATGTTTAACTTATTTATGAAGGCATGGCTATTTTTTTTTTTTTATCCATTTACAAATTTCATTTACTAGTAGTTCCTGGTATCCCCTGATGGTATATGTTTTTTTTTTTTTATTCAATTAATTATTAATATTAGCTTATTTATATTTATATTAAACTAATAATTTATATTAGTTTACTAATTAGTATTAGTTTATATCTTAGGTTAGGTCAAACCCCCATGAAATAAATATTATTTATAGAAAAGTAATCAACATCTTCTGACCAATCTAAAGGAATAATTTGGCAGCACTATGACTACTGTATGATTATATTCATGTAAAGATTAACAAACAAGTACAGTATGTTAATTTATAAGGAAATTGTATGTAAAAATTAATTTAAAAAAATATAATAAACCAAGGTTCAGTAAAATTTTAACATTCTGTGTATATACATGTCATATATATCCATACTGATATGTCATAACTTTGAAAACTATTAAGACCACTTTGGTTTAATTGTTCCCTTGTGCCACTGGGGCAGCTCTGGCCCCTCTTGGTGTGGCTCCACAAGACCTCTGGGTGTGTGCCATGATGTCTAGAACCAAAATGTTTGTGTGATGGGGCTTCCATCACCCTTCCTATTAAGTCTAAAGCTAACCTCCTAAATGTTTCTTTTACCTGCAGAAATCTTCACTCTATCTCCCCGTACTCTGTCTTCATGTATCCTATCATCCCTCCCAGACCCAGACTCCTTTTCCTCTTTACTACTAGAGACTGCAACTGATACTTTTTTTCTTCTCTCTCTCTTCATCCATGGACCTCCTATGCCCTCTGTCATCTAAACCAAGGAATATTGGAACAATATCTTGTTCTGCTCCTTGGCTATTAAATATGTTGCACAACATCAGAAGAGAATTAAGAAGTGCAGAGAGAAGATGGAAGAAATCACAGCTTGATGCAGATCTTATCCCTTACCATACTCTTCTCTCCAAATTCTCATGTGATGTGACTTCTGCCCAAACTGCCTTCTACAGGGAAAAGCTGGAAGCATTTGCACATGATCATTGCAAACTCCATATCTTCTCCTCACTACTCATCCCACCAGCTCCTCCTGCCCCATCCTCTCTCACTGCTGATGACTTTGCCACATTCTACGATGGGAAATTTGCAGCAATCCACCAGACCTTTGCCCCCAACCCAACCCCTAAACCAGAACTTCAGGACCCTACCTCGCCTCCCTTAGTGGAATTCTCCAACCTGTCAACTGATGAGATTCAGCATTCATTTAATCCCACCACCTCTTTATTAGACCCAATCCCTTCCACAATGCTCCAGGCCATCTCACAAGACCTCCTTCCCTTCATCACAACCATCATCAAACATTCCATATCATCTGGTCATGTTCCTATTGGTTGTAAGTAGGCAAGGGTTGTTCCCATCCTTAAGAAACCCTGCCTGGATCAAGCAGACTTCAGCAACTACCACCCGGTATCGCCTCTCTCTTTTATTTCCAAAATTCTTGAAAGGACTGTTTACAACCAAATGTTTCTTTATCTCTCACAGAACAACTTTAATGATCCCAACCAATCTGGTTTCAAAGTGGCACATTTCACAGAGACTGCCCTTCTGTCAGTCACTGAGAAGCTCCATACTGCTAGATCAGCTAAACTATCATCTGCCCTGATCCTCTTGGACATGTCAGCTGCATTTGACACAGTGAACCACAAGATTTTATTATCTATTCTTTCAAGCCTTTGGAATCTGTGGAACAGCGTGGCAATGGTTTGCTTTTAACCTACTGTAGAATATAGGTCGTATGAGGTGATATGGTGGGGATCCACGTCTGCCCAATGCAGATTCTCTACTGGTGTCCCACAGGGGTCAGTACACTCCTCTTCTGTTCCTCCTTTATACCTAGTCTCTTGGTAAGGTCATATCATCGCTTGGCTTTTTATACCATTGTTATGCAGATGACACGCAACATAGTCTCTCCTTTCCTCCCTCAGACACTCAGGTTGCCACCTGGATCTCAGCATGTCTGGCAGACATCTTGACTTGAATGGCAACTCATCAGCTGAAGCTCAATCTGAGTAAAAACCGAACTGCTGTTCATCCCTGACAACTCATCCCCCAGTCCAAACCTTGTGATCTCCATGGACTTCAAACAGATCACTCCTTCTGCCACTGCCCGCAATCGTGGGGTAATTGTACACAATTATCTGTCATTTTCCCCACACATTGCTAACCTTACTCGCTCTTGTCTCCTTTTTGTTTTTTTTACAACATCAGAAAAATTCGCCCATTTCTTTTTTCACAGGCTACTCAGGTGCTTGTTCAGTCCCTTGTTATTTCAAGACTGGACTACTTCAACTCACTCCTGTCAGGTTTGCCTCTGTCCACCATTCCTCCTCTGCAGCTGATCCAGAATGCAGCTGCACATCTCGCTTTTAACCTTCCCAAGTTCTCCCACACCACCTCACTTCTCCACTCCCTGCACTGGCTTCCTGTATCTGCCCGCATCAATTTCACAACCCTGATTATTACCTGCAAAGCTACAAATGGCCCAGCACCCACTTATCTCACAGCTCTAATCACACCATGTACCGAATCAAATTCCCTTCAATCCTCCAGCACTGCTCACCTGGTCCCACCATCTCTCAGGGATCAAGGAAATCATTCATCCAGACTTCTTTCTGTTCTGGCACATAGATAGTGGAATGAACTTCCTCTAGATTTCTGTACAGTGGAGTCTTTGACTATTTTTTAATGACGATATTTGTTTCTTTAGTACTTGGACTAATCCCACATTAAAATAAATAAATAAACCAATTAAATAAACCAATCCCCTTCCCAACTGTGTTTGACTGATGGCATTTAGTTAGTAACCTAGTCACCTGGAAAGTAATTATTCAATGATGGAACCTCCTAAGCACTTCTTATAAGGTCACGCTGGATAATGCCTAAAGGTCACGCTGGTAAAGCAACACATGAAATAACACATTATGCATATTATATTGATTTTGTCATTATGAGAATAGAATATATATACTGTACACAGTAACACCTGTTCACTAAAGAATAACTGATACATCATGTTCAGCACTTTGTCTCTGAGCAGTTTTGTCTTATTGAGCAGTGACCTGGAAACCCTTACATAACCTTAAATCAGTGAGACAGAGACACATTGCTGTCTCGCCACATTGTGTGTTTTTTTTTATATATAAAACTGAGTACTATTTTTATATGGAACTTAGTTCTATTTTGAGCACTAAATAAACTGTGCAAAAATTATACAGTGAAAGTCAGAAATAGAGATGAGAAAAAACGAAGAGAAAGGAATTATATATCCTTGCTCTGGGTGATGTGTTACCAATATTATGAGATGCTAAACCTGATCAAGAAAAAAAAAACCTAAAAACTAGCCCTATCAAATAATATCTCCAAATGTTTGATTCTACATTACTGTGGGAATGTTGTTATGTATTAAGCAAACTCAAAAATAATCAAATAAGCGATTCTAAAGATAAAACTGTGTTGGATTGTGAAGCATTAGAACGATTTTGGAGGGAGTATAGAGTGTCAGGACATTTATTTATTTTTTTTTGGTAACATGATAAACTTTTTTAATATACTTGTTTCAAAAGAGAGCAAAAGAAACTGGTGAGGGAACATTTGTTTATAGCTGGTTACATAAGTGATAACAGGAACTAATGTGTTCTATTATGGTACTACAGTGAAACCTCGGATTACGAGCATAATTCGTTCCGGAAGCAGGCTCGCATTCCAAAACCAAATTTCGTAAACCAAATTTAATTTTCCCATAAGAAATAATGGAAACTCAAATGATTCATTCTACAGCCCCCAAAAATAAATACATAAAAATAATTAATACAAAATATAAAGTAAAAATAAAACAAATTAA
>JAQQZS010000033.1:32427489-32445795 GCA_030068045.1 Platyallabes tihoni | reverse complement strand
TTGTGAAGCTGCTTTGAGACAATGACCATTGTTATAAGCGCTATATAAATAAAATTGAATTGAATTGAATTGAATTAGTGGTTAATCATCAGAGTAAGATGGTGAATATAGGTTCACTTTCCTCTTTTCTATGAGAGAGTGATGAACAAGTCTGCTATGCACATTCATCAGCTCAGTTATTCCCTCAGCTTCTTGTCTACCTCTCTTTAGTCTGTCAGGCATTTCCAAATAAGTAAGGACATCCAGTGAATACTGTACCAAGGCCGTTATTCACACAGTTCATGAAAATGAGTGCAAAGTGTCATTAACTGCACCTTGCATAGACCCTGGCAAGATAAAGCACATTCCTGCACTGCATACTGTATTAGAGACACTGTTTAATTAAATGTTTTACTGTATGTGGTAACTCGTATTGTATGAACATACTGTAGTTCATCGACTTTCATTTAAATAGTAGTCGTGCCTTATTTTTTACCTTGTAAATTTATTTTTCAGGGAATATCAAAATGTGTACAATAGACCATCACAAATATACACTCTTAAACCTATTTAAAAAAATAATTAAAATAATTTAAATTACCATCAACAGTGGAAATTCATTTCAATTAATATTATCAAATGATGTTAGATCAACAAGCTCAAGTCATGCAAAAGAAATCAATTGAATGTGCAGATCCTAACTCTTTCTCTCTCTGTGTGTGTGTGTGTGTGTGTGTGTGTGTGTGGCAAGTAAGGAATAAAAACAAATCATAAAGTTTACACCGAATGGCCATTACAGGAAGTCACAGTTAAACAAACACCTATAAATGTATTTATCAGACAAATTACTAGTGTGCAAGTCTGAATTTGTAACAAAAGAGCAATTATTTGGGTCCTAAATATTTGTAATAGGAACTAGAAAAGTGCTAGTTCTTTAAAATGTACTGAAAACAAGCTTGAAGCCAAACATGCTGTCACTGAGCTTGTTAAGAAGATGGACTTAAAAAAAAAAATAGAACTGCTTTCTATGCAGCAATGAGGCTATTTAAATACTCAGTACAGAGATAATACAATAGATATGTGTATGTAAGAATTTTGGGTTTTTTATGCAGTTAAAATTTATCCATCTTGAAACAAAAGGAAAAAAATATTATTATTATTATTATTATTATTATCATCATCATCATCATCATCATCAATTCTGTGGGTCTGTAGGCTGACCTTTATTTGGGTTTATTTGGAAAACTTGGAGATATTAACACTCATTCGTTCACTTTAAAATGACTAAGCTTTAAAGTGTTTTATTGTTAAATAAAGCACTTTCAAACAGAGGAAAAATATATGGCTAAAAACATACAAAAATGCAGCTGTCACAATATAGATTTAAAAAAAAAAAAGGTTTTGTCTGTACACTGGTCAGAACTAATTTCTCGGATATCAATTATATCTTTGCCTTTCATACACTGGGGGAACCGAAACCGGTCTCAGAAAACTTTCTGTCTGTCTAGCCAGAATTTGTCACAGTATCAAGCAAAACTGCCCAGACACAAATTTATGAAACTTTGGCAGTGCTTTGGTATTTTCCTGAAGTTAACCCTGTGCCATGAATTAAATCAAAATGTTTAGTAGAAATTAAGTGATTAGCAGTTTTGTGCCAGATTACAAAGGAGACAGCATACTGTGCATACTTGGATATCTGCCTGAAGTTTAACCTGCACCATTAGTGAAATCAAAATGTTTAGTAAAAGTGATGTTATGAACAGTTATGTGGTGTATTTAATAATCTACTTTGAAATAAGCTACTAATAAGCTTAAACTGTAGTCTTACTGGGATTAGTTCATATTTTCACTTTTGCTGAATTAATGGCAGTTATGAAGTGGTATAGGTAAATTTTAACATGCTGGAGTCGTTTTAAGACAAAACTACTTGTTCTACTTTTTCCATTTATCATCTGTGATTCACTCTCCGATTACTGAACAGGGAGTGTATTTGTGTTCCTTACTTAGGTTAAGACACTCAAGCTTACAGAATTTTATTTCCTTGTATTAATAAGTTATATAGAGAGTTCTGCCGTACAGAAAGACAGACAGACATGTACTGTATGTGAGCATCAACCTGAAATTAAAAAAAAAAAAACACAGATTACATCAAAGCTGATGAGGGTATGTTTAGCTTTAACCATTTAACTATTTCTACAAACTATTTTCCCTTAAACAATGGGTACTTACACTAGTAATGTACATATATAATAAATATCAATCAAATACTCAAGACATTTCCAATTAACAGAATTTTTTTCCCAATGTTACAGGATTCTTTTATGGGTATTTGATTTTTTCCCAAACCTGGGTATCTGATTGCTGTCTCCAGTTCATTGTGACTAAGACCTACACTTACTGTAAACAGGCTTGAGTGAATTTCTCCAGATTCTCATGAATTAATTCAGGATAATTTTATCCAGTAACTTGGAACAAAGCCTAAAGAAATAGTGTCATCATTATGTTACCTGCCCAACCAGGGGTAATAAATTGTTAGACAAATACTCTTGCTCTGCTCCCGCTGCTTTTAAGACTTTAAGAACTCTTTCTTCCTATACAGCCATTTAGTCATGTTATGATTAAGTTCATGCCGGAGTATAAATCTTGTTGCCCATGTTACTGCTATCTGTGGTAATATTGAATTTTTTTTGCTGCTATTACTCTTATTCTTATTTTATTTTTTTAATATGCTTATTTTATGCCTGCCTGCCACCCACTGCCCATCAGATATAATTTAACTTATATTTAATTCCCCTCAAATCATATCCTAGGGACGCACTGTTCATATAAATAGCATTAAAACAGACAGCATCCTGAACAGTGAAAATCTTCTGTGCAGATTTATTGACAAACTGTTATATTCCACTGTCCATAAAGCACTTCACTGGGAAGCTCAAACCGCCAGCTTCTACTGACTGTCAGTCTCCGATAGTTTGATCTGTTTGACAGGAAATAAATCGATTGATTTTAGCTTGTATTACACTGTTTCCGTAAGTAAAAAAAAAAAAAAAAAAATTAATTAAATTAAATTTAAAAATAAACAGCTGTGATGAGAAGAGAAAAAAAAACATTGAAAGAGTGTATATCAGAGACAAATTTTAATGCAGCAGTGAAACCTTGTGAGTTTGAAAGGCAATTTTGCCAGGAGCCAGTTTCAGAGACTGAATTGTTCCATACATCAGTGCACTAAAGTATTAGGGCAGTTAATGACGTGTGGCACACGAACAGCTCTGTATTTTGTCATAGAGCCGGAAGCAAAGCTTTCTCAAGTGGTGGTCGATTGTGGACAGCCTTCAGGCAATCATGACAAAATACTGACAAGGAAAGCAAAAAGTTTCACAAAGAGGAAAAGATGTAGAGCATGAAAGACACACGAGAGAGAGAAAAAGCAGACCAGTGATGCCTGGTTTGGATGATTGAATGTGAGAGGTAATAAATTGAACAACTCAGTAAATCAGCACTAATATTATGAAACAATTAAGGGAAAGCCTCATAGGCACAAAACTGTTATGCATACACATATATAATTACTATATTAGGCATTAAACATCCATAACAGCCATGTGTTTATATTCAAGAGCTGTAGCTGCTAGCCATCTATTTCTGCCATCCGTGCTTTCATGTAATTTGTTTTTGTGTGAATTTGTCACTGTTCAGTTGACTAACTAGTTCTCCAAGGCATTTTGAAAATGTAATGCAGGAATGGAATCTACTTCATTCATGTTTATTAAGTTTTTTGTACATGATGCGAGCCTTTGCAGACACTGACGGTGATGATGTTATGGATGTGTCTGGATGGATTCTTAAATAAATCAATGCACTCAGAATCTAAGTAGATTGTAAGTAAGTAGTAATCACTTAAAATTTAACTTGGAGTTGCACCCTGTTGAAAAAAATATAAATTAATAAATAAATAAATAGATAGATAAATAAATAACAGCCCTTTTATTTCTAATAGCAATATGCAATATTTTTGTTATAATAATTATTGTCATATATTATTGTTTCAGAGAAGAAAAGTAAACAAACAAAAACAAACAAACATTCAAACTTGCTCTTTTTCATACTATCCAGATTGAAGTGCAGCATATGAACAAGCCTTCTTACAAGTGAAGCAAATTTACATGAAACTATACTATCGTTACAAAAATAAATCTTGTGCCACCTATTTATTCACATACAGTATGTTTCTTCTTCTTTTTTTTTTTTTTTGGTAATGGTCAGTGAAGTGCCATGAAATGCAAAGCATTTTGTGACATCTGGAGAGGCCTTAAAGCTCCATGACTGTATTGTAAAAAATAGTAATTAGAAAGGTTAGTAAAGTATTTAATACATATAGTGTTCTTATATGAGGTCATGAAATATTCTTCTAATTACATGGTCAATATGTGCTCATATGATCTTTATATGAGGACCGTTAAGCATGATTCTTTCGGAAAACCTTTTTCAGCTTGAAGACATTGATTGAGCTCATACTTATCAGAGAAAAGAGAAACAGTGTCAAAAGAACTAAATTGTTATGTAAATAAATATATATAATGTAAATAGTGGTGTATATACTGTATATTTAATGGGTTAATTTACAAAATCAGATAAATGCATAAAAAAAAGTAAATTGGCTGTAAAATGTCCAGATGCCCATATCCAGAGTGATTCCCACGTCAAATATTGGTAACATGGCTTCTGTAAAGCCTGACTTCTGTGGTCATGTTGTAACCACAGAAGTGATGTCATGACAAACTGAAGGAGGTGCAACTGTTTCTTGGTGCTCATTTAAATAACCAATTATAATGGCAGAAGAAAGCACGGGAGGACAGGCAGAGATACTTTCAGCTCCTGAAGACACAAAGCTACACAGGAGATACAGTATGGAAATCCTGGTAATCTATAATCTACACAGGAGATATGGTAATCTCCTGCTTCTTTGGTCAGGGTAAGTAAGGCTTTAAAAAGCAGATTCTAGCTCAAACAAATAGACAGAACTTTGATGATAATAATGTCGGTGAAGTTTTTTGGGGTCCTTATTTCTGAATAAAATATCCAAAAACCAATCAAGATTGGCTCTGCTTCTTCCCACATAATATTTTTTTTCAAAATGTTATGAACAAATTTACAGAATTACATATGCAAAAACTCCTAAGTAGCTTATATACTGTACAGTAATATTCGTAATTATTACAAGTTAATAGTCACCAGTGGTGGCTCAGTGGGTCAGGCTTTGTACTACTGACAAGACAAAACAATGGGACCTGCAGTACTGTACAAAAGTTACCGCTATTTCTTCCAAAGAATTAGTTCTCCAGGCTTCCTGACAGACATTTTTGGGGGCTCTTTTTTTTTGCTTATCAGTTTTCACACTTTTTCTGTGGTGGTTATAGTAATACAAACAATTTCTCAGACATTTTTTTAATGGGACACTTCTGGAAAAACAGGGACAGTATGTTTTAAGTGTTTTAATGTTGTTGTGGCAGAATTTATACACACAATCTTATACATTTATATTGCATAAGTATCTCACACACACACACACCAAAACTGGTTTCGAGTGCCAATAAACACAACACTGGTCCACTGCACTGTTTTAGAAGGCACAACTGGCTTATTTTATTACATGCCAGTGATTACTTTAATGATGTCGCCGTATGCTGAGTGTTAGAACGTTAGAACAGATGAATGGGAGGGGGGGTGAGGTTGCTGCTGAGGTTGTTACATAAACTAACAATTTTTCTAATTGTATCTTTAGCCATGTTGCAGCTTTTCACAGTAAAACATTTGTTACCATTCCTTTAATTTAATCTACAGAATTTAATTTAATGCAATATGATGAAATGAGGAATGGCTCAAAGGTTTTGCACAATACTCAATTTTTAAGATTTAAGCACTAACTTTAAGCTTTGCAAGAGTTACACAAACAGGGTTAAATTAATATTTCATTGACCAACACTGACTAAAGAATTATTCCAGGTGGGATTAGCTGTCTGTTGGGACTGTAAACTGACTCAAATTATGTAGTTGCTATTTAATATACAATATGAACATTATAACAAACTGACTAATAACTTTACTAATAGCTGAATATACCTCTAATCATGGAACATCAAAACACTGTAAACCAAACTCACTCTATTATAAAATTACAGACAAAATTTGCATAATAACCTTATAGATAGTAAAATTATGTTCAGTTTGATCTCAGTTAGAAACAAATAAAACATATACTGTATATGCAGTATTGTGGAAGTCTGTCATCATGACAAATATTATATGCAAAAATACTTCACTTTAGTTTAAGGCCAAATAAAAAATTCAAGTTTTTATTATTTTTTTCTAATATTTAAACCAAGTATCAGTTTGACAAAGCATTGCAGAGCCTATGGTGTTAAAGTAGTGTTCACATTTGTTACAGTTTTTCCCTTTAAGCCCTCAATGACATACTGAAATTTGCTCCACTAAGCTCCTAATCTATGGGAAAGAGCAAAGTCGTTGAAAATACGAGCACACACACACACACACACACACACACACACTTACACTTTTCCATTCATATACAACATGCAGAAAATGTTCTGCACCCACAAGCAAAATCTTTTTCGATTTTTACAAGCATCACTTGATCTGTTCAATATAAAGCAATCAACAGAAAACGTTTAAATAAAAAAAAAAAAAAAAAAAAATGAATAACTGGTGACTGTTTCTAAAGTGAATGAAATTTGCTGAAAGTCTCACACTCAATCACCTTTAGCTTTGATTACAAGTTTGCCAGTTCATGTGTGAAAATGATTTCTCATTTTCCCAGAACCACTCTTTCACAATTTGAGTCCTGGAACATGGCCGTGCCATTAGATAGAAAGTCCATAGATGTGATTTACCAATGATTTACCAGTAATTTGGTACATTCAAGTCATCAGCTGACTTCAGTTTATTGCCACATGCCACTTATGTATACACAGCTGTTTAGTTCCAATCCTATAGGTTCTCATCACACTATTAAACATAGCTCAGTTTTTTTTTATTATGCAAATTCACCAAGTGAATTCACCAAGCAATCTCCATTATTTTTTTCTGACTACATTTCTTCCACAAAGTTGATGGTTCAGCACTATCCTTCCCAGTTTTTAACCTAGTTGCAGGATTTTCCAATCTCCTTAGTTGTTTTCTTTGCTCAGCACCATAATTTGATTCTTCTGAAACGGCAACTTTTTTGACCAGGCAGTGTATATTTATTGGTGTGTTGCAGTTTTGAGCGTAGTAGACAGAGTTAGACGGAGACAAATGGTCTGCTGTGGCGACCCCTATCAGGACCAGCAGAAAGAATGGGCAAAAGATAAGAAGAGCCCATCTCCTAGCTTGTTGGTCACCTCTGCTGTTTCTGGAAAGCTGTGGCTCAACATTAACTTGTTTACATACAGTAGACACTGAAATGGTGCATTCATCAGAGGAGTGAAATAAAAGCAGCTTGAGGTATGAGAAATTCTTTATCTGAAGATTATTTCAGCTTGTATGTTAACAGGCACACTTTGGGTGAGTTCTGTTTGGGAGTTAAAAGTAAAATATGGGACCTTCAAGAAAAGTCTGGAGACTGTTTGTGGTACAAAATTCTACTGACCCCATGCTTTTAAAACTAAGAAGCATTTAAAAATGAGAAATTACTAAAATCCTGTCTGTAACATACACTGAACAAATGCATTAGAATTAGTTTCCCTTACATTGAATTTCTAACCTAATTTCCAGTCAAATCTTTGTAGCAGTTTAAAACTCAACTTCTAATATAATACTAAATTTAATCTGCATTAACAATTCAAAAATCTTAAGCTTGCAAACCAAAATGGAACCGTGGAAGGCCGACAGAGGCAGGGACAAAACAAATTCTTCAAATTCTTTTGTCATCAATAAATTTCAGTGACAGCATGGCTGAAAAGGGCCACTGAGGGCTGATATGGCCCACATGGCTCTACCATAAGTGCTACAAGTTAGGTTTAGTTAAACCATTATTTCTCCCATATACATTACTGCACAGTGAAATTCATTATTCTCATATTTTTGCTGAGGTCAAAGCAGACAGGGTTAATAGCCTTGCTAAAGGGCACACAATGGCAGCTCAGTGGAGCTGGGGCTTGAACCATCAGCTTTCCACTCAGTAACCCAGTACTTTAACTGATTGAGCTACCACTGTCCCATGCAAACACTGCTCTATGGATCTAATTCAAACTAGAAGGAGAGAACTGGGGAGCCAATCAGAAAACAGAGAGTCCAAATCTGCCCACCTCCAGTTTCTGATTGGCTGGTGTTGCACCGGTTCTAGTCTTTGGTTGGCTCAAACAGTTGCAGAGTTCTAACGCTGCTGCAGTATGTGCAGCACATACTGTAGACATTAGTAGAGCTGGGGCTTGAACCACCAACTTTCCACTCAGTAAGCCAGTGCCTTAACTGATTGAGCTACCACTGTCCCATGCAAACATTGCTCTATGGATTTATAGAGCCTTTCAGCTATACAAACACCAAGAAAATTAAAAACAGTGATAGAGAGTGTTGAGAAGCCCAAAGAGAAGAGCAGAGCAGAGCAAACCTCACTGTCATTGATGAATGCATCAGACATGTGACACGTAATCTGGTGCTGAACTCAATCCATGGCCAGTGGACACACATAACATATTGGAAGATCAAGGCCAAATGAAATCCACCACTCAGGCATGATTTTTAAATAAAATTTACAACCAGAAACAAGACAGGCATAAAGAAAGAAAGAAAGAAAAAAAGAACGAACGAACGAACGAAAGAAAGCTGGTGTGAGAAGCAACATAAAAAAATTCTATGAAAAATTATCTGTCAGAATTATCACACATTGTGAATGTCTCCACTAACTATGAAATGCTAGGTAGATATGTATGTGTTAAAATGTTTGAAAATAGCTTCTTTTAACCAAACTGTTTGTGCCTGACTCCATCTGTCAGTCGTTTACTGACTGCCTCATGGACAGGAAACAAGTCCTAATCATTCCCATACATATCGGTGCCAAGTGTGCATACTGACATAGCTTCTACAGTCTCAACAATCTGGAGCGAAAGACTCAGAAATCTGTCCTTTAAAGCTGCATCTTTGCTTCCTCTAATTACCAGTGGCTCAGCTGTCACCGCAAATCATCTTTTTTCATCACTCAATCCTGATTTTCCAGAGCCGTTCAGACATATGATCCATCATGAAGAAAGTGCAGGAGAGCATGTAGTGCCTGTGGCAGCTCAAACCATTCACGCAGCAAAAGTGTTGTGTGTTAATGGTGCGTTTCATGTCAGACATTTATTGCAATGTTTTTAAATATGAGGTTTAGTGGGTCTTTTGTTTGGCAGGAGAAAAGTCCCAGTTCTGACATACTGTTTAGACCTGACCAACAACACATGCAACCAGAAAAGATGTGAAGATAACAAAAGATTACTGTTGGATACTATAAATTGCATTTGCCAAATGGAAAAGGGGCCAGAAATGAGGGATGGAGGGAGGCAGGGAGAGAGAGAGAGAGAGAGAGAGAGAGAGAGATTAGTTTGCACCAGGAAGGAAGGAAAGAAAGAAAGGTGCTTGACAATGCTACACATTTTTTTATGAACAAAAGATAATGTTCTTAGGAAAAGTTTTAATCCAGATGTTGCAAGATTTCATGTCAGGTGAATACAAGGTGTTTAGTGAACAGTATAGAGCCAAGCCTTAAGTCGCTTCATACTCCATATTTTTGTGCACTACTGTACTCTCTTGGTGGGTGACTAATCATGAGTTGGAATCATGACAGGTTTGAAATATTCTATCATTAAATAATGGAAAATTGTAGGAATTCAGCATATTTTTGGCTGCTTTATGAAAAGGCACAAATCACCTACAACGTTCCAAGAACTGCTACCACCCCCTGTCAATACTTTATGTCACAATGTTTCAAGCATATTTCAAGCATACTAAAAAAAGTTATTTGACTGCAGCATTTTTTCCCCAAACTCCAGGGCCATACATAACTCTGACAAACTTTACTCCAATCCCAAGTTCCCAATCTAAGTTCCCACAATATCAATATCAAACAAATTAGAACTGTTTAAGTGGAAGATATAGTGAGCTGGTCAGACATTTCTGAAATGAATAGTGTGAAAGCTCAGGTAATTTCATACTAAATCTGTAGAATTTTAAAGTAAAATGGATTTCAAGTAGAGGTTTTTACTTTTTTTTTTTTTTATCCTTAATGACCGACTCTATAAAGAGCACAGATTTTAAAGGACATGTTGTTACTGCTGGTGTGTAAACTGAAGATAACAGTGCTGTGTAAATACTGTATTACACTGTAGTCATTACCACTCAACCAATAAAACAGAGGAGCTTTTAAAATTTATGAGAATTCTATTGGGCTTTTGTATGCCTATGAAATATCTGATGCATAATACTAAGTCAGGTATTTAGTTACACAGGTTAGTTCTGTGCTATATGGCCAATAGAGTGCAGTAGGTTAATGTATAAAATCTTAAATTTTTAGCAAAAATAGGTTGTTAAATATCCTGATCTGTTAGCAAAATTGAGAAAGTTTTAATCCTAAACATTATTTTAAAGCAATATAATAATCAATATTCAAACTGGTTACTACAATTGTCATAGAAAAAGATAATATCTGTGCTATAAAACCACACTGCTGGTAAAGTTACTTTTAGGTTTAGCAGGGAAATATTCTAATCTAAAGTTATTTTTAGGGCTAGCAAGGAGTTCTCTCTCTTTTACTACCTCACTAAATCCTTGAAAACCACTGTGTCCTGTGGGCCAAGGCTCATTTAAAATAGACTGTTTTAAAGTGGAAAAGTGTTCTATGGTCAAACGAGTCCAAATTTGACATTCTTGTTGGAAATCATGGACTCTGGGCTAAAGAGGAAGGAGACCTTCCAGAGTGTTATCAGCATTCAGTTAAAAAGCCAGCATCTCTGATGGTATGGGGTACATAGGTACAGATTGTATGGGCAGCTTGCTTGTTTCGGGAGGCACCATGAATTCTGAGAGGTACAGTATATATAGGTTTTAGACGATGTCTATTTCAGGAAAGGCCTTGTGTATTTCATCAGGATAATGCAAAACCACATACTGCAGTTATTACAACAGCATAGCTTGAAGTAGAAGAGTCTGGGAGCTGAATTTGCCTGCTTGCAGTCCATACTGTATCTTTCACCTATAGACGCATTATTGACATATCATTAAACGAAAAATACGTCACAGACGACAACACACTTAGCAGCTGGAAACCTATATCAGGCAAGAATGGAAGTCTGAGCCTCCAATAACGAACTGGAATCCATATTAACTTAAACACATCTCCAGTTATACTGAACTTCCAGTCTCACACAGGTGAGACTCATTGATGCAGATCAATCCTTGCTATCCGTTTTCACCCAAATGATGATCGGTTCCCTGGTTCCTCTCAAGGCTTCTTCCTTCTGCCATTTCTGAGAGTTTTTCCTTGCCACTGTCGCCGTCATCCTCAGCTTGCTCATCAGGGTCAATCTTATCATTTTGATTCATACACTGTTACGTCCCGGTCTAGGTCGGGCCGTAACAGGAGTGAAAAGAAAAAAAAGAAAAAGAGACCAAAAGTGCGTTTGCTTAGTGTTTATTTACAAAAAGGTGAATAAGCAAGTCCCAAAAAGGTGGCTAGAAGCTTCAGAAGCTGACAAGGCCAATGAGCAAAATTCTCTCTACCCAGTACCAAAGTGAAACAACTTACCTGCACCTAAAGGTAAGTTTATCATTTAAAAATAAAGAAACAGAAATACAAAATTCTTCCCTTACTCCCTAACTAACCACAAACCAAGAAAAAACAAAGTGCAAACAAAATGGCATCGACTCCTTACTAAGCCACTAAAAAAATAATTAAATACAAATATATACAAAAGTATTTACAAACCAAACCAACAAAACAAAGAGGGGCAAACACAAACACAAAATCGTCAAAAGGGTAAGGCTAAGAGTAGTCAGGAACGTAGCAAGGGGTCATACACAGAATAACATTCAGGATCAAGCATGGGATAAACAGTAAGCAAAAACACGATCTGTAGCATGGTTGTCTGAAGGCCTTAAGTAGGCCTCTGGGTCTCCTGTAGGACCAATCATCTGGGAGGAGGCGGGACCAACAAAATACAGGCAGGGCAGTAACCAACAGATTTCAGGCAATGGCAGAAGTGGGTGGAATCTGCAAAAACAAGGAAGAGACAACTCCAACCCATACAAAAGCACTCAATAGATCAATATCGTAACAACACATTCATATTTCATACAAACATATGAAAAATAAAGCTGCTTTGCGACAATGTCAATTGTTAAAAGTGCTATACAAATAAAATTGGATTGAATGGAATTTCAACACCAAAACTCTAGAAACTCATACCCTCAATGCCCAGATGTCTTCAAACTGTTCTGAAAAGAAAAGGAGATGCTACACCATGGCAAACATGGCCCTGTCCCAACTTTTTTCAAATTAGCTCATTTTGTGCAAAATACAGTACTGTATAAATAAGAAATCTCAGTTTAAACATTTGTTATGTTCTATATCTTCTCTATTAAGTTACATATAGTATGTTAATGAATCTTCCATTCAAAATTATATGGAAATTTTTTATTTATTCTATAAATAAAAGCAGCTTTATTTTATTCTATAAATCAAAGCACAGGTGCTTCTTGGGTCTCACCTGCGGTCTGTGTCCATAGAGGTTGCATGTTCTCCCCATGCTTGGTGGCTTTTCTCAGGGTACTTTGGTTTCCTATTAAATTCCAACGACATGTGGTGGCTCCAAATTGTCAGTACTGTGTGTGCTTGTGCCTTGTGATTGTACCCTGCCTTATGCCCTCTGGGATGCTCTCTGAGATCTCTGGGATAGGATTAAGGTCTATGTGATCCTACTAACAGATGGGGTGGCTACCTGTCCCAGTTTTCCCAGGATGTTTTCCCAGTATTTTTTTATATATCAAATTCCCAAAATTTCCTATGGCTGATTAAATGAATAGTTACATTTTATACATTTTATACTATATTGCATCACTATCATGGGAACTGGTTGCCATGACATCAAACAATACTGTCCACAATTCTCGAATGAATAAATCTCAATGGGGAGGTTGATCAGTCAGCTATGTCGAATTTTTAAAAAAGAAAAAAATGGTCAGTCCACAATATTGGACAGTTAGATTATGTAATCCATAAGTAGTAAGACATGAGCAAAGTGAATTTATTGTGTAATCAGACACAATGTCAGTAAAAAAATCTTAAATGCAGTTTTATCTTCCTTTGTCTCTTGAGGGGGTTATCAGATTTTAAAATGATAGCCCTTGTGATTAGGGTCTACACACAGTTGGGCGGAACTATAAATAATAGGATTTTTTATTTTTCAATGACTGGAGTGTTATTTGTTTGTTTTTTACTTTTATATATAGAGTCTTATTACTGAGAAGATACAAAAAATTCTGGTGATGATTAAGAGCCAAATCATGGCTGCTTAGCAGTACCAAGAAGTGAACTTTCCAATTTGAAATAATCATTGAGTCCCTAATGAGTGGGAGTCATTAATGCCTAATAAGCAAGCCAGAGGTGGCAGTGGTGATGAAAAACACCCTGAGACTACAGGAAAAAGACATCTTGAGTGGAATCAGGTTCAAAATGGATCCTGTCCTGTTCTGAGTAAAAATGAGATTATAAATCATCAAACAGTAGTAAGTAGATGTTTGGTATGAGCAGATTGTGAATAAGAGCTGGTACTGAGATGAGCACAGGGAACTCTTACTCACCAATCTACAGAATCCTAATGAAAAAAATTCTGTTTTGTGGAAATGATGGGTTTATGGTGGAAGTATCGACACCAACCAAAAATGAGAAGGCTCCAAACAGACCTAGAGATTTTTTTTTTTTTTTGTCTTTCATCACTATTTCCTGTTTGTGTATTATTTTCTCCTGTGTTATTGTTGGCCTGTCTATGTCCATTTCACTGTGTATTTTTGCACATTTGCATCCAAACCCACATGCATCATCGCATCACAGGCAATTTGAAGCCGAGGCACTCGGACAGAAAGAAAACAACTGACCTCCAAAAAAATATATACATGACTCATCAGTTCTAAAAGGAAAAGATGTGTTTCTCATGTACAGTGTATATCAGAAACATAACATTTCTCTTATTATGTTTATATACACACTGACATTCGATTCATCCAAAACACAGCTGTTTTAACTGAGGTCTTTCCACAACAAGACTTCTGTGGATTTACTTTACCCACGATCTCCCTCTTTCTGCTATCTGAACCAGGACATGTCTGGCTTACAGACAGTATTAACTATCGCTAATCCAGTGAAACAGATCTATCCAAAATCGATCGCATCCTGTGCTTGAGGATCCTCCGGCACAAAATGCAGTAGAGTAATCAGTAGCCCAGGTGCCTTGGACAAGTTTGGGCATTCAAAAAAATAGACTTCTTTAAAGACTTGCAAAAAACCTCTTATTTAGTGTGTGTTTAAACTTAATGAACCCCAGGGATGCTGCAGCCACAGCACATAATGCATGTTCATAATCATACCAACTGCTGCACTACACACATCAGCAAAGGATTAATTTGTCAATCCATACAATTATACTTGATAAATGGTTAAACTAGGTGATTGACTTTCTGAGCAAATACATAAATAAAATATGTATATAGAACACTACATTTTGTAAAGAAAGGGCTTAAGAACATTTTAAGAAAAGTCAACATCAGGTTCATAATATAAGACAATATAGAAGTAGTATACACTACTAATAGTACATCAGTACTGTATATTTTAGCTCATACTGTATTTTTGGGTTTGCCACCAACAGAACAGATGTAGGCCCATGTTAGCAGTTTCATATCCTAGGCCATCACCAATAACAGAATCTAAAGACAGATTTTCTTTCAGAATTAATACATCCGGCACTACATTCATGTACAAACTGTAAATGTAAAACGTGGAACGTGTGTCACATTTAACATGCAAACACCAGGGTGTTAAACCAAATAGTGACTGATTAATAGTAAGTGTTATCTAAGTGCTTAGTTATTTTTTAAAAATTGCTTTTAGAGTGTATACCAAACATTCCATAACACAGCTAGAATTGTCACTAGAATCGATATCATATTATTTATTTATAGATGATGAACTCCTGCTGAGGAAACCACCCTATGAATTTTCACCTTGCATGCGGTAACTTCCAGCAGCATACCTCCAGCATGCACCCAGGTCCTGTTCAACTGCCTCATGTCTGATCTCAGATGCTGGACCAAAAAAAAAAAAAAAAAATCCCTGAAAGCTTACACAGATAGCATCAGCAATGGCCAAATATCTGAAAGGCTTAAAGTTAATGTAAAAGTAATGTGGCAGTTTTTATCTGGATTAGCAATCCTGCAATTTGAATTTTTCTTGTTTCTTTTTTTCTGGCTTTGACTCATTTTTATGCCTGAATGATTCATAGGTCACTGTGTGGTTTAAATCTCTGGTGATATAAAGAATGAAATAAGAAGACAATGTATAAGAAGACAATGCTTAATTGCAAATGTACTTCATAAGTAAGCCAGTCGCCTGATAGGACAGTACAGTAGACCAGTATTGTGTCCATTGTCACTTGCAACCAGTTCTGGATAGTGTGTGATACTGTATGCAATATAAATGTATAAGAATAGTTGTACAAAATCAGTCATATAAGAAATAACATCATGTTTTTTGGAAATGTAATGTATTTTCTGGAAAAGACAAGGACAGTTTGCAACCCTTATAAGCATATAATGTTACAGGATGTTAAGTGACAAGCAGTATTGGGGGAAGTTACTTTTAAAGGTAACTAATTACATTACAAAATTACTGTCATTAAAAAGTAATCAGTTACATTACAGCGTTACTTTCCGATAAAAGTAACTAGAGTACTTTTCCATTGCAGAAAATTTAAACTCCTTTGTGATTCCTCATACAGTACATGTTGTTTTAGTTGAGACTTTTATAATTATTCTACCATCATCACTCAGCGAAGTTTGGCCCATAATCTGTTAACTACTAATATCCCTATCTCACCTAAGCAGTTTCACACGGTGGCCATAAGTACGGTTCATCATGATTCACCACGAGTTTTGGCGCTGTGATTACGTTTCCATCTTTACGTGCGCCAGTCATCGCAGACCTTGCAGATCTTCGTGGAACTTCGGGCGGTCACTCGCTGTGGCTCACAGTGCCTAACACTGCTTCTCAGCACAAGCCAAACTGCATACTATAGCTGAGATAGGGGTATAGTAGCAGGAATAACAGAAGGGTGGCGTGTCAGGGGCGGGGTTTGTAGGATGACTTTCACACACACAGTAACGGAATCACTGCTGTCTGGCTCACGGATTACATAAATTGTCTGAATAACATATATATATGTTTTTTTGTTTTTTTTCCATCCAGTATTTTTTTTTAAACGCTATGTCACTATTTTCAAAAGTACAATCTCACAGCTGTCCAAAAAGCAGACTACATGTTGTACAAGAAATACGAACCAGTGTTTGTGCAGGAGTTGGATATAATTGCAGTCTAACAGGGAAACTGTTTTTTTTTCCTTTATATAAGAAGTAGAAACACATGTTTTCAAAACCAACAGCAACACCAACTGTCATAAGTAAAAATACACAGAATGGTTTAAAGAATCCCATCTGCCTCAAAGATCAGCATGTTGTGTCTAATAAGATTCTTTTCTGATCATCACAATTGTAAAGAGTGATCATTTAAGTTGCTATCAACTTCCTGTTAGCTTAAACCAATTTGTCATTTTTCTCCAACTTCCCTTACCAAAATAAAAGTTATTGCATATGTACAGAATCATTTCTTTCAATTTATTTATTTATTTCTGAAATGTCTTATGTCACAAATGGCAATTGTGAAATCATTCTAAGAGCACTGTTAAAATCAGTTAAAAGGTCAACCATAAATTTATTACTGAATCAATCAGATAAACGACTTACTAATAGCAATATTAATTATTTATTATTATTATTATTATTATTATTATTGAAGGTTTGCTTTCTCTTACCAACATTTTTTACGTTGATTCTCTTAGATTTATTCTTTCTTCTCTCTCGTTTCCATGCGGCCTTTCTGCATTTTCTACTGTATGTCATTAAGATTTAAAATAATATCTGGCTGGAATATAGTTTTTTTTTTTTTTAACACTGGAATTTATGCCATGTTTAAATCCATTTCATATCTAAAAGGTCATGAAAGACATTCCAACAGATTGAAAGTGAAGTGATCTTTATGCACATTCACACTATTCAGCTTATAAATTTCATCTATTAATATAGTCTTCACACAACATCTGCTTTGTGTGTGTGAGAGTGTCCAATTTTGTCTCATTTTCAGGGCATCTCGGAAACAATTACGCACCTTTAAAAAGTGATAACGGATGTAATTTCTGATTATGTAACATAAAACAGTGAGAAATGTGATATGTTGTGGTATAGGTGAGGGTGGTTGGAAGTTTTGAAAGTGCAAATGTGTCCTTTATAACTTCCTTAGCTGCAAGAACCCCAAGCTTTTAATCTAAAGAACGCTTAACCCTGAGAACCCTACTTTTACCATCAAATATATCATACAAGATAATAGGATAGTGAAGTTATTGAGTGGGTAATATCCTTACATCAGATATCTGGGGATCAGTATTTATCATTATAAATAGTACCTGGAATCTGAAGCATGCATTAGTGGTATAGTTTCTTCCTGAGTCTTGTTGCATTGATTATGGACTTTTCAGTACCAAAAAAAAAAAAAAACAAAAAACAAAGATGACTGTGGTGGCGGGCCTAGAGTCAGTGCCTCTTACTATCTGCCACCCTCGCACTCAACCAAGCAAAGGAAAACCAGGCACAGATTCATCACCCCAAGCACCATGGTCAGCTCTACCTCATGCACAGAAGGTGTGGGGCGTCTCAACTCACTGTGGCCCAAGACAGTACAGCACCTACCATCCCGGTGTGAAGGAGACACAAAAGGGAAAAACTGACACGAGATGGGCAAGTAAAAATGGTGGAGAATGCAGGCAGCCAGCTCAGACCCCGGAACCCAACCCACCAAAGAGCAACACTTCCACCACCTCCTGGAGTCCAGCGCTCAGCAGCAGGCAGTACTGAAGCAGGTGACCCAGGGCTACAAGTTATGGTAGCGGAGTCTGGGGATTTGACAGTTCGATAGTTCAGGACTGGAATTTCCTACAAGTCTACCTGAGTCTCCAATAACTACATGGACTCCATATT
>JAQQZS010000033.1:32328326-32345042 GCA_030068045.1 Platyallabes tihoni | reverse complement strand
GTTGTAACTGTAGTGGATTTACTCAAGACGACTGTATGAAGTGTTGAATCTTTGATGCAAGAATTAAAATACCAGAGCCAAAGAATTCAGCTGACTTCGTGTCGTGTTTGGAGAATCTGAAACAAAGCTACGCGTCAGAATAACATGGAATAACACGACCGCATCCACAATTACATTACCCCCACCTTAACATGTCAGGGCATAAAGTATAAACAACCTCAATGAAGAATTTTCATTTATTCTTTCACACTCGTACCAAGCAAACATAAAACATTGGTTAATGCTAAATAAAAAGATAACATATAATCTAGTGCTTTCCATTTTCCAAGTGTGTTCCTAGAACAGATTAAATATACTGAAGAAGAATGAATTAATAATTGTAAATAACTGGGTTACGGTTTCTATTATGCCATGGATAAGAGCTTCTGCCAAATGCCTAAATGTAAATGTAAATGCCATATTATATTCTAGTATTCAGTAATTACAGTTTCTACAATGAGTAAGTTTCAGGGAAAACAACACTTTGACGGTATTAGTGAAAATATATTTATTTTGCATTATTTTCTATTTGTTTGTTTGTTTAATTACACAGCTTGACTAAAGTATTAATCATACTGCCTGCCTCCTCATATTTGTGTAAAAACTTATGATCCATGGATTCATGTTAGGTCAAGCCCATCTCAATGTCATCTGAACGGTTTGATTACGATCTAAAAAAGAAATGCAGAATACTGTGGGAAGGAATAGTCAAGATATTGGACATTTTTGATGACACCCTGGTCTCAGATTTTTGGACTTTTTATCTAGAAACAGGTGCTTAACACCAGATAGAAATTTTAAATCAAGCAATTTGTGCTGAAATGGTGTCCGGCGTGAACCAGGATGCTTTTCTCTGTGTCCTTTTTGTCTTTTTGAAACCTTACATTATTGGCCATCGACAGTGATTAAACACAACAGCCTTCTTCTTCAGAACACTTGACCCACAAAACAATGATATGGCTTCATGCTTCAACAGCTGGGCCATCATTATTGACTATGAACGATTTGTTACTCTGCTTTGACAGCTGTAAAATGAATCCTTTTCGCCTCAAAGCATTGCTTAATTCGGGGATTCATGTTTCATTAAACATTTCATTGATCCTTCCTGCTGGCTGCTAACAGCTTGTGAGTGACCTCATTAATAAAGCCTACCCTCAGGCTTCAATCACACCTTCTTATTTTACTTTTAGGAGCCTTGATGACTTTAATGTGCTGGGTAAATACACTCCAAATGAGAAGGAAAACAATTCAATTGTTATTTCAGGCAGTACGTTGTTTCAGAGTCACTTTGACCTTTTGTTGAAACAACATCTGCAGGCAGTGGGAAATTTACTGTATGTGCTATCTGGTACTACCTGCATGGCTGAGTGCCAGAGCACTGACCATTGTTTGTCTACCATTAAAGGAGAATTATGTAGTGCCTTTAAAAAAAAAAGCCCTCTGATGAGACTGGGCACACTGTCAAATAATGCACAACATGGGGTCATTTATACAGCTCTGTAGTCCTGACCAACTGCCGAGTGGCCAAGAAATAATACAGTTTTTATTAGTGATGTAGAAAAAGAAAAAAAGAGACTCAGAAACTTCTCACGCTCTTGATGAGAAAAGCTGTGCAATTCATTCATCCAATTTATTAATTAAAGATTCCAATCTAGGGTTCCCAGTGGACACAGTACACACCATTATCCTCCAATTTGTCATCTGTACAGAAAAAAGTCTATTAAACTGTAGGATCTATAAATAACAAAAAGGAGTTCATCCATAGTAGACATGATGAGTGCATTTTTTTAGACTAAAATATTTAAAGCCAAATCACTTTTACAGTGGAATGCTACGGACTTGGAAAGATATAGAACATGGTACACCTACTCTATATACGAATACTTTCAAATGACCATTAGAGTCAACAGTTCTGAATGCTCAGTTATATGCAAAGAGGAATTTACCCATCTGTCTACGGGTAGACAGAGAAGAATTAAAAGGCATGGCCACTTTGGTCATTTGGTGGGCCAAAAGAAGAAGATGGCACCTGCCCCAGTGAACAATGTTGAGGATTGGCTTGATTAGAGATACAGTAGGAATGGAAAAGCCCATTTGACTAATGGGATATGCACTAAAGCAACTACTCTTAATGGGCTTGATTATTCTGTCCTGGAAAACCACAAAGGATAGTGGCTGGATTGTCTTGTTGCAAAAATGAAAAAAGCTAAATCTATCCCCTAAAAGTTCCATCACTTTGGCATGGAGATGACACTCCCATAAGTAGACTACATGCTAAAAGCCATATCCGCTGCTCCTACATGGAAGGAGTAAAATTGTAGTGCCCTGAGCTCTTTCTAATGAATTACACCTAGCTATTGATCCCAACTGGGTCAAGATCAAACCACAGGAGGTAGAAGCTTTCATTAAACACATCCATGTTGTGGACAGAAACATCAAGGTTACATGCGAGGTGTTACAGTAGATAGGGTGGCGATCCTGGATTATGCAGTACAAGTCAAAGTGGACAGAAGTCTCAACCCCACACTTCTCCACCTTTACTCTTTGACACCCAGTTTACAAATGCAAGGGATAACACAGGAGTGCCAGCTTCTCAGGACAAGACCCAACAGTCCATCAGTATCTGAAAGAAAAAAGTGTCACTCTTTCACACACATCATTGTCTACATTCTGGACATAGATAGAAAGAGGAGTCAATTTTTGAACAACCCGCTCTCAACAGAGGAGGTGGTGTAGGATTATACTTATCACCCACATCCAATGCAGTTTTTTAATCACTTCCAATGTGCATTCACAGTTGGTCTTACTTTGACTCTAACAACAGACATTAGTGAATCAACAACCCACATGTCAGAATAAGGGTGTCAACAACTTAACAACTCCACCGAGCATACAGTACAATATACAGTACATTAATCGGGCACAACATTAACAACACAAAACATTAAGACATTGACACTGATTAGTATTAGAACAAATAAAGCCCCTCTCATGGGACTTGAGAAGCAAGTCTACTTGCCACTGAACAGCACATTTGGGATAACCATGGCCTTAATGACTGAAAATCTTCACAGACATCTGCTGCTTCATGCTTGACACCAGAGAGATACCTTGCTTGAACTAATACTATTCTTGGAAGAGTCCATTTGAGCTGGTGTTTGTGCAAGAAAGCACAATTTTTGCTTTAGTAATGGTAGGAAGTGCAAAACAAAAAAAAATCATATATGCTCCTCTTTATGTTGCTCTATGATTCTCTCATCATATTTTGAAGATGTATTTTGTTTTAAATGCACTTTATTAAATTAACATATAAACTAATATACAATAAAACCTCGGATTGCGAGTAACGCGGTTTGCGAGTGTTCCGCAAGACAAGCAAAATTTTTAAAATAAATTTTGACTTGAAAAACAGTCTTGGTTTGCGAATACCGAGTATCATGTCTCATGCATACGTTTCTTGTTTTGACGCCGAACGTCATGTGATCATAACTGAGCCAATGATTTTTCTCTCTCGCGTGATGCAGAATTGCGGGTAATCGTCTCCCCTGCTCGGTCTTAGTGCACGTCTCTCACTGGTATAATCAACACCCGTGCACGCGTGTACTGTTTACTATTACACTGTGACCACGTGTGCGCGTTTTTAATTCGTGTTTGTGTGCGTGTGTGTACAGCGTGCATCCACTGTTAATTATAACACACGTATGTGAATGCATGTAAAGTAAACGCAAGTGTCATTAGAGAGGTTAAAGAGACATTTTCTCTCTGTCTATTTGTGTGTGTCATTGGGCACCGTGCCCTTCACACACACACACACACACACACACACACAGCACCCCTCCTCCTATTGCCTCTAGCAGTGATTCCGTTAGTGTGTGCTCACTCAAGTGTCATAAGAGAGATTTCTTGTTTATTTCCCCGATAAAACAGTGTTTCCGTCATTGTGTTTGCATGCACGTGTGAAACTCAAATAAGAAAGGAGGAAGGTTTACGTAAGATGAGAAGAGTGAGAGGGGAGGGTCTCATTCCTCCTCTCGTCTTACTGTAGCTTCACACACATATACAAACACACACACAAACACACAGCCACTGCACGAACAAAAGGAAGCAATCCTGTATAGAGATTTATTTAAACTTTTTTTAAAGGTAAATTGCAGGTTAATTTGTTTTATTTTTACTTTATAAGTTTGCATTAATTATTTTTATGTTTTTTTTGTTGTGTGGAAAATTCACTTTGATTCACGAGTGTTTTGATATAAGATCCCGCTTCCAGAACGAAATGTGTTTGCAATCCAAGGTTCCACTGTACAGTATTTACATTCACCTATTTGACTAATGCTTCTATCCAAATAAAGTTAAATCAAACATAATGCAGAACAACGGTTAAATGCTTTGTTTGAGGGTCCAATGGTTAGGACGATTTTACCAATCATATAATGGTGATGGAGCTTTTGAAAGTATTCAGAGACAAAATAATGAGACAATATGTAAATAGAAAAAGATACATAGTGATATCAAAGTCATTAAACAGTCCTGTCAGGTCAAGTAATTTAATAATAAAGAATGATTTTGTGTGGGAAGTTCATGGAACCACACTTATCCCACACACTTAGACTAATGATAAGGAAGGTTGGAGAAAATAATTTGCAGTATGACAGGAAAACAGCCAAATCAACAGAACAATAACAATGTAAAAGAAGAACATAAAATGGATCACCTTAATCTTTATTAAATGACATTTATTATCCTTTAAATTACTGCAAATTAGTTCAGTTCAATGTGTCCTTGTTTCAAGATTTACTGTTTCATTTTGAGTATAGACTTGATGATTTGGACTGCCATCTTTCATTTTATTGAGGGTTTAAAGATGTGGAGAAGGTGATGTATTCTGTAGTTTTATATGGAGCTATAAAAGGGAAGTCTATAAAAAATGTCTTCGCAATTACTTCACAATAATGAAGATGTTTGCAAGCACATCATCAGTTTCTAAAATATAGATATATCTTGGAACAGTAACTAATATGAGACTTTGATGTCGCGAAACAGTATCTGCTTATCATCTTTCTCTTTTTCATGATGATGTGGTCTCATAAGTATAAACCAATTAAAGCTCTTTGTCTTCTTAAACATCACATTTCCTTCTAATAATTACATAATTGACTTGCATTTCCACACCATTGACAGACTTTATGATACTTGAAATCTGGCTTTGTGTCAAATTAATATGAAGCCACAATTTTAATGGATTGAACAAATTAGTTATTTTTATTTATGTCATTACTCTAAGCTGTGACTTTGCACATCTCCTTAAAAACTGGTTGGGTGATATTCGACACAAACCTACTAATCATGATGAATTCTAGCATCATCATTTAAATCTTTTTGTTTCTCATTGCCAAAAATACATTTATATTCTTGTGTGACAGAGAAACCAGGTGACTGGCTTAGAAGTGCACTCCATGCACTCAGTGTCCTTCCTAGTTCCACTTTCCAGTTCAAGGTTAGGGCCCAGACATGAAGGCTGAATGTTTCATTTGCTAGTGGGGGTCGAATTGTGAATGCATGTCGTATCTGGGGAAAGTGAAAGAATGTAGAAGAAGAGTTGAGAGTGAGCATGGAATGGAACAGAGGACACTGATCTAGGAAGGTCAAATTTTCTAGCTATAATTGATCTAATACAAGAACCATACTAACATAAAATCCATAATGATTAGTTCCACAAGATTTATTGAATTATATAAATTAGTTTAATTAAATAATGTTCCCCTAACAGTAGAAAATGTGAGGTTGTTTAAAGTCTGCTTTATAGAAATCTGGACATTGATTTAGATACTTATTAAAATAGCATTGTGATGCCACTTCAAGCCACAGCCCTGCTATGATCACCTGAGCAATCCCGTTCCATGTTCCCAACCACTCCTTTCTTTTCAGCACCTCACTCTCCACTCTTCACACACCTGTACGCTATCACTGATTACCTTCTCATGCCTATATAAACCATGTTATGACACTCGCCAGTCGCCAGTTTATTGTGTGCCTCACTAGCCCAATATTCCAGCGCTTTTCTCGTCTCAGCCTGGCAGATACTGACAACGTTTTTTAAATTTTTTTATTGACTTTGTCTCTCGTTTTGGACCCCACCCCTCTTGGATATTTCCCGTTATCGACCTCTTACCTGTTACCGACTACGAGCTTGGATCACAGACTTTCCTTGTCTCTCCGCTTCGACCCTTGCCTCATCTACGACCACAATTTATCCTCATGCCTTGCCGAGCTCTCGCTGCTCACGTCTCACACGCCGACATAGTTCTCGGGTTACGCATCGCTCACACCGGCTCTGCACGCTTCCGCATTCCCACAACTCAAGCGACATAACCACTGCCCCTCGCCTCGGAACACTCGTGGCAGTACTCTGTGCTTCAAATTCCAGCAAGGTCTCTCCTGCTCTCACCGCAGCACGGAGCTTAACCCACGCCAGGTATCAACCGCCACTCGGCCAACTCAGTCATCCACAAGCATTCACTAACTCCACTTCATTTCTACCTGGGATCTCTCTCTCCATCTGCACTTGGATCCACCACGCCCTCTATCAAGTCTGACAGAATAAACTGGCCAAGAAATGGATCCAGCAGAGGCAGCTCACCTGAAGGAGGCATTAGAGAGCCAAGGAGTCCTTTTAGGCACCCACCAGCAGGAAATTACTGTACACAGATCACAAACACACTTCAAACCATCACGGAAACTCTGCAGTCTCTCTCTACTCAGATTCAGAACCAATCACCTCCTGCACCCACTCCTCGTCCCCCGTGATGCTTCCCCCCACGCAGGAGCCACGCCTCCCCACCCCACCTACCTATGATGGGAATCCGGCCATGTGTTGTCCTTTTCTGTCTCACTGCTCCATCGTTCGGGAACTACAGGCCGCGTCATTTCCCACAGAGCGTTCCAAGGTCACTTATATCATCACCCTCCTTACTGGGAAGGTAAGGGAACGGCATTGTGGAATGCCCAACTTCCATGCTGCTTCACGAGCAAGACTTTACTGACAAAATGAGGCGGGTTTTTGATCGCTCATTCATGGGGCATCAGGTGGCAACCCAAATACTTCAGCTACACCAGGGAATCCTGTCCATTTCTGATATAAGATTTCCGGACCCTGGCTCCCTCTTGTGGCTGGGACGAAAAGGCTCTGTTCGACTGCTTCCTCCACGGGCTCTCAGACTCAATTAATGACAAGCTCGCGGCCCGGGATCTTTCCTCAGATCTACTCATTGACCTAGCAACCCGCATTGATGCCCATAAAGAGATAAACAGACTTGGCGAATTGCCTGTTTCCTGCCCACTAAAAGGTCAGGGCCCCCCGTAGTTCTGGGGATGCAGGAGGGCCCAGCTTCTAGCTCTTCCCCAGATGAACGATCATGTTCTTCAGTAACCATTACCCATGGTGATCGATCCTACGCCACTCACGCCTTAGTGGACTCTGGGGCTGACCAGAATTTATTTCCTCCTCTACTGTCTCTGATTACCAAATTCCACGCACATTCCTGTGCCAATCTTTCACTGTCCAGGCTCTTGATGGTAGCAGACTCACTCCCATTACTCATCGCACCACCCCATTACCCTGCAGTTTTCAGGCAACCACATCAAAACCATGAGTTTTCTAACTGTTCAAAATGCTCATGCACCCATTGCTCTGGGACTCCCTTGGCTAAGACTACACAACCCTCACATTGATTGGTTAATAGGAGCATCCTCGATTGGAACCCCACATGCCTCTCCTTATGTCTACACTCTGTCCCCATGGGCCGGACTTTGCCGGCGTCACAAGAGGAGATCCCCGACTTAACCAAAGTCCCCACTGAATATCACGACCTACGACAGGTGTTCAGTAAGTCACGAGCTATCTCCTTACCACCTCATCGCCCATATGACTCAGCTACTGACCTCCTCCCAGGCACCTCTCCACCCAAGGAGTGACCCTACTCCCTCTCTCATCCTGAGAGAGAGGCCATGGACCTTAAGGAGTCACTTGCAGCAGGGATTATCTGTCCATCATCTTCAGCGGCTGGAGCAGGGTTCTTCTTCGTAGAAAAGAAAGACAAGTCCCTCAGACCTTGTATTGATTACAGAGGATTGAACAAGATCACAATAAAGAACCGCTAACCTATCCCACTGATGTCAACCGCCTTCAAACTCCTTCAGTCACCGGACTACCACCATTACAAAATAATACATGCATTTTAACCATTGTGGATCATTTCTCTAAGGCAGCTCATTTCATTCCACTACCCAAGCTTCTGTCCACCAAAAAAACAGCCAAACTCCTGGTCAATCACGTCTTCCGACTTCACAGACTCCCTGTCAACATCGTTTCAGACAGGGGCCCCCAGTTCTCTGCCCAGTTCTGGAAGGCTTTTTGCAACTTCATCGGTGCCACCCCTCGTCTCTTATCCAGGTTTCACCCTCAAACAAATGGCCAACAGAAAGGATGAACCAGGAACTTGAGAAATTCCTAAGGTGCATGGCCTCTCAGGACCCTTCCTCCTGGAGCCGTTTCCTCCCCTGTGTTGAGTATGCCCACAAGCAGCTTTTATGCACAGTAAGCACCTTTCAGCATCAGGCTAACTGTCACCGGTCGCCAGCCCCCAGGTATCGCATCAGCCAAAGGGCCATGCTATCCACACGTGACCTTCCCCTCAAGACCACTTTGAAGAAGCTCTCTCCAAGTTTTGTCGGTCCCTTCACAGTCAACTGCATTATTAGCCCTTGCTCTGTCCAACTTTCGCTACCCCTCTCCATGCGCCGAATCAACCCCACTTTCCACATCTCCCAGATTTTCCGCCTGGTCCCTTGCCCACTATCTACACCACCTCAACCCCACCCCCCCCCCCCAACTTATAGATGGGGGTGAAGCCTTTACCGTCCACAGGCTCCTCAAATCAAGACAAGCACACCATAAAACATTAATGGTGATAAAAACTCCCAGAGGTAATGTAAAAAAATACCTTAAGAGGAACCAGACTCGAACTCATCATCTTTCTGGTGACACCAGATTGTGGAATTCTAAATAAGGTGTACAAAAGCAAGGATAAACCACACTAAGTGTGGTGGTTAGCACTGTCGCCTTTGACCTCCAGGGTTGAGGGTTCGATTCCCGCCTCGATCTGTGCGCATGGAGTTTGCATATTCTCCCCATGGTTGGTGGGTTTCCTCCAGGTGCCCTGGTTTCCTCCCACAGCCCAAAGACATGACTAGGTTGATTGGCATTCTCATAATTGCCTGTAGTGTAAATGTGTTTGTGCATGTGGACCAGAGGTCTTACAGTCGTAAAAATGGGAATAAATACAACAGACATCATTGGCCTCCACAGTCCCTAGTTGGACTACAGAGGTTCCCAAGATGAGCACAGGCCAGTGTTCATGATTACAGAAGCAGTTCACAAAAGTAGAAAACTACAGCATCCTAGCACATGATGCAAGGGAGAGAATTGAGGAGAAATTAATAATGTGAAGTGTAAATCTTTTGGACGTTCATCCAAAGCAGCCAAAAATTATTCACTAGTGCAGAAGCACCTAGCAGAAAAAGCATCATGATGATTGAGGCATTTTCTGAAGGTGAGGGTGGAGAGAGACTATGTAGTATGTTAATGAATTATTACAATGAAAATGACATATTCGATGTATTAGAACAAGGACATTAAATATAAATCTTTTATTCAAAACTGCACTACTGTTAGACTTCATGTTATAGAAAATTAATCAGTGCCTTTTGACCAATCACAATAGATTATTCATGGTACCGTATAAAAACCTTTAATTATTTAAACAAACTTCACTTTCCTTTCATAGGGCAGGTTTTCACAATTTAAAAATATAAAAAGTTCCTGAACTCCCTTGAACAAACTCCTGAACTAATTCCTGTGTTGTATGAATATTGTGTTAACATCATTGTAGCTTTTAAAAGTTTGTGAAAGAGCGCTTTCACACTTTGAATCTTTTGTGCTAATGCCAGGAATGATATGGTGCTGGAACCACGTTAAACTGCACTGCCATGATGATTTTAACTGACTACTTGTTAAAAAAACAAAAGCATTGTGAAAACCTACCTAGCTTATGATAGAAAGTGCACTTGAATAAATGTATGTTTGCTAAATACAGGTTTGGGAAAATGTCAGGTAAGAGGGTTTGTAAAATCTGTTTGACCATTCTGTGCTTTGCAAGAGGTAAAACTGAGGAGCTTACTGCAGTTATTTTGGTTTGTCAATAAAAAGGGGGTTCAAAAAATTATAATTTGTAATAATGGGTTTGGTTTAAATTATGAATTGTTTTATTGTTATTATTTATCAATTTTCTAAAATTTTCTAGTCTTAGCCTTACCATGAGCCTGTCACCAGTTTACTGGTTTTCGTTCCTTGGAGCACTTTTAGAAGGTCATGACCACTGCAGACCAGGAACGTCAGACAAGAGCTGCAGTTTGGGAGTTGCTCTGACCCAGCTGTCTAGCCATTACAATCTAACCAGGGATGTTCCTGGTCGGGACCTACCAAAAGTTCTCCAATAAAGAAAAAACTGGTGAATCAAAAATAGGGGCATGGGCACCAAGGCTTTTGATTCATGTATGTGTGGGGGGATGCACTGTAGCTTAAATTGGTGAAATGGTTAATGCTGCTTTTCATAGAAAGGAGTCAGAACACACAGGTCATTATTCTTTTGGCGGCAAAGGAGGAACCTACAGTACTCAATATTTTGCTGGTGGTCATAATGTTATGACTGATTGGTGTAAAGATATGCAAAGGCCCATTTCATTTGTCTTTAAAGGTTTTAAGCCCTTCTCCAGATAATTCTACTAAAAAAATCTGCCTACCTCAGAGGTACACAAGGAATATTTGCATAATCTAAATGGGTAGCTCTAAAGATTAACAGTGCTTTCCTCATGCAAATAACAACCTTTTAACTTTAAGTTCAACTCATGAGGTGTATTTTCAAAACTTAATGTAAAACATGTCTCTATTACTTTTAAAGGTATAAAATCCAAAGAAATGGCATGGGTCGGGATTATGTCCATTACTGCCTAGTGAACAATCTCTCCATTCCTTAGCCTTGAACTACCACTTCCAGCGAGGCTGTCTGACTCCAACAAGGCAGTGAAAGCAGAGTACATTAGTGAACACTTCCCTTTTCCAGTGATGTCAGTAGATATTAAATATCCGAGCAGCATGGATTAGTCAACTAAATGCATAAAGCACAAACTAGAAGATAAATTGCTTTTTTTGGAATGGAGTTTTATAGTGTGTTACTTCAAATGGCAGGTTTTCCACAATGATTAGGGATCCTGAAAATATTTTGGAAGCTTGTGCTAAATATACCACCCCAGAGAGGCTTCTCATAGCCCAGCTAACCAAGTGTGAAATAGCTTTGGCTAAGTATGGAAAGGGAACCATTAATATTGATAAAAAGAGGCAAACTGTGCTCAAGGTGGAATGGAAGTTCTTTACTAAGAAAGTGATTAATGTCACCTTCAACAAAAAGGAAGAGAAATACATTTGTTCCAGTTTTATAGAGGAAAAGCACAAACATGCACAGACATGCAAGTTTGCTTTCATGTAGATACTGAACTATGTGTCCACACATTTGCACTCACTAGTCATTTTATTCTGAAAGAGTTTGGGTGCAATTTAAATGCAATTGTATTTCTAGGTAAAAACCAAGACCTTGAATTGCAGCATTAGTTGTGAACATTTTCAAGACACATGAATAATATTACACTACATTATTTCCTTATCATCCATTTCCCTATTTTTTTTTTTTTTATATAAAAAGAGCACTTTGGTAATCACTAGGGTTTTTAAAATGTCAGGCCTGTCAATTCTGTGTTTGACCATTAAGCACAGTCCAAGAACCAAGATTCCAAGATCTCTGGTTCTTCAGATGGAAAAAAAAAACGTGTGTAAAATATTAACTCTGCTTAAGTGTTATACTGGAAATTATCCATTGTATGATAGCTGTTGTTTATTCTTAACTAAAAATAGACAGTTTATTTATTCTCCTCTCCCAAATATCTGCAGTATAATGTAGTTGCAATCATATTTCACAGTTAAAGCCTCTATTGCAGCATTATTTGTCAGCATTTTTTTTTTTTTTTACATTTTTAAGCAGATGGATAACATTACCACATTTCTTCTTATCAGCCATTTTCCCTTTTTGTTAAGTTCTGGAAATCTGTAATGAACTGGGCTTTAGTATAATCCCACATTTAAGTGACATAATAGCCAGTGGGGTGCAGCAGGCTGAATCTTCTGCCTGTGTTTTAGTTCTGCACTTTACCAAAGGGCATGTCTGAAACACATGTTGGCAGTAAAATAAACTCCATCCATCTGAATGTTTACATGGTGTTGGAGAGCCGGCTGGAGCGTACATCTGCTGCTCATTCTGGGGTTAGCAGCTCAAATAAACATCACACTCCATACGGATTTTAAACATTGGACAAATTATTGAGCTTTTGTATCTCTCTGACTCCTTCCATGAGCAAGAAACAAAATGTTTGATTTAGAAATAAAAGAGTCACGCAGGTGCTGGAGATTGGATCTTATGAAAAAATTTAACAAAAAAACAAATTTTTGTGCAACGCTTTGTGATTGATTACCTTGTGCGTTTGTTTGTTAAACACACAGCAGAGCATCCAGCTGCTGTATGGGCTCCATGTCTCATCATCAGCCAGATAACCTAATACAGTCACATCAACAACATGCTAATCTAATACAGCTCTCTTCTATTTCAGTGGTTTGCCTCAGGATTGTATAGGTAAATACTGTGGACTAGCCCTTTTGCAGTTACAGACATCACCATGGTACAGGAATTGAAATGATTTTCAGTCATATACATTGATAACCCACAGCACTGACACCACTACCGGGCGAACTGAGTCACATTGATCAATTATATACCAGTAAACTGGTGTTAGGAACGTGGGCACCCAAGGGTCATCTATGCCTGTGGGGACCAAAGGCCACAGGGTCGCAAAAAAAAAGAAAAGTTAATGCTCCCTATGAAAGAAAGGTATGAAAACACCCAGTGCATCACAGACTGCTGTATATGGGGCTTAGCAGGAAAAGAGTTCAAAGTTGTTGAACCATCCTCCAAATTCCCTAGATCATAATCCAACCGAACATCCATAGAATGTGTCAGAAAAACCAAGTTCAATCCATGGAGGCCCCACCCTGAAACACACAGCACCAAATGGATCCAACACTAACATTCACAGGCCAGACACCCCAGCCAACTGGTGGCACAAGTGAAACCTACAAAATATTTGTAGTAAAGTTTTTCATTTTAAATATCATGACTGACCAAGTGCATAGTACATACTCTAGCATATTGGTTTTAATATGTTCTCAAGACCAACTATCTGTTCTTCTTCTTCTTCGAACCATACGTAGTGGGTGACTGACAACCTTATCCAGAGCAATTTATGATTTATGTCTCATTATACAGTACATCTGAGAAGTTGTGGGGGATGGAACTTTATCTCTTGAACCAGCAACCACAGATATTTGAATTCTTCAACCGACTTAATGTGAAAGCCATTGAAGTGTAAGTTGGTCTGTGACCCATCTGTTGCAAGGACTTTGGTCTTATCTGCATAGACCACTGTGTTGAAGAGTAAGTGAGAGGCAACCCCTTGGTGGACTCGGGGTAAACTCTGAGGATACAGTAGCTCATTTACTTTGGATCAGTACACTTAGGCCATCACATAATGTTCAGAGAAGTTGGATGGAATTCTGGGGCAGATGTTGAGCTTCCAGTGGCCTCCTCAAGGCTTGCAAGTGGCCACAGTTAAAAACGATGCTCGTCTGCTTACTGCATCAAATTCGTCTTTCATCAGTTGGTGAATGGTTAACATATGATTGCTGAATGCTTTTTTTGCTGAATCTAATGCCTTCTTCTCATTTTTCACCGCCAGAGTAGAACATCTCTGCATTTTCATCACATTACTGTACCTTTAGGTGATTGGAGATTTGAAGTCCCAGATCTGGTTAGTCATAATTCGGATACTGCACTTTGATAACTCCTTGGCAATTTCTCTGACAGTTTCTTTTTGGTCAAAATGAGGACCAGTTAATTTCATGGGGGCAAAGTGAGCTTCCAATTTTGGTGTGATGTGTTTATTTCTTCAGCCAGTAGTCCACTTTTCACTATCACCCTTGGTCCTCAATGCTGGTGCATCAGCTGTCTGGATGAGATAGCATCAGCATGGACTAGTGGCAGTTTGAAGCTGTTATAATGTAGACAATCATATGGACTCAAAAATGTGTGTACAGTTTTTTATGTAGTGTGTACACTCCCAACTGTTTATTGTCCACATACTGTACTGTACATGCATTGGTTATTGTGTGCCTTTTTATTAGATGCCTAATTACAGTTTCCACAATGCAGCATGGCCTACAGGATGAGCACGTCAACTTCTAGTACACATGCTCCAACTCACTTGATTACTGATCACACACCTAGACTCAATATTCACAGTATTTAATGACTCTCAGGTCTCACATGCATTGCAAAGCAGTAATTTTGTGTTGGTTACCATCCAGTTTTCTTTTCTGTCTATTTTTTTTTTTACTCTGTCCTGCCTAGGGTTAATGTTGTTTGTACATCTCCTGACCCTTGTCAGGTTCTCATTACTGATATTGATTGACGTGTTTCTTTTGTCTACCTTAATTAAACTTGCAACTATGTCCTTATGCCCAACTGTGACAACTGTTCGTTACCCGATTTGTGCATTCGACTCATGGCATTTGTCACAATGGGTTGTGGGCAGAATTTGCATTTAAAATGTAAAAAGGTATACACTTACAATTGTTTTATTAACCTGTCCATAATAAGCAAGCCAGAGGCAACAATGACAAGGAAAAACCTCTTTGAGACAACATGAGGAAGAAACCCTGAGAAAAATCAAAAGTGAACCCATCCTCATTTGGGTGATACCAGATCACATAACAATAAATCAATACCACTGATAACTGTGGGCTATGCACCTATCAGCCATAACATTAAAATGCACATAAAATGCCTTATTGTGCATATTGCACAACAATGTTGTGCATTGTATAGGTTCTCCTTGTGCCACCAGGGCAGTTCTGGCCCCTCAGGTCATGACTCCACAAAACCACTTTGCACTGGGACATTAGACCAGGAACAGAACTTTTGGGTGCTGTGGGTTGGGCAGTGGGTCCTTGATAGATCAGACGTGTTTGTACATCCCATTTCGTGGGTGCACATTTGGATTTAGATCTGGGGAATTATACAACCTTGGAACTCTTTGCCTGCTAAGCCCCATAAGTAACAGGCTGGGCGTTCATTTAATGAAGTGGACTTTCCACATCATAAATTGGTGTGTGTGGGGGGGGGTTTACGAAAAAGAGAGAAAGAAAGAAAAAGTTTAAGTATATTTCAGTGGGTTCCTCATTGGTTCTTTTAATATTTAAAAAGATTCCAGCTGGCATTGTACATACTGTATGTACATGTATAGTATTATACTTATTCCTTCTGAAAGAAGCAACAATGATTTTATTTCAAAGCCAAGAAAAGCTCAGAAGCCATAACGATTAGATAATTATTAGATTAAGTTGTATAAACATTGTATGGATCAAGATATCCTGAGCATCCCGAGCACTAAAAGATAGAATCATTCATTCATTCATTCATCTTCTATACCGCTTTATCCTTGATCAGGGTCGCGGGAAAGATACAATCAGTTCACTTTAAAAACACTCTAAAGACTCCTTTTTACTCTGACATTTTGAATCATTTAGAGAGCATTTATCAGACAGACCAAACTAAAAGAATTAGATGCAATCAAGAAAAAAATGCAAATAATTGGGTTTGAATGGAATTCACCTGCAACTAGCGCCTTTAAGTGTCGGTCTGTAGTGTATCCAGCGATGTCTGCTTTTTCTCTCCCAGCTGAAGGAATCTGGTGTGGCTTAAGGTCACACTGCAGGTATGGCTGGCACCCTAGATAAGACCAGCTATTAAACATGTAAAGAAATGTTTAGCTTTCTTTACTAAAATGTTACTAAATAATAATTTCCTGAGCTACAGAACATTTATAACAGATATACGATTTTAATTACAATCTTTGTTGTGTAGAATAAGAGAACATGAATGTTAAAACTCTCTTTATTTCACTATATAACCGCCTGCTACACTGATGCACTTACTGTATCCCAGTGTTTCAGTAGTGCTTAGATACATCAAGATTTCTACAAGGTTGGGTCATTAAAGGAGTTCCTAGATGGGCAGCATTTGAGACGTGAAGTGAGCAGTCTGATCACGGCACCAGCATCCTAAGAAAACAATTCTACCTTGATAGTATCCAAGCACTAGTTAAACGCTTGGAAAAGTGCATTAGTGTAGCAAGGGATTATATAGAGAAATAAAGGGCATTTTCATAACTGTGTTCTGTTACTCTGTAATCAAAAGTCCTAGTTTGACTTGAACACCCTCATAATAAGCTAATGATGAAAAAAAAATATATATATGTACATATAATATGATATAATATGATAGAAAGTTCGTACAAGATACACTACCGTTCAAACGTTTTAGGTCACTTTCTAACTCCATGGTCGTTCCTGATTTTTATTTCTTTCTACATTGTAAAGGAATGCTGAAGGCGTCCAAA
>JAQQZS010000033.1:32301068-32312239 GCA_030068045.1 Platyallabes tihoni | reverse complement strand
GAGAGAAAAGAAAAATTCTGTCTCGTGCGCTTCCGCCAGATATGCACGCGAAAAATGCGCTGCGGGTCGCGGTTTCGTTTTAAGATGGCGAACCCAAGCGCAAGGGACTTTAATAGGGAGAAAAATCACAATACTTACCTGCTCCCTGAAGCCCGAGGATAGCGTGCTCTTCCCCAAACACTGAAAACAGAAGCGAGGAGGTCGCCCTCAGCGAGATATTCCTCTACACTCCATCTTTCTGGTAAGTAGTAAGACACTTCTATTTTCGCTTCTTTTTGTTAAAAAAAGTGCTTGTACATAGAAGAGTATGTTCCTGTTAAATATTTTGTAAGTGTAAAAAGAAATGTTAAATTTGTGTAATGGAATTGTTTTGTAACTTGACATTAAAGACATGATTCTCACTGTACTCATAAATAAATTTCACTTGATTTGGTGGGAAATATATTTTTTTCAGTGTCATACAGCAGAAAAATGTTTAGCCTGGCCTCTCTCCACTGCTGATAAGAGCATTCAAAGGTCCTATGAATTTACACACTCAGCATTCTCGTGTCTCAATGGACTTTCATGTTGTGCCATGCTATGATATGCAAAGAATTTTGTGGCTTGCATAATCTTAATTTTGCGCCCAACTAAAGGTTACAACTCAGGGTATGAAGAAAGAAAGAAAAAAAAACATTTTACAGCAACAGGAGTCAAAAGTGATGTACAGTAATTAGAAACGTACTGAGCAGTTTTTTTTTTTTAGTAACAAACAGATTTGTTTGAGTCTTATTACCTTTACCGTATGTAGAGAATGACAACAAGAACTTGTTGGGAATTCAAAAACAATTAAATGTTATTATGAATGGTTAACGTATAATGCTGTTTAATTAGCATAAAATGTAAGCACTTCAAAGTTGTTTGGTATATATCAGAAATAAACCACTTCCCAATGTGCTGATATTGGAACACGTGTAACATTGCTGGTTACAGTAACTCCAGCCTTGTTGTTGGTTATTTTCCCCAAACCCTACAACCCAGTTGTTTACTTCCTTGCACATATAAGTAGTCACTGAAGATTGAGAAACTTTGTAACTTCAACTTTACTTTTGTATGAAGATAAAAATTTTGCACACATCCTCATGGACGAATCGATTCCCACCACAAAGATCATGTGACTTATGTGGATATTAATATAACCTGATTCATAGTGTATCTCGCACTCTCGTGGGCAGTTACAGTGTGTTTTTTTTTTTCATTCAATCTATTTATGTTTCCCTTTATTTCAGAGAGTCAACTAAAAGGAGAAATCTGGAGGAGGAAGATAAATTGTGGCTTTTTGTTTATATAATGCACTACTCTTTGTAACTGAGTGTGCGGCACATGAGTGGGTTTTATTTCACTTTTAGAGGAGAAGTACCAAAAAGTGTAGACAACTTAGGATTAGTTCTGAAGAGCCAATTCTTTTACGGTTGATTTACAGAGCTGCTCGGTAAGAAAAACAGAAATGCTAAATGTCCTTTGTAGTCTCCAGCCTGGCCTTTCTTATTTATTTATTTATTTATTTATTGGTCATACAAACTGACATTTATTTTTAGCGCTCTCTTCATTAAAAATGTACATTTTTTGCTCTGCACTAAATAAACATGGGACAATATTTTGGTCCAAGTCAGCAAACTGCATATTCCAGTGGTTATTAAAGGCACTTTTGAAAGGTACAAAAAATATATATTATACGCTATAATGTTTTTGTTTGTATGCCTCTTTCAGATTCTGATTAGAAAATAAATAAATTTAAAAAATGCAAGTCTAAGACTTTAATACATTTTTTGTTGATGATAGAAAGATACAGAAGATAAAAATGAATGTGAAGGGATAATTGCCCCTTAAACCTAATAACTGTTTGTGCCAACTTTGGTGGCAACAGCTGCAATCAAGCATTTGCGATAACTGCCAATGAGTCTTTCACATCGCCGTGGAGGAATTTTGGCCCACTCTTCTATGCAGAATTGTTTAATTCATCCACATTGGAGGGGTTTTGAGCATGAATTACTTGTTTAAGTTCATGTCATGGCCTCTCAATTGGATTTTACTAGGCCACCCCATAACCATAATTTCAGAGGTTTTGGTTCATTGTCCTGCTGTATAACCCAAGTGCACTGGAGTTTGAGGTATCAGGATTTCTGGTAGAGAGCTGAATTCATGGTTCTATCCATTATGGCAAGTCGTCCAGGTCCTCAAGCTCTCTTTTTCTTTCATCTTCTATACCACTTTATCCTGTATTCAGGTTCGTGGGGACCTGGAGCCTATCCCAGGAGACTTAGTCCACGAGGCAAGGTACAGCCTGGACAGGGTGAAAATCTATCACAGGGCACACACACTACGGGCACTAACCTGCATATCTTTAGACTGTGGGAGGAAACCGGAGTACCTGGAGGAAACCCACCAAGCATGGGGAGAACATGCAAACTCCATGCACGCAGAGTCGGGAATCGAGTCTGGATGGAATCGAACCCAGACCCTGGAAGTGCAAGGTGACAGTGGCTAACCACTACAGTGTGCCGCGGGTCCTCAAGCTGTTTTCTTCATTTGTGGATAATGGCTCTCACTATGGTATGCTGGAGTCCCAATTCCTTACAAATGACTTTGTAACCTTCCCACACGTCAGTTACTTTGTTTCTCAACTGTTATAGAATTTCTTTAGATTGCGGAATGATGTGTTGCTTTGTGAGACCTTTTATCGTACTTCACTTTGTCAGAGGGGTTTTAAGTGTCCTCTATTTAAGTGATTTCCTGACTTTGGCAGTAATCAATATGCACACAAGAGGAGTTCAGGTCAAACTGTTACTTTTGATATATATGTATATATATATATACTCCCTTTATTTATCTATTTTCACCCAAATGAGAATGGGTTCCCTGTTGAGAAACCTCTCAAGGTTTCTTTCAATTACCATCTCGAGAGTTTTTCCTTGCCACTGTCGCCGTCGTCCTCGGCTTGCTCATCAAAAACAATCTTATCATTTTGATTCATACACGTTCACATTTCATACAAACTTAAATAATTCTTTTCATTGTGTAAAGCTGCTTTGCGACAATGTCAATTGTTAAAAGCGCTATACAAATAAAAGTGAATTCAATTCAATTCAATATTTAATCTTTTGCTGCACTTATCCCTGCATTTCACACCATCAGGTTGGAAAGTTTTCTCAATGTGCCGTGATGAACAGACATCCTAGCCTTCTGTGTCAAAACATTTCTTTCATCATCCCATGAGATGCACCAGACTAACACATCCATTCCACAGCTACCACATGTCTCACCCAACAGCACCCAAAGGATCTGCTGCTAACTTCCCAGTGCCAGACACCACAGCATACCCCCAGAAGACTTATGGAATTATGGGCCAGAGCTGCCCAGGTGACACAAGGGAAACCTACACAATGCTGGGCATAATGCTCTCGGTTTTAATGTTATGGCTGATCTGTGTATACACTATGGATGCAATTTTGCTACATTTGGTACATTATATTGTACTGCAATCTGTAGCAATATCTCATTTACATAAAAAGGGTGCAAGGGAGTAAAATAAAGATAAAAAGACTTTGAGGTATCATTTGAAGTCCGCTGAGTATTAACAGACACACACTGGGAGAGGTCTGAGACCTGAGGTTAACTCATGAAATAATATTAATAATATTAATATTAATAATAATAATGTTGTATAAGATTCAACTGATTTATGAGAAAAACTGAGATAATTTGCATTATTTAACACATATACTAAAGGGTTAATTGCATGTTTTCCTTTATTCATTGTTGTAAAAGATTAATGGCTACTTTTTATGATCTTTATTTGCTTTTTGAGCTTTTTCCTCGTGCCATAAAAGAAAAAGTGCAGATGCAACACCATTTGGGATTTTGTCACAGAAAATCTATGACTCATAAAACTACCACTGATGTTTTGTATCAAGTTGACTTTCTCTAATAAAATTTGCAACTGAACCTCCATGAATTCTCAGTAAATACTGAAGTATTGGCACCCTGACTGTGTTAGCTACTGGGTAAGCATGCTGTCATTTAGTGAAAGTTTGCTTCTCTGAGTTTTTGCTAAAGCATGCTTGGCTGTATATGCTACCAATAAAATAAACTTGCTGTAACTTATATTTATTGTTTACCCTTTGAGGAGAATGTGTGATGTGCTCAAGCATACTTTAACATCATATGCGATATGCAGGGTCTCAGTTCATATTATGAACTCTTAAAGCATATCGCCAGTCTCCACTAGTAACCCTCTGAGAAAAATCTCCTCCCATGACAGTTAGAGTTACATGATGTGAAACAGACACAGGGTAAAGATCCTAGCCTTAAGTTTGATACTACATCATACTGAATGCCAATTTCAAAAGCACTAAATAGTGTAAAGAACTCAAATTTCAACATGCAGTCCCACACTGAGGTAGTTACATAGTGGTTTGGAAAGCATAAATATGGCACAAAAAATAAAGTACTGTAAGCCTGAGAGATGTTTCCATCTAGAAAGCTTGATGATTATTTTTCTTTCATATCTCTCTGAAGGACAAAATTAATGAATTCTGATTTGCTATGCATTTCTCTCCTCTCGTCAGCTCTAGACAGAGGCTTTGAGGCTTATAAAAAAAAAAGTATTTTGCATGCTTTGTAAGAAAAGGAAATAAGGGAATGAGCTGCGAATGAGATGTGAAAACAAAAGGCTACAGCAGTAAATAGCAGGTGAGTAATTAGGTTGCTCTGTTGCGATGCTTCTTCATTGTTACTGAAAATAAATGGCAAGGGTATGAGCCAGATATCCTGGAAATAAATCGTAATTTGGCTTCTGGAAGAAAGTCCAGAGTGCTCGAGTTTATAATAACCTTCTTTACCGCATAGAAAGTGTCCAATTATCTCTGACCTTTCCATGTCTGGCTTTGACCTGCATGATTTTCAAATTCACACTGGAGCAAAAACAAGTAAACAAAAGCACCCCTGAGCCGACTTTATTCCAGTAAATATTAGTATGCAACGTCTCAGACTAAACAAATATTACTAATGTCCCTTAAAGTTTAATATAGCTCTAAAAATACAGTTACTTCTAGTTTGAAAAGATACAGGATCTAGTGCTCTCTCTTCCTCCCTCTCTCAGCGATCTTGACCACTTCTGCCCTCCATACCTGTTTGACACATCCTAGTGTCGGAGTCCTCGCTACATTGAGGCCGCTAGTTTGCTGCTGAGGATGGCCCTGTATGGTCTGCTTGGGATGAGTTTGGTGAGAACGCTTTCACTTGATAACCATGAAGACAACCTTAGACTCGGCTAATGCAGGCAGTTTTTTTGTGATGTCCTGTGACTGCAGTCATTCAATAGTTTAGGACTAAAATTCCCATGAACAGTTTTGGATCTGAGTTCTCGGATAGGCTCCAGACCCCCTCGTGACCCTGTACAGGAAAAGCATGGTATTGAAGATGAATTTTAAAAATAATGGATTGAATTTAATCGAATGTTAAAATTTCTTTTAACATATACTTTGAAAAATGTTAACTTTTAGATTGATTTAATTATAATTTATTAATCTTGCTAAAGCCTAATGTATAGGACTGTGCAAAACCAGGCTTCCTGAAGGACTTTTTTGTCTCTCTTTCAGTCCTGTCCCTGTACCTGAGCAGTTTCAATGGAATGTTTTTGTTTGTTAAGACAAAAACATCTAACATCTAAAAAACATCTAACTTAAGGCATGAACTAGTGAGAAACAGGATGATGACAGATGATCAGGACGGTGATTAGTATACTGAGACGAGAGGGGAAATGAGGTTGTTGCTTGGATTGCTACTGTACATAAACAGCTTACAAGTACATTTAGGCCAATCAATGAAATCCTAAATACTAACCCTTCCTCACACAAAAAAAATGGATTCTATGAACAAGAATAGGAATGCTTATATATATACAGTATATAGCAATATATAAGTAAAACAAAAAACAGGGGAAAAATGATGTGGTGGCACAACAGCCCAAATGTATTTTGACATTGGATCCTCTTTAGTTCTTTTGGTATGTTATGAAGCAATTAAAAGGCATACTTTATAAAGACAAACATCTAATGGATGTTCTTAGCATAGCATGCCTCAACCAAGTGGTAGAGATGGCTCAATCGGGTTAAGTTCATCATATTTTTCAAAAAGACATATTGACTCAAAATGCAGTGCCCTACCAAATAGAATGGTAGAGGATTAAGGAGAATAATTTGAATGCATCTTAGCACTCAAAATCCATTACGCAGCAAATAAAACACCCACCGCTGTGCTGTTATAGAAATGTTGTAATAAAGCAGAGGTATTCCACCTGGTGCTCAGATGTAGAACCAGTGAAACTATTTTTTCCTTACAGCCAAAACGGCTGTCAGAACCGCTATTTTAAAAAAATGTATCATTGTGGTCTGTCCAATCAGCATCGAGAATTTAACAGTTTTGTGGTAGAAATTGTAATAGATAAAACAATTGCATCAGGAACTTTTATACATGCACAAGTCTCTATGATCTCTCAGGATCTATGATATATTTATATTTTATTAATTTACTTTTGTATGTCACAGAAAAATTGTCGGCTGGTGTAAGAAATTTGATGCGAGATTTAAGAACCATGAGCTCGAGGCACTGTGACTGGCTGCATGAGGGAGGATATGAAAGAGAATACAAGCTGAGAAAGGAATGAATGGATTTTTATTTATTTAATTTTTTGGGGGGAGTGCACTTGTCAAGGCCACACTATTTTACACTACAAACTTCCTCAGGTCTGTGATCCGACCTTGCTACTTTCCCATGAACACAATATTATTCTTATAAAAGACATAAAAATACAGTTTTATGATATTTTATGAATAGTAGTATTAACCTGGCTGGTTCTGCATCTTTACCAGATAATAGACCCTTGCTTTGCACTGTAAAGGTATAAAAAATATATAAAAGTGTGTGTGTGTATATATATATATTATATATACACTTTAATAAGAGACAGAATTTGTATATATATAAAATCCACATTTTATTAAGAAAAAATATATATATTGAAGTTTCAAATTCTGTCTCTTGGTCACTTACCTTTGTGACATCACATGTCCTAAATTACCTACAAAGTGATTACACATAAGTGAACCATGATAAGAATAAAAAATAATCACCTGTGTGGTGTTCACCACCCTCAAGAACTGCTATGAGATCTGTTAAGAGTGTCCTGAACGCTCATGTTTTAGGCAAAGTTATTAGTTTAATGTGCAAACGTTAAAGTATTTTTTACCTCAAACTGCCTATAAAAAGTCTTCAATCCACCTACAAACTTGCTACAATCCTGACATCATAAAATTTGAGAATGTGGAAAAATTCCCCTTAAACTTTGAAGTAAGCTAAATTCCAATTAAATTAAATAAATAGATAAAGAAAGAAAGAAAGAAAGAAAGGTTGAAGATTTAATGTTAAGGCATGTTTAATATTAAAACATTACAGTTCCTTTAATGAATATTATTATGAATATTATTAATTATCATTAACAATCGTCATGAGCTGTAATAAGCCATTAGTAAAAAGATGAGGGCAAGTAAGAAATAAAATGTCAGGATGTGCTGCTATGGGAAAAATATGCTAATAACATCATAAAAGTTTATAGAATATGTTCATGTAACAGCAGTTCCTGAATAGTTTTAAACCCCTTGTTTATTAAATCAACAAAAACATGCCATAGTTAATATCCTTTCATAGGCGTGTTAAATTTGCTATTTTTGATTTAAAGATTTAAGATTTTATCTATTTAGTATTCCTAGATTATGTAGAACAGCCATCATAAAGGTCCTTGTGAACAAGTTGTTACTATAGAAACAATATTATGTGCCATAATATAAACCTGTAATTTGCAGCCAGAACTATTATCTCTTATTGTTTTAGAAAATGCATCAGCACCTCCTCTCCAGTCGGAATGACATAAGAATTCCACACTGCTGTGGTTGTCATGCGTTATTTGCCCTTTCTCCCTGTTACTTTTTCTAATGAAGAACCGTCTATGAAAGTTTCATGCACACACCATAGTTGCTTGTAATTGTATGCATGGTCTTAGTGTAACTACATTATTCTGAATAATGCGAGCACAATACCGTTCATCTTCCTTAATTGAGGATCTCAATTACAGAAAGTTTAACAAAGCCTGCACAATAGCGATCCGTTAGCACTGACAAACAACAAGTTTATCATTGGCGTATGGTTCCTTGACGGCAATGAAAACCGGGTAAATTGCACTGTCTCATCATGTCATCTTGATAGCTTTTGTGCTTTTGTGTTCAGGCCCTCTCTCTCTCTCCCTCTCTTTTTCTCTCTCTTTCTCTTTCTTTGTTGTCCCATTTCCTTGCTGAGATTAATTGCCCTTACGGTGCTGCCTGACACCAGCATTCATGAGTAAGAGGAGCGCGAGAACAGAATGTCAGTTTTTCAAATACCTGCTTCTCTCTCATTCACCCACAAACACACATGCACAAACACACCAACACAATTTCTTTCATTTTCACCCTCAAGGTGTGTACAATAGACACTAACCAATTACAAAACACTGACACCTGCCTGTGCAAATGTTCACACACCCTGTGTCTGACCTGTCTGTTTTTTATTGCACTTCATTTTCTTTCTTTCATGCTTCTTAGCTCCTGCATCTAAAGATGTGAAGACAGAAGAATCGATGACAAACACATGAGAGGTTTGACAACCGAATGTGATAAGCGCCATTTTCAGATTTTTACTAAATTTGGACACTCGTGTAACCTTATTTTAGAAGTTTTAAAATTCTCCATTTTGAGCAGAGCCACTACGTTCTGTTGGATTCACTACAAAATCACACTTAAACCATGAGTTTGCTATATTGTTTATTAAAACTTAACCAACATATTATTGATACACTGGATACCCATTTGTCCACGAGCATAATTGCAAGCTGATTTATCAGTTGTGACAAAACTGCAGGAGGTGGAATTACAGCTTTTTAAAAAAATCTTACAAAATTCACTTCACTTCAAATTCACTTCAAATTCAACTTCCCCAAGCAATTTTATCAAAAATGTGGCTGAAAGAAAATATGTATAATATGCACAAAATATTTTCTGTCAAATGTGCAATACGTCTCGCTTCATTTGGTGAAAAAAAAACCCTCTAAATTGCAAAAGAAAATCTCATTTTTCTGTCAAACTATTCATATTCACTAAATTAGCTGACTAAAGTTTAAATATATTAAAAAATTGTTTTAGCCTATACAAAAGTATCACCTGACCAACTACTGTATATGGGAGTGTTTTATCAGAATTTTAAACTTTAATTGAACTATGTATTCAGGTAAAAGGTTGCTGCTTGCTTATAATATCATTCATAATTTAAAAAAATTATATTGAAATGAAATAAAATGCAAAATATAAGCATTTTCAGCAGCCATATTACACATTAATTTAATAAGTATAATTACACAAAATCGTATTCAGTTGGGTTGAATTTATGTTGAAAACACTCCAGAATTAAACTTTTTAACAAAATTCCAAACATCTAATTTTCTAGTATAAAAGTGTAAAATCCTTTAATTGTTTGTTTTTACGTTTTGATTATTACATTTCAGCAACTTTTTCACGAATTACAGTAAAATAAACTTACCTTAATGGAGCCGGTGTATCCTAAACCCCAAAATCTCTATTATATCTCTAATGACTTATATTCAAATGACGTATATACTGATGGGCTGAATTATTCCCATTTTAAATATTTGTACAAGGTGGTATATCAAAAATGTTCAAGACTAGTTTTGTAACACGCCAAGCAATTTAGAACTAAGAGCCAATGTGAAATTCTGTCTGAATTGGCCACAGAGACGTTTGGTATGATGCGGCAAGTTTACGGTGATGCTGCAACCAATTCGTTCGAGGTGTTTTGAGTGGCATGCGGTTCAAGAGAAAAAGAGCATCACTGGAAGACAACAAGAGATCAACAGGCTCAACCCCCGCAAATGTTGCATCCAGTTTGTGCATGATGATCGTCGGAGAACTTCTGTACTCACCCTTCTCGCTAGATAATAATAAAGTATTAATAAGTAAGTAATAAAGTACTTTCTTGTAAACAGAGCTAATCTTTGTGATACCATCTCGTAGTTCAGAATGTGTACTTTTTTGTTGTTGGATACTAAACTACCTTGTAAGAGGTAAGAAATGCAAACATTTCATAATATTCTGTGGGTAAATGTTTGATTAACGAATGATGCAGAAGGATTAATACAATGTGTTACAGAATAAGACTTTGAAAGAATGAATAAATGAGGGAAAAAAGAAAGTGACTGATATGAAGATTTCAAAAAAAAAAAATTTCCCAAATTTTTTAGGGAAACTGTACACCTGGAGAGCCTGGCTATGATGCTTTGTGTAACACAAGAGGCCCTAATTTACACCTGGTTTAGAAAAATTACTTGCTGCTAATTACCTAAAGTTTAGTACCTCACATGGAATATATAATCATCCATATGTCAAAATGTTTCATGTGCACTGATGTTCTCTTTGTGTGATATCTCACAAGACTCAAAATTAACAAACAAACACTCAAACATGTTTTTGGCTTCAGAACTGCCTTATTTCTTCATGGCATAGATTCAACAACATGCTGGGAACATTCCTTAGAGATTTTGGTCCATATTGGCATGATGGTGTCGTCTGAACATCCATGATGAGACTCTCATGTTCCACCACATCCCCGAGGTGCTCTGTTGGATTGAGATCTGGTGACTGTGCAGACCATTTGAGGACAGTGACCTCATTGTTATGTTCCAGAAACAGTTTGAGATGATTTTAGCTTTATGGCCTGGCATGTTAAAATACATTAATACATGTGTGAAAATCCCAGTAGATCAACAGTTTTGGAAATACTCAGTATTGGCACCAATACAGGCACCAAAACCCATACTATATTTCAAATTTACTCAAATCAAAATTCTTGCCCAATCTTATGCTCAGCTTGAGCTTGACCATGTGATTGGCTGATTAGACATTTGCTGTAGCAAATGAAGTTGAACAGGTGTCCCCAATTTAGAATGAAGTGTGTATATACACTACCGTTCAAAAGTTTTAGAACACTTTCTAACTCCATGATGGTTCCTGATTTTTATTTCTTTCTAC
>JAQQZS010000033.1:32254000-32269074 GCA_030068045.1 Platyallabes tihoni | reverse complement strand
AAGATACTCAACCTTACAGAATGTGATTTCTTTGTATTAATAAGTTAGACAGAGAGTTCTGCTGTACAGAAAGACAGCATGTGGACTTCAACCTGAAATAATAATAATAATAATAATAATAATAATATCACTGATTACATTAAAACATGTACTTACACAAGTCATTTATAAACTTTTATTTATTTTAATCCTATTAATTGATTATTTATATGTTTCTTACATGAGTTCACATCCACAGTATCATAACATTTTTATGACATTTTAAAAATTGCACATTGTCCTCATACAATCCCATGTAAAACAAATTTAATCTTCATTTAAACATTTCCTCCCCCAAACTTTGCAGATGATATCAATTTCCCAGAACTCATTCATTCTCACCCACTCACTCATACTTCGGTCAGATCCTCCTGCCTCTTTGTGACTGCACTGGTGTTCTGGGAATCTTTTAGCTTATTAGTTAGGTAGATTTTCTCTACTGCTGTACAGCATCAATGATACCTTTCAGTAGCCTAGTGTGCATACATGTGGTTCTCCTGTCCACAAAGACACGTTATTCTCCAGCCTGTTGCTGCGTGCCCTCTCATGACTCTGACCCCTCCCTACTCTCATTCCCCATTTCTCCTCCTAACGCACATGGACGTGGAAATTCTCAGAAGATGTGCACCCGGTCACGCAGCGTTTTCTGTTGGGGGGGGGGGGGGAGTAACACCAGACATGTCCTCCCACATGCCACAGAGCTCTGGGTGAGTCTTTGACTCGCTTTCACAAATTACACCTCCATGATGATTTGATATTATTGTAGAGCATGACTTCATCCCTGTTTCTTGTAAAATGGCCCCAGATGCACTTGAAATTCATAGGAAATTTAAGCTTGATTTCCCCGGAGCATCTCAAATTCTTTTTTTCGAGTGAGTTCCAAACAGACCAGTGTGTTAATCTTATAGACAGATATAAAACTGAGCAGTGTGCTGGGCGCTAAACAGTTACAGTAAAATGCAGTAGAAAGTCTAGGTCATTACTGTACGGTACTGGGAGAGAACTCCACATTTTTGAAATCCTGCCATTTTCTACTATTTAGTCTTAAAAGCGCTCAAAAGTTTAGATTTTCCTCAATCAAAATGATTCTCTTTTTTTTTTCATAAAATTTACATTTCTTTGGCTTTAAGAATCAACTTGAATATGAAAAAGGAAAAAAAAGATACATTATAAGATTTTATTACACAATGCTCAACCGATAGGCTGCATATGGCTGTAAGGAACTACACCTCCCAGAGTCCAGTTTCAGGAGTTCTAACACACCTGTAATCAGTTACACACTCAGAAACACACCGGCATTGTGAAGTAAACTTTGTGAAGTTCTTTACCAAGCCTTATTATTGTGTTTGCCTCCCTGGGTATTTAGACCCAGTTTTGTTTTCTTCATTTCCCGTGTTTAGCTCCCAGTTTACTACACCCTTCGCAAATCACCTGACCCATGCTGGTGTACTGACGCTGATGTTTGATTATCCATACTTGTTCTGCTTGCTTGTACACTATTAATATTAAATTTAATTTCTATTAAATTTGCACTTGCATCCCTCATAACACCTCCTCTATATGTATAACCTAATTTACTGCTGGACAAACATAACTGTTAAATTTGCTAAGAATTAAAAGCTTATAATTAAAAATAAGTCCTCACTTTGCTTATTAGCATCACCTATGTCAATTTCTGTCTTATCGCCCAAGATAGAAGTTCCTTGTGGTATTGACTCTTCTGCTTTTGATGATGAATGGTACTGTAAATGGTGCTGTTTTATTAATTAATTAATTGTTTTCCCCCCAAAGGTAAAATACTTGAAATACTTGAATTTGAGTAAGCATATCTTTAAAAAAAAAAAAAAAGGGAGGAATTGTTGTTTGCAGCTTGACATCACCACCCATTTAATAATAGCGTTCCAGATTTAGGCGGAGTGGCTTAGTGGTTAGCACCTCCAGTCGCCTTCCACCTCCAGTGTCCGGGCTCGATTCCAGGCCAGGTTTGATTCCCACCTCTGTGTGCATGGAGTTTGCATGTTCTGTGATGGATTTGCACCCTGTCCAGGATTAAGCAGTATAGACGATGAATGAGTGAGTTCCAGATTCACCTAAGTTTTTTATTTGAACTTCAGCACGTACTGTGAGAATGAGGGCACAGCTGTGATTCATTTTTTTTTTAAGTTTTTTTTTTCTTCTAACTCACATCCTAACCACAACTGGCAGAGCTGGCAACTGATAGTGTAATCAACAGGGGTGAAAGTAGTTTTAAATTCTTATGTAGCCAAAGGATGAGGAGATTAAATCATGGAGGTTGTGGACAGTCCTGAGAAACTTGCTCCACTTTCTTTATATTTCACTTATTCCTTTTTAAAATATCAGCTAACTTCTGGTTTTGCAAAGCAAGTGTGTTAGAGCGGTGATTTAGGGTTCTGGTGTGTGTTAAAAACTATCTAGTGTTGTTGCTCGTGTTTCTGGAGAACAAAACAACACGGATGGCTCGGAGGTGAGTCAGAATGATTTCGAAGCAATTTCTATGGAGACATAGTATTGTTTAAGATGACATAACGTTATTTCTGAAAGTGCTTCTGTCACTGGTTTTGAATGTTGGTTTTGGCAGGCAACTGCTCTCCCCTCTTCCCAGTACTGCGGACCGAACAGACCTACTGTACATACATTCATCCATTCTGGTGACCGACAGTTAGAATTGGTGACCAATTGTTAGAATACCTGAGACACAGAGTGATACCAGTTAAATATCCAAGTGATTTTACTCTCTATTATCACCACTTCGTCCAATCAGATTATGTCAGAACTAACTGCTGTATAAGCAGCATTTCTTTGTGCTTAATTTTACAAAGTCATTATTTCATGGAGAGGCAGCAGAAATGTACCATCCTGTCCACAGCATGTGGTCTGCTGTAAATAAACTTTTTTTTTTTTGGTCAATTTTAGGTCAGTTTGTACAGAAATATTGTAAAATTATGGGTTTAATTTGTAGCTCTGTAGGGCAGCATTAAGTCTGGCTTTTGGAGCACACCACAATTCCTATACTTAACTTACATACTCATATTCAGTTAAATCACTACCAACACTAAAATATATAAGATATAAACAGGGCAGACCATAGGGTTATGTGAAATTATTCATCATGTATTCTGCACTATATGAGTGTGTTATTCTGCTTATTTCACTGTGATTTGAAAAAGATCCAAATGTGGACAGTAAATGACACATCACATGTTAATGGTTATAAAAGTAAATGATAATAAAACTTAATTAAATAGGTATTTGTGGAACATCCAAATAATACATTTGTTTCTGTTGTCACTGATGTTATGATAATCATATCCTCACTAGCATCTCTCTCTCTGCTCCATCAATTAGTGCACAAGGCAGGGTACACTCTGGATGGGATACATTCACACACTACGGGCAGTTTTGGAACACCAATTAGCCTAACCTGGAGCATGGGCAGAGCATGCAAACTCCATGCACACAGACCTAAGGTGGGAATTGAACACGGAACCTGGAGGTGCCACTGTGCTATCTAATGCTTGAAAATGATAAATATGGGTATAAAAAGATTATTCACACCTTCCGACCAGTTGTGGTATAATCAGAATTTACAGTACACACTTGCCTGATAATTTTGGATCACTGTCCTGAGGTGTGGATTGTTTTTTCAGTGTGGGTTTGATTGAATTCTGTCACAGTAATATGTGTAACTGCACATGTTTCTCTGGCACCGATGTGAGATGACACCATTCTTTTCTTTTCTCTAAAAGTAAAGTGTGAGTGCTAATTAAAAATGGAGCTTTTATTTATTTTTTTTTTAAACAGCATCTTCATTTATTACATTTTTAACAATTTTTTTTTTCAAAATAAGTTAAAAGAAATGGATGAGGCAGAGGCTCAAAGTTCAGTTAAAACAACAACATCTTTCAGTGAAAGTAAAATATCTGACATCTGCAAAATATTCGATTCAAGGACATGACAGACCAGTTTCTGGGAACATACAGTACTAAGCTTAGTCCTAGTCTTAGACCAACCATTTGCAATGGTGTATATCAACCAAGAATATAATTTAATTTAAACTAAGCTCATGCTGTGTCCAGGAAACTTAGCACTTCAAGTAAAAATTTATTTTTATTAAAAATAAAAAAAAAAACTTCAGTTCAACCAGATTCAAATCAAATCCGGTTGTCATCTCTTTGCTTGTGGATTTAAACAAATAATAGTGAAAAAAATATTTTAAAAAAAGTCTGGAGATGAATAAAAATGAATAACAGCACCTCATTAACTACATCAGCAGTTTTATCATTCCTGAAGAATTATATTAAAAAGAAGGTTTTCACTGATCATTTGGTAACAAAGGGAAGAAATGATCACCAATTATTTTCCAAGCACTACTGTGTGAAAAATAAAAATACAGAATTTCCTAATTGTATCCTCATTATAATAACCATCTGTGTGCCTCTTTGATGACTCTCTGAATTGGTTTTGATTTTTGCACAGCAGTAAAAGACACAAACAATTTAAACCAAAAACGTTCGTACAATAAGAACAAAAAGTCAAATCACACATCAATTTAAAAACTCGCCCCTGAGATAGCAAAGTTAAGGGTCGACGAAGGACACTGCGATGTAGCGTGTGCCTCTGGTGGTGGGAAGTCCTTCGTGAAGATGCGTTAGTCTGCCTGGGTGCATGAAACTCCAGCCTTTTCTTGGAGACTCTATTGAGCAGTTGTATCTGTGGAACCTGCAGCCTCCACCCTGGAGGAGGCAAAAAAAAGAGGGGGTGAAAAACATGTAATGGGGCATTTACAGGTCCATCCATCCATCTAGGAACCTCTGGACCAGGGTGGTCAATGGTGACCATTGTATTTACGACCATGGTAGGACCTCCAGTCAACATTCACACATGCATTCACACACTATGGGCAGTTTGGGAACGACAATTAGCATAATTCAATTCAATTCAGTTCCATTTATATAGCGTTTTTAACAATTGTCATTGTCACAAAGCAGATTTACACACGTTTGTATGGAATGTGAATGTGTATGAATCAAAATGATCAGATTGTCCCTGATGAGCAAGCCGAGGACGAAACATTGAGAGGAACCAGACTCAAGAGGGAAACCATCCTCATTTGGGTGAGGTCAGGTTCCATCGTAGGCCACACATACTTGCACACACTCATGCTCATTCAATTAATCAATTAAATTGACTAATGTCAGTTAGCCTAATCTGCATGGCTATGGACAGTGGTAGGAAACCGGAGTTGGGAGGAACCCCACCAAGCATGATGAGAACAAGCAAACTCAAAGCACATAGTCCACAGGCGGGAAGTGAACCTGGAACCTGGGGTGTGAGGCAAAAGTGCTAACCACTACAACACCATGCCACTGATAGAACTAATATATGGCATATATTTTGGCCATCAGTGTATATTGGTGACTCTCCACAGCTGATTAACAGGTAACTCAATGTCGAATTAACTACAAAGTAACCTATAGCTACTAAGTGTGCAAGTCTTTCGAGTTAATTCAGGAAACATGCACACCAGGGCAGTGTACTGTAGTGTAGTCTGTCAGACTACTGGAAAGATTTTGTAAAGGCAGGACACTTAACTAAATGGGGCAGTGGTGGCTCAGAGGGCTAAGGCACTGAGTTACCGGTTCGATCCCCAGCTCCACCAGGTTACCACTGTTGGGCCCTTGAGCAAGGCCCTTAACCCTATCTGCTCCAGGGGCGCTGTATCATGGCTGACCCTGCGCTCTGACCCCAGTTACACTGGGATATGCGAAGAAGGGATTTCACTGTGCTGTAATGTATATGTGACAAATAAAGGCTTAACTTAACTAACTTAAATGTAATTTTGTTCTAAAAAAAAAAATATATTGAAAGTACCTCGAAATCTAGGCCCTTATGGTTGAGTGCGATGTTGATGGTGAAGGTAGAGGAGTCATGGTGAGGCCTCAGATAGGCCTGTCTGCCAGGAGTGTATTTCACCACAAAATTCATGACAGCATAGCCCTGTATGAGACACAACAAATGCACTAGGTTAATAGAAAGCATTTCATTCAAAGTCTTGTCGAATCAAAACACACACATTCCACAAAGAACAGCTTCTATTTCAAACATAAAGGAAGAATGAGCTCCATTGTTTGCATGTTTTTTCTTGTTTCAAATTTAACTATAGCCAACATTCCTTGCAACAAACCGAGAAGAGAGCTTTAAAGGTAAACTGACAGACTGCAAAGAGTGCTGAGTTTATGCTTGCTAAATCCACCTTTTAAATCTTTATTATGGGTGTAGGCATGATTTCATCCAACAATACTCTCCAGAGACCAGCGAGAATCTAACATTGCATGGTAAAAACATGTCTCAGCACCTTGGTGTAATATCCGGAGAAGACCTTCAGTGTGACTGGTGAGATGAACTCTCGGATAAAGTGCAGCCACTCCTTCTCGTACCCGATCTGTGTCATATGGATGTCGTCAGTAGGGACGCTCTCATATCCTCCAGAAATGCGCTTGTCCTGTGGAGTGATAAATATGCTAATTACAGAACTGGACTGGAAACAATGTGCCTATTCCAGGAACATGCTGGTCATCAATTATTCTAATATGCAATTCACATGATATGGTTTTGTAAACAAAATAATTTAGATCACAACTTGATTAAAAAGTGTTCATTTTCTACTGTACAACAGCAGCTCAGACATGCTCCAAGCTCCGAATGACAGATTTATACACTGCCCGGACCAAAAGTAAGACACCACTTCAGTGGGGTAAAATTATTGGGCTGCATCAAGCAAAGAAAACAACTAAGGAGATTTGAAATGACTGGAAATGGGTTCAGAACCCTCCAACACATTATCAAAACCTGGAAGGATAGTGTTGAACCATCAACTCTGTGGAATTTTTCACTTGGCAAGCTCTCTCATCCAGAGTGATTTACATAAGTGCTTTGAGGTTTGCATTAATAAATAAATCATTACTTTGGTATTACATTGGTTCACTGAGTTACTGACTAGAAGGACCATCAGTCAAACACTATTGGCAAGTGTTTTTTATTTTTATTTTTTTTATTTATTATAAAAATTTTACTTTGGAGCAATGAAAAAAGGTCATGTGGTCTTATGAGTTCAGACTGACCATAGTTATGGGCATGTCAGTGTAAGAAGGGTAGTACATGAAGCGATGCACCCATTATGTACTGTATAGTGTCCACTGTACAAGCCTCTGGAGGCAGTGTTATGATCTGGAGTTGCTTCAGTTGCTCAGGTCTAGACTCACATAGTAATAATATGTGGCAATAAAATGACGTCAGCTGACGACCTGAATGTACTGAATGACCAGATTATCACGTTTTCTTTTCTCTGTTATTTTCAGTATTCCATGATTCTGGGAGAACTGGGACACCACATTGTGTTCTGTAATCAAAGCTTAAGGTGTTGAATGAAATCACTATATGTCACGATCTAGGTTTAGCAAAATTTATTAGTATATCAATAATTCTTGTATCAATAATTTTTAGTCTAGTTACTTCACACTCAATCCTTCTGTTCTGTATACATTTGGCTACATATTATATGTTTTGCTGTTAATACACATTTAGTTTGTACAATGCCAAAATATTGGCTTGTATTAAACCTACTCCAGACAAAGCACGGACATTACTCCCAGCATTGGTTTCCCCATTTTATTTAATTTTTAAATTAATTATTCTAATTTAATCGTGTCCAATTCCTCCCAGTCACTAGGGGGCTCCCACATTAAGCTCCTACCGCCACTCAGTCGGGAGGGCTGTAGACCGCCCACGTGTTTCCTCCGACCCACGTGGCATCACCGACCGTTTTTTTCGAACTGCTTGTTCACGCACTGTTGGGGGCGGCGTAACACACTCGGAGGAACAGCGCTATCCGCTCTTTCCGCTTACGCGAGCTCACAGACGCCCCTGATTGGCTTGTAGAGCCGTCGTTAATGTGGGCGCACCAAATACCTCTCATCCCTCCCCTCTGAGAGAGCTCGGCCAATCAGCTCTCCCTAGGCCTCCGGCTGTGAGAGGTAACAGCATCACCCGGAGTTTGAACCAGCGATCTCCGGATGATAGGGCGAGCACTTTACCACTGCACCACTCAGAGGCCCTGGTTTCCCCATTTTAATTGAGAGATGATAAATTCCAGATAACAAATTCCAGCTTGTTACCCAACCCCTTAGTCCTTTAATGTGAATATGCTCTGCATTAATATGCCCTGCACATCGTGTTGCATACTCTCCCAATCATTGTATAAACTCAAGATTACATAAAATTTTAGACTTTACTTTTTCTTTAACCATCATTTGAAAGTCCGATTGCCTAACAAATGTGTACCACTGACCTCATGTTTTCCACCAGACCAAGTGCCGAAGTTCTCCATCTCTTCCACCATCTCATCACAGCCTTGTTCAGATAGCACAGGGAACCAGAACACATCTGGACATGGCTACACACACACATACACACATTACATGCAGATACAGAACATACTGATGCCTGGACCAACTCCAGTCACATACATGCAATTAATTTGACCATAATGTTACACAGTAATCTCTTCCTCTCTACCTGTTCCAGACGGTTCTCTGTGAAAATCTGGGAGTAGTTTGGATGGATATACTTCTCCCTCCAGTCCTAAAATGGAAAATACAGATAAGCGCTATATGTCTTGTTAAACGCCCTAACAGAGGAACATAGTACAGCTGTCATACTGGCTATACATACAAGTTATTAGTCAGCAAATGGTCTTCAGCTGTGTCTGTTTTATTTAAGAACCATGATTATTCCCAAGCACATTAAAGCACATTCCCAACCAATGATGCAAAGAAATGAAAATATTAACAGAAGTTTATTTTCACTTATTTTTTTTTTGTTTTTCCAAAGAAACAGTTTTTCCAAAGAAACAAAGAGGAGGAACATCTGGACACTTACCACAGGGTTCTCAAATATTTGCCATAAATCATTGTTCAAGTGAGATGTGTTGTAGTTGGCTGTAGAAATAAGCCTTCCAAACTCATGACGGTTTGTAATGTACATGAAAACCCCCTGTAGCATAGAAAGATTTCCTGTTACATTTCAGCTGAAAAGAAGATGCCTGACATTACACAAATATCCCAATGTGGTAAAGTCCCTAATGTTGAGTTGCTGAAGATTAAATGAGAATGAAATATTTTATACAAAATATTTGTCAATCTGAGCTTTAATGGTAGAAGGGAGTAGTAAGGAAGGATGAAGGAAGGGAAGGGACAACTTCAGCAATAGTGAATCTCTTCCACTAAGGGTGCTTTCATTTTAGTCTGCTTTGAATGTGCACCCGAAGAGGAAGGGGATGACGGGGATGAAGGGATTGTACACTGAAGTATGTGAGTCTCCAAGACACTCTCAGTCTACGCTTCACCTGCTCTGTTACAAAACGAGTCATTTTCTATCAAATATATCAATAAAAACACCTCTAGTATTAGATTACTGTTTGAGCAGGTGTTACTGCCTAGTCTGAGATAAGTCAAGGAGTTTATTTGGAGTTTATGTTATTGAGGGTCATAGGGAAATGGGGGAAGGGGGGGGGGTCAAGGGAATTCCTTGAAGCAGGTAACTATTCCTGCTTCATTATGATTCCTCTCATCATGTTAGGGAAGGGGAAATTAAATCTCTGATTTTGACTACGACTAAGGGTCATCTAAGACTAAAACCCAGGTGCTTTCTCTCCGGATCTATTACAAAATAACAGGTGAAACTTCTTGTCTTTCAGCTAAGAGCATCACTTTCGCAAAGGATTTGCCAGAGAGGGATCAGACTGCTTTCCAAATGCTCTGAGTCTTAAATGAACCAGTTGGTTTGACTGCAGGGCTTTTGCTACTAAAAAATACAGCATAATCGTGTAGAACTAGAATATACTAGAATTAAATCTTGTCAGATATATAACAATCTATTGCAATCAATTGGAGTTTAAGTATAGAATTTAAATCATTCCTCATGGACATGCTTGTTTATATCTAACATTTTTAGTATCTGTAGTTTGTACATACAGTGTAAGATTACATACAGTAAATCTGTATAGAGGTTATATAATATGTACTGTGGTCTGGGAAAAGCCATAAGATATCACTTTTACAGAATTCTGGCAAGGAGATAAAGGCTATATCTTACATATAGTCAAATGTGTTCACTTAATTTTAAATTAAATCAAATTTTCTTGATTTTCATTTGCCTTTTCCTATTGTTGGATTTTGTTGTTAATTCTAACTGTTTTAGATAGATGCACAGACATCTGTTAATACTGTGGTGGCCAAAAGAATTAATACAACATATGCCATGTATTATACTGCAGTTCTCCCAATGGACACAACAGGTGATGTCACTAATTAGTTCGAGCCTGGCTTCATCTGGCTGAAGAGTTGTACTAATTAGAATCACCAGGTTTAGTTAATGGATGGAACAAACATTTAGCAGGAATTGAAGTTTCTGAAGCCGGGGTGTTTACCGCTGCACAAAGATTCTAAAATGATAAAGCGAGAGGTTGTTAATTATTTATTACTTGCTAGATTATTGCAGTTGGGTATATGCAATTAGTGGTGTGTTTTTCAACCATGAAAGATTTTACCATGATAAAACTGTACTTGTGATTGAGATGCATTGGGAAAAAAAAAACAGTTCGGGAATGTATGACGTTTTCAGAACTGTGCATAGTATAAAACATTAAACTTTTCTACCCATATACAGAAGCTTTCCCAGGCCACCGCACACACACACACTATACAGATACTATAATACTATAATATACAGTCATTCAAACTGTTTGGAATAGTGATGCTTCTGTTTCTAACAGCAAATAACATGTTTGTGTTGATGTGGATATAATGCAGAATAATCAAAAAGTATCATAAAACCTTTGGGGATCTGAGCATATGGAATGATTCCGGAGAAGGAGAGTCTTTTTCTCTGTGTATTGTCTAGAATGAAGGAAAAGCACCTTGTAAAATCTGTAACGTCCATTCTGAACACAACAGAGTTACACAGAAAGCACATGATGAAGACGTCACAGACGTGAGGCCACTTTCAGCAGAGAAGGAGGCCCCTGCACATGGAAAAGCCAACACTGCCTGTAAACCACAGCACCCGAGTTCCTCTCACATGCCAAGCTGAGAGGGATAGGCTTCATGTTCATGCTGACTGACGGAGGTTTGGTTTCTAAATCAGTTCTGGAGGATCTCAAGTTTTCTGCTGTTCTAGCTATCGTCATTATTACAGATCTATTCATTTTTACATGTTTGGAGTTGCTGGGAGGTCAGTGTTTCTGACATAAAGCAGGAATCTGATCATGGCTCCAGCGTCCTTGGTATCCAAGCACTAGTGAAACATTGGGATGAGTGTTATTCTGCACAATCACAAGTCCCAGTTTGGATGCTCAATGGATTTAACTTTCTAAAATGTTTAAATGTTTAAAGTGTACTGTTACAAATAATTTAGTTCTAAGCATTTCCTTGGGACTTCCTTTTGGACGTTTCTCTAAGATAGTTTCCAAAACCTTCTAAGAGAATGCATGGTTTGTGTTGCCAAGTTAAAGTTCTGTTTCTCCTTCACATTTTCCAATTGTCCTTCCTAATTCTTGGTATTAATAACAATGCGTGTTGTATAAAAAATATTGGTTTCTTTAAATCCTTCAGAACTGAAATTGTTAATGGGGTTAATGTATTAGGAGACAGAGAGACACTGGGGACTAAGAATGCCAGCCAGACATTCTCCTTTTCAGGGGTTAAAAGTCACATGTAAAGCATGGAGGAGGAAAGGATGACGGGGCACAAACTGAAAGGGAGAGACCTTGAACGCACCACAGATGGCAACATAAACACTTAAAGGTCATGCCTTGGACACAAACAGCCCACTGATACACTCAGCTTACTTGCCAGTTATGTATTTGCAGCAGGACTGCAGCAGATGTTTGAAGGCATTAAGAAACATCACATTTGTAAATTAACACTGTCGGAATGATGGAGGTTTGAGGCCTCATTTATCAAGCTGGCTATAAATAAATAAACCTGTTTGCAAATTCATATAGAAAGAGTCCTTGATTGGTCGGTTTTATACAATATAATTGTCAATTAGTAACTGCAACATCACTTGTTTAATTTAATTACACAACTGTGGAGAAAATTATTAAAACACATTGATTTTAGATTAATGCCTTAAAAGAAATTAAGAAAATCATACCAAATAAGGAATTAACACATTATTGTTTTGTTTTTTTTTAAGCAAATTATTCATATAACCAAATTTGACCCTAATGGCTTTCCGTAATCACCATGCGCACTGAACTGCATGTTTCATTATAAAAAGCTTCTAGATGGAAGTTTTGATAAAGCTATCATTGTGTGCTTGAGCTACCTTCAAGGGGAACTATTTTTGCAAAGATATGTTAGACGTAAGATGTGGGAGTGGTGTCTCAGGCAGATAAGGCTCTAAGTTGTTGATTTTCTGATCTGAGGATCCGGGTTCGAGCCGCCCACCATGCAGCTACTGCATACAGTGCTGGTCCCAATCGAGAGATTGTAATTTAACATTTGTTAAATGTTAATGTTTGAGATATTATAAAACTGCATTATGTTTCCTCTAACCAGTTTTTCATGCATTTCTTTATTCAAATATTGCATTTTTATAATACAAGTGAATCTGAGTATAATAAAATTGGGATTAATAGACTATGACTGTGATTAACTAGATTAAATTTTTTTAATCAATTGACAGCACTAATTTCAACATGTTAGAATTGTATTAAAGATTGATAAATGAGGCCATGGACACTAAGAAGGATTACAGCTCACCTCCAAAAATCATATGTAACTTTACCTTACAAGATAATAATGTTAAACCATGCTTGATATTATAATATGACAATATTAATCCATAATCTGTGCTTAAAATACCCTAAAATAAGTTTTGTAATGTAATCTCTTGTTCCATTGTTCTCACCGACTCCCTGGCGTTTCTACACAAAGCCATGTCGGGATCGAGTTTCTCCAGGACGAAAATGTTCCTCTCCTTCAGTTCGTTCCTTAAAGCCTCACCTTTGACGAGGTAAACATGGGCCATGTATGGAATATTCCACACGCCACTGGAACAAAGACAGAAATGGAGATTTTAATACCGCTATAAATCACATTGATTTGTCTGATTGCAGGCCGGCTTTTCATTTGAAACTTCTCAACGTGTTATTTGTGTTCTATGGACAGAGTCCATGGTTCTGTGTTGGTAGCAAAAAAAAAAAAACACATGTTCTCCATTTTACCCATTCGGTTTGTGGTGAGATTGCATGACATAATCAACAATTACCGTCTTCCCAACTTGCATCTATAAAACTTTGCGTGAGCTGCTTGCCAAATTTGCTCAGGCACTGTGATTGAATTGAGTCTATCAAGAAATATGTCACTGCTTATGTATGTTCTAATCAGAGAAAGCTAGCGAGACCACAGTAATCTGGTATAAATTCAATAATATAGGTTTTCTTATGCTTTTCCAAAAAAAACTTAAGAGTTCTCTTACACTCGCTTCCCCTGCACGATGTCGATGTAATCCTCAGAGCGGGCGTAATAGCCATCCAAACTCAGAGCTCCCCAGAAGTTGGACCACAGTTTGCCGTGACGGGTGACAAGAGGGCCAATAATTTTTCTGAGCAAAAAGAAAAAAGAGAGAGAGACAGCCAAAGGGCACGTGTCAATCAGGATACAGTCATTGTCATTTAAAAGTCTCTGAAATATTGGACCTGGCAAGGTCTGAATAGGTTTGTTATCCCTAAAAGTGTTATTATGGCTTCTAGGGGTTGCACAAACTAGTTGAATAGTACATGTCCTAGTAAATAAATCAGTAAGACAGACAATAAAGACGACTTTAGTAGTTTGAAAACATTTCACACGAGATGAAGACAATAAAACAGTTAATTACACATTGTGTAAATCCTTGCACTCTTGAATACTGAATTGGAACATGATAACGTGCAATAATCACATGCAGCTTGTTTAAAACCCTGAAGGATGATCCAGAATCATTTTTCAGACAGACACTACCGTGAGCAGAGTTTAACTCATGGGTTATTTTCAGCCTGGACAAAAAGCCTGCTTTAGATGTCACATCTTTTATCCAAGCAAAGCTCACTGAGCTATAAAAAGGATTGTATTGACAGACATAAGTTTCCATGAACAAGGTTACGGAATAAAAAATTGTACCAGAGGTCTGTTTTATGAGTGCATTTTAATTAGTGCAATATGATACATGGGCGGGCAGGGGTAGCTCGGTGTGGATAAGGTCCACGGTTTGAGCTCTGATGCCGCCAGGCTGCCATTGTTGGACCCCTGAGCAAGGTCCTGTACCCACAAGTGCTTAGATACAACCGGGCGTCGAACTGGCAACCCGACCCTTTAGGTAACTGCCACAGAAATTACAGATATACTGTATCTCCGTGTGGAGTATCCATTGCCCGTTGTGCTAGATGGCATGTGGATGGACCCTATCCCTAATGTAATACACAGATATATTACTTTGCACATTTATCACACTGATTTTTTCCATTGTTGCAGGAAAGTCTATAAAATAATGAATTGAAGGAAAAGTGATTATGGTATTTAATTGAGTTATATCCAAAATTTTTGTACTGTATTTTAACTACAGAAAGAATAGTAGTCAACTACTTTTGCAAACCAAACATTTCATCGCTCAAACATTTCATCTGCTGCAACAGCTTGACATGTTCACATGATGAATGTTGTTTTTGTTACAAAAGAAATACATTAGGAAAAAAATGCATTACAGCAAATTATAGTGCATTTAAAAATTTCCCAAGCAGGACAAATAGCTTCTACCATTGCCGTTTCTAAATTCGCCCCATAATTCTGAAGGAATGTCCTGGTGCTTCTTTAAATATTTGAGTCTTGGTTACTGTATAGCAGTGGTTCTCAAAGTGTGGGGCGCGCCCCACTAGTGGGGAATACAGACATGACAGGTGGGGCGCAATGAACGGG
>JAQQZS010000033.1:32224445-32238815 GCA_030068045.1 Platyallabes tihoni | reverse complement strand
CCTTCAGCATTCCTTTACAATGTAGAAAGAAATAAAAATCAGGAACCATCATGGAGTTAGAAAGTGACCCCAAACTTCTGAACGGTAGTGTGTGATATATTTATATATTATTATCCCCCCCCCCGCCTCCACCCTGAATTACCTTAAATATGTTTATATTGAGATATTTGTGGGCAGCACGTGGCAAGTCTGCAATACTAAGCAGAGTTCTGAATGTCCTTCCCATGTTCATGTTGGTTTCGTCCCAAAAATATACTGGTGGCGGGACTGATTACTTTAAATTGCCACTTGGCAAGAAAACTACCAGGGTTGTGCCCTGCCATGTGTCCAGTGTTTCCAGGATTGCCTTCAGATCCAACAGGCCCCTAACAAGAATAAAGAGCTTACTGAACAGGACGAAAATATCTGTAATGTGTTGGTTAGTGCTGTACTATATTTGTTATTTCTGTAAGTAGTCATCACAGGGGGGGGATGCTGTTATTGCTAAAGCACTTAACGTTGAGTGTACTTGGAGAAAAGCTTTAAATAAACTCAAATGGATTAGTGTCAGCGTTCGCTGTTTTTACCCTTTTTACACATTATGTCGCAGCAATCACATTAATGAGAAATCCAAAGTAGAAATAAATTCCCACAATACAATGCACGTATGCTGAAAATCGAGCGCGATGGTGTAGATCAATGGTTCTCAACCCTGGTCCTGGAGGAACCCTGCCAGGCACATTTTGGTGTTTCACCGGCTTTATCACACCAAATCCAATTCAAGAAAGACTGTTAATTAGCTTATTTAACTAATCAGATATGAGAGCTAAAACAGACAAGGTAGGGGGTTCTCCAGGACCAGGATTGAGAATAAGAACCCAACATGCATTAAATGAAAAAGGTTTGAACCAAGAAAGTAAACTCAAAAATTTCACAGGTCATACTGTATATTCATTATAAATATTATTTAGTCGTTTGCAAGGATTTTGCAAGTCCATTGGCGAGATGTGTGAATCAGTGAGTGAGAACAGAAAAGCCAGGGTTCTTTTCAAGACATAAAAGCAAGCATGTTATTTATTTTTATCTCTCGCCTATGGCTTTTTAGACACGTTTACCATGGCAGTGTGTTGGATCGCTGTAAGAAAATGACCAGCCCTGAGGTTCCACATGACTGATCATGTCAACCGTGATGCCCAAAGCATACAACACCCCGCCATAATTCCATACATTTATCCACACTGATCTGATCAGAAGGGGAGGGTGTACTACTGAACAGGATGCCAAGGCAGCAATTCTGCTGGTTAAGATAGGTGCACGGGATAAACACTGTGATTTGTGAACCTCTATGACCGGTGACTGATGAGCGTCTGGAGACCATGATGAGCTCCTGGTTTACATTTAATTTGGGAGGAGTTGAGGCAGGAAAACATAAAGATAAAGGATTAAAGAAGAACCACATAGAAAGAACTGGGTGTGGTAAAACTAATTTTCTCTCATACATATACACACTCCCCCTCTCTTTCTCTCCTCATATGTGAACCTTTTCAACTGCCTTTTTGCCACTTTCCCCCACGCACTCTCCCTCTCCGATGAATACCCCATTCATTGAGCACTCTCACATGAATAGAGCAGTATGCTGGGTGTCCTTCAGGAAATACCACAGTATGACTGTGGAAGGTTAGAAAGGAAACACTTTCTCTATCCTATTCTTATCAGGAAAGTTTTGTTAAAACTGCAGTGCTTTTAGTGGCTAAACACAGTCATTGTGTTTACTATAATTTTAGGGGTTTGGGCAGCTCAGTGAATCCACACAGCTGATCTGGAGCTATACTTGTCTATAATCTGACCTCCCGCGTTGTAGCGTGTTTACTATGCTAATGGGGTCTGAATGTAGTTATCATAGCAGTAACATGGTCAATATCACATATACACTAACATTTAAAAAAGGAACCTAGATGTAGTGCCAATCAGTGTTGGGGGACGTTACTATTTAAAGTAACTACAAAATTACTGTCATTAAAAAGTAATCAGTTACATTACAGCATTACTTTGTGATAAAAGTAACTAGTTCGAGTACTTTTCCATTGCAGAAAATTAAAACTCCTTTGTGATTCCTCATGCATGTTGTTTTAGTCAAGACCTTTATAATTATTCTACCACCATCACTCAGTGAAGTTTGGCCCATAATCTGTTAACTACTAATACCCCTATATCACCCAACACTGGTGCCAATAGATTATCTTTATAAATAAAACTTGAATTTTTAATATTATACTTACTTTCTATGTTTTAAATGGTTAAGAATGTGTTCCAAGACTTTTAGACATACTGCATGTACCTGTAAAAGGTTTTACATTTGTAAAAGAGGGGCGCCAATAATTTCTTCTACTTATGCTGGCAAACATTTGATTCAATTCACCAAAGAAAACAAAACATTAAAATGCACATTAAATCATATCTCTCACTCATCGCCTATACTGCTTTTTCCTGTACACACACACACACACACACACACACACACACACACACACCCTCTTCACACCAATTAGCCTAATCATTTCTACCAATACCTCATGTTCCAAACATTCCCCAGATGCCTACCTCCAGAGTTCAGGAAGCGTTTTCCACTGCGGACGTACGGGTACTTCTCTGCCAAGTGCGCATCCGGCCAGATCACACCCTCTGCAGCAAACACCACCTTGTGATTGACCTGCTGGAACTTCCTCAAGATCTCCTCTGGGCCTCCAGCGAAGATGAGGTCATAACTAAAGAGACAGAGAAAATGTCATTTATAGAATACTTAAAGCATCACAGTTGGTGTGTGTCCATTTAGACCAACGTCCTTACCAATTCATCAAATATTTAGGAATTTACATAAGAATGGTTTTATTTTTTCAATTAAGGTTACTGACACAAGCAGGCCTCTCCCCTTCAGAGAGCCTTAATTATGTCAGTAATTAATACGTTTTAGCTTATTACAACTATTAAAATGAAAAAGAAAAAAAAAAAAGATCAGAAAACACTTGAAGTTTTGTCATGAAAGAAATCAACAGTAGAAGTCAGAGCTATGTTTAATATAAGAGCATTTCAACACACAATGTGATGTGAACTCACAGGACTTGGACTATTCAGTTGTGTGGCTATAATAAAAATCATTTGTTAGGGAGACTAATCAGAAAAAAAAAAACACTTTGGAGGAAATGGAAAAGGATTATGTGGTCTGATGAGGCACGTCAGTGTAAGAACAAGGGTCGCATGATGCGATGCACCCATAATGCGTAGTGTCCACTGTACAAGCCTCTGGAGGCGGTGTGGTGATCTGAGGTTGCTTCAGTTGCTCAGGTCTAGACTCAGCAGTGTTATGTGGCAATAAAGTGAAGTCATATGAAAGTACTGAATGAGCAGGTAATCACATCTATGGATTTTTTTTCTTCCTTGATGGTTTAAGCATATTCCAGGATGACAATGGCAAAATGAATTGGGCATAAATTATGAAAGAGTGGCTCTCTGAGAATGAGGAATAATTTTTGCACATAAATTTGCATGCCCTTTACCCCATTTAAAGTCTTTGGGGTGTGCCGTTGAAGATTTGGCTGAGTGGTTCAACTCTCCCATTAATACATGCTCCATTGATGATGTCGTGACGTTGCATGAGGTTGGCTAAACAACTCAGATAGACAGTCAATGAAACTTTTAACCTTATTGATGGAATAAATCTTAAACCCGAATGGATATTGTAAGGTTGCTTTTAGCACCCTAAATTGGTCCTTTCACATTTCATTGTCACTACATTACAACAAATGGTTGTTGGGAGAACCATTTCAGAAAAGGAAGCAGTTCAGTTAGATACAATAAATTTTAAACCAGCTCCAATAAAGCAGCAGAATTATTATACAGTACATTATATTGTATATCTTTATGTAGTGTGCCTATTTTTGAACAAAAAACACTCCCATCTGCGCTGTCACCAGTCTAGCAGCCTCAGTTAACAACCATCCGGAAAATTTGTGTCAACAAAAGGAGGTATTTAAAGGTTCCTGTTTCAGCCACTATTAATATCCATGGTAAGAACATTCATCATACATCTCCGAAAACGGAAGCATACTCTACAGCCTCACATCTGGCCCCCACTTGTGTCAAAAAAAGCATGTCTATCTCCACATCATACCTCACTGTTCACCCCATGTTACAATTCTAAACCACTAAGCACTGTCTTTAAATAGTAAGAGTTTCATTCTATGGTTCTGCACTAATAATCCAGAGGAATGTGAGGTCATATCCTAGCCACTGGTGAAGCCTTGAGCAAGGCGGCTCACCCAAAGACTCAGTCCACTGCTTGGATTGAATAGTCACTTGTATGAAAATGCCTGCTAGAGAAAAAGTACAAATGTTACCCTACGCAACTTTCACTAGGAATTAGCATCATTTATCAATCATTTCATAAAATTTCACAGGCATGTTTTCATACCTATAAATCATCATCAGATTTATAAAACTTTGGAATAAAGCGGTACCACGGCATATGAATGCCCGGCATTGAATGCCAAATTTTTGCATTAAGAACAAATATTTTGCAAGTAATTTGCCTCGGCGTACAAAGAATTTTTAGCATACTTATGCAAACTCAAATGTTTTTTCCCACCTAATCAGGTTTCCACATTTCCTATATGAATGCTCCTGCAAGCTATTTTCAAAAGTAAGGTGTAATATTCCAATGTACATATCCACCAGCCCTCCATTACTCCCTAGACACCTAACCATTTTAAGAAAAGCAGACGAAGAGAAAGTGAATCCGTCGTCACTATAATTTTTACAAATACTTTGCTTAAGCACAAGCCTCAGTTATCTTTGCATAAAGGCTGTCATTATGAGCTTTCCTCTAAAGTCTGAAGCTATAAAAGAAACCCAAAATTTACCCCAGAATTGCGACGCGTGCATTTATAATTAGTAGTCTCGAATCTTCAGAAAGTTATATGAAAGACTTTCCCTGAACTGAGGGAAGGTGTTTCTGTGGATCCATCTTAAACAACCAAAAACAGTACACATTGCAGGTGGGTATTAAGAGAGCTGGAAACACTAGGTCTCCTTCAAACTGGCCTCATGCTAATTAATGTCCGTGTCTATTGCAGCAAGCCAGACATGCTAATTATGCTAGACGTGCTATAATTTAACATAAGGAATGGTGAAATTAAAGAGTTTATTCTGACAAGGCAAAATATAGCATAAGGGCTAGTAGGTGGACAAATGCATATTCATGATACAATAGCATTGTTGTGCAGCCTTTAACACCGCCTGCTGAATTCATTCACAGCTTTCCATGAAATCTTAACAATTTAGCAACATACAGTATTAACCCCAATCACAGTAACATACCAAATGGCAAACAGCGCAGGACACAAATTATTTCACTGCCAACTCTACCCTAGGAACATCTGCTCCACATGCAAGTGAAGAAAAGCCCTAACCTTCTACTGACCCACAAGTCTTAATGAGAATCGGTAAAAGAGGCTATTTTGACTTAAGTCCACAGCACAGCTGTTGTGAGTCTTGGCATCCAGTGTGTGAGCCTGAGCATATTCGAAGCCATAATTTAATTTAAAGAAACACACAACCCCACAAAATTGTAGGAAGCTAATGGGAATTGATGGCCAACAAGATTTAATTACAACAATCTTATGTTCATAAAGCTAACTAATGCTCTTTAGATCATCTATTATACCACAGCAGACATCAGACTGGTTGGAAAGATCAGTTTCCGTACCAAAACCACACAATGCTACTGTTTCATATACCATATAACATGGATACCAATCAGCCAAACACCACCACCACCACCACCAGGTGAACTGAATACAATTTATTATCAATTACATACCAGTAAGCTGGTAACAGGTTCATGGGCACCTAAGCCTCATCTATGCCTGTGCGTACCAAAGGCCAGCCTGTCCAGACCAATCCCACAGATAAGCCAATATAGCACAATTTGTTGAAAAAAAGTAAAAACTGGTCACGAAAGAAAGGTATCAGAACATTCGGTGCATCACAACCTGCTGCATATGGCACTTAGGAGTCAATGAGTTGTTTCCAAGACTTCAAATTCCTCAGATCTCAATCTGATTGAGATCAGACAAACAATGGTATTGTTGATCAATGGTAGACCACCCACCAGCCAGAGCACCCAAAAGGATCAGCTGCCAACGTCCTGGTGCCAGACACCACAACACACCTACAGGGGCCTTGTAAAGTCAAACCATGGTGGCACAAGGGGAACCCACACAATACTCAACTGAATTATTTGCATTTTAATGTTATAGCTGACTGTATCTTATGTCTAGAGCCTTAAGACATTCTATAAAGCAGACTTATATATCCAATACTATACAAAATTACATACAAAATTTGTAGAATGTTCATGCTCTCATCACTTTCCCCTTACCTGTCCACAAAGATGATCACCAGGTCTTCTTGGTCAGCCAATGCTTCCATTGCTTCTTTGAGCAGTCGGACCTTTTGTCCTCCACCAATCGAGTTTCCGACGTCTCCTCCTTTCCACTGCTCGCTCATCCCTAAAACCTGGAAAAGACCATGAGCAATTTAGATCACAGGTGTCACAAGTATGTTTTTTATAATGGCCCACATTACACAGTCACATTACACTTTCCATTAAAATGTAAAAAAAAAAAAAAAGGCCTTAAACTGAAATTTGAGATTGTCAAATGAATTCTAACCACTAAGCCACTGTGCTGCCGTCTTCTAATCTGTTTTCTAGTTTTATTAGTTTTACACATCTTCTAAAATCTTCTGGTGGACCTGATTAGAAACTATCAACTCACATGTTGGACATAATCACGCATAGAAGCACCACAGACAAATTGATATGGAAATCTTATTTTACCTAATCACTTTAGCTTTCTTTTGACATTGAGGTTCATCATGTGCTCTGGTCAGGAGCAAATAGAGAACTGCTGGCAGCATTTTAGCAGACATTAAAGCAATGCCAGCTGATCCAAGCCCGGAGTCTTCAAATACATTTTGCATGTTATGTTAAGAAACATGGCAGTAAAACACAAGCCCTACCTAGCCTTGACGGACCTGGTCAGGATTCATAATTTTTTTTTTTAAAAGAACCGTCCTTCGGATCAAACTAAATTAAACAATCCCACAAGCAAAATGAAGCAGGTCTTCAGACTTAAAAGCCAGACATTTTTGACATTCGTGACGCTACCAATGCCATTCACTCCTTTTAGTTCACCTGTGAAATTACTCGAGATCCCGACATTCTGAAATCACACAAAGCTCCAAAGAATTCAGACTAAGTCGAGGTCAGTGCTTTAGCAGAAACAGATTTGGCAATGAGTAACTGGCGAAACATTTCTCACAATGAGTCTTACCTTGACTGAATATTTGAAGTAATTTGCAGACTGCATGAAGCGGAGAAAGCCATCAGTCTCTTCTGTAGCAACAGTGAGGACGAGGAGTTTCTCTAGAGAAACGGAACAAAAAGGAATGTACAAGGGCATGCTTAATTACACTGAATGTATTCAAACAGATCTGAGCTATGTTTTAAAAATTTCACTCACATACAAATACCTTATGAATTCCTTTTCATTCAAGAAAGACAATCATTCAAGAAAGGATTTAAACACAGACTGAATTGTGTAGTAAAGTAAAATAAATATTTAAGTGTATGGTATCAGCCATGCCAAAATCCCTTGCTTTTTGAGAGCCACATTACCATAATGTCATGTATGTTGTTTTTTTGGCTACAGTATGGAATGAAAAAAAAGGGTCTCAGGTTACTCCAAACCAAACTGCAACCAAACCTCAAACCTATGTCAACACTATGAGAATTGGTTCAAGAAGTGTGTTTCCTCATGTTAAACGGTTAACCCTTATAAGGTCTTCGGGTCTGTGGGACCCGTTTTCAGTTTTTATCTTCAAAAAATTATAAAAATAATGAATTTTTTCAAACTGAGATTTATTGGCCTTGGCTCATTTTCTGTGAGGAACATAAATCAGAAAACATTCACATTGACCTCCCCCCATGTACCCCCCCTTCACATTTGTATTACATAAAGGGTCTTCAGGGCTGTTTAAATCCAGTCCAGGGGGCCAGTTTCCAGCACAATTTGAGATTTGTGAATTTTCTGCCGAACACAGATGATTCAACTAGTCTGTTAATAGCCAGGTTTAGTACTGCATAACAGTACTATAATAATACTTTATAAGGATAACAACTACTGTATAACCAAAGGTTTCACTCAGACTAATTGTATGTTTGGAACAGATGTGCAGGAGTAGCCCAGTGGTTAAGACATTGGACTACTGATCAGAAGCGTGCAGATTCAAACACCTGATTCAAAAATACCCCACTTGTTTCCACTCATGTTATAGTGTAAATACCAGCATGAATTAAACATTCTTTTGCCTGGGGTCACCACAGCGGAACATCTAATCCACAAGTTTTATGCCAGATGCCCTTCCTGACGTAACCCTAACCGGACTTGGGTCCAGCATTGCATGCAGTGGCTGGGTAGCATGGGGTGTGGCAACCCACTGACAATGTGGTTCAAACTCAGATCCTCAAATCTCCAAATCAACAACCTAGAGCCTTAGCCACCTGAACCACAACTCCCCTTGAAACATTAACATAATTTACCTGGTATAAACTGAAATACTAGTTTAAATTCTTCACTCTTACATGTAAAAAACAGTTTGATATAATCTCTTAATAAGGTACAAGAAACATTCACAAAAGACAAAAGAATGTGCACCTCTGATTTCCATTCATGGTGATAAAATCCATCTCTTTCTTTTGCACCTTGCGTCCAATGAATATGCAGAAATATTAACCTAACTAACTAAAATCAGGTCTGTCAATCTGTTAGCTAGCATGGTAAAAACTGTGACCTTACAATTTGAATTTTAATAGTTAACTCAAACTCAAAACAAACACCTATGGAACATACAATGTTGATGTACTGTATAGCAGCAGATTGATTACAGTAAATGGTATGATGTTTCATTCTTTAGATTTGTTAGTATGAACATCACCTTGTGTATGAATGTACAAATGTTTATTATATTTAAAAATGTAATGCATACAAAGTAAGCACTTTTCTTTTGATCTATAGTGAGTAAAAATCAATAATTAATTAATGTTTAAAAAATGAGTGAACAATAAAAACCCACATACCAATACCGAAAAGTCAGACTTAACTGTATCAGAATTGTACATTCACACTTTTTATTAGTGGTACAATTAATTGCAACAATTGGAATTGGAATTTAAAAAATCTGTATCAAAAGAAATGTTTCAGAATACAGGATTGAAAACTAGCTCGTCTCAAATGTTTCTCAAGTGTCGCTCTTTCTACAACAATTTATTGACTTTCCCCATCAGCCCAACTTGGTATGGCAAAACTAGACCTGCTTGTTTATTATGTGTTTCTTCCATTTTTTATTGTGTTTTGCACAAAATAATGATTTTAGTGGTGGTGAGCACCTAAGGCCAAGTCACACCATGAGTGGAAAATTGATCTCTGATGCTGTATTTTCAAACAATTTTATTTCTGCATATTGCATTTACAAGTTCTTGTATAGCTACACTATTGACTTTTGGCAGGTTTTCATTCATTTTTAATACATAATATTTCAAAACATTTTACAGACTGACAAGCATGTGAACGTTACATCTCTGGAAAATTAAAAGTCCATTTCGCCAAACTGCTTCACTTCCTTTTAAGCTAAGATCAAAAACACCATTCGCACTAGTGCATGTACATTATACAAAGATGAATGTTAGGCGTAAGATGAAATATCCAGACAAAATAGCAGACAAAAGACAGATTTTGACATAGAAGTGTGCAAAAGGCATTAAATAATGGGGTAGACTGCTTTGTGCTAACAAACCCTGAAGACAGAGCTGCTCTTGCTATACTGGTGAAAACCATCACGATCCATTATTACTGGTGAAATGACATCATAAATTCCACATGCAGTGCCAAAAAAAAGGTAAGGATTTATAATCCCAGTTTCCAGGATCACTCAGAAGGGGACGAGTTCTTGCATCATCTCCGCTCCTATGACTTGTTCATTCGGGATCTAAATCTAAATCTGGATGTCTGGAAGTTGTAATGCTGTGACAGGTTATTGTACTGTTAAAAGTAAACTAGACGAATTATTTTGCAAAATATGCTTAAAAACTCCCAATGAATACAACACAATTGATATGTCAAGTCTAACAAGATTGTATTTTTAAGGTTGAAATCTCAGCCCTCCTGCAATTTGCAATGCCAGGAAGATAAATTATAGTTAATGAGCCAGAGTGAAATGTAATGCATTCAGTGGAATGTTAGTTTAAACCACTGACTCAGAGACGACCAGTGGAGTCTTGTTTCTCTTTTCCTTCTGCACTACACGTCATGAATCAGGAAGGCCATTGCCTGGACTGCACTCAGACAGCATTACTCCATTACACACACTCATTTTAATCTTGAAAAAGCTTAGTGGGAGTGGTGAATAACATCTGGAAAACGTATTACTGCCAAAACAGCTGTGTTCACTGTGATAGAAAACATTTCAGACACTTCCTCTGTTGCGTTAGAATCACAAAGGCAGTGTTACGCCTGAGGAGCTTACATACTACACTAGCTCATAGCGGCACAAGTTTAATGGGACTTTAATCGTTGTCTGAAATTAGAAATACAGACAAATGGAATAACACTTTTTCAAAGACACTTTCTGTCTAGAATATTTGGCTCAGTCCTTGGTACTAACCTGTCACACAAAGGACAGCAGAACAGTACAACCATCTAGATGCATATTTATTATTATTATTATTATTAATATTAATGAAGTGAAATTATTTCTGGACATTCTGGACGGTCAGGACCGTTCTTTACTCTCTTCATCCTACACCAACAGACAACACCTACAGACAACAGGTGTGATGGGGAGATCAGTGGTTAAGATGTTGGACTATGGTTTGGAAGGTCCCAGGATTAAACCTCACCATAACCACATTGCCACTGTTGGGCCCTTGAGCAAGGCCCTTAACCCTCAACTACTCAGCTGTATAAAGATATAAAAATGTTGCTTGTGATAACGGTGTCTGCCAAATGCCATGAATGTAAGTCTTCTTACTTTACAACAATTGAAAGCAATCACCTGATCAAACCAGAAAACACAATAACAGCAGATTCAAACTTCTAAGAATACACACTCTTTAGAATGCTAACATTGTGAAGTATTGTATCTATGACAGACTTTGGTGTGTGCTGTTCAAGGGAAGTAATCAGTCGCTACATTTACATGAAGAATAAAGATTTCAACTTAACTGTTTACATGGATGCTGATCAAACAAGGTGTGTGTTTACAGGATCAAAGCATTTAATCAGAATATGGCTATTTTTGACACGAGCAAAGTGCTTCTGCCCATTTTGAAGTGTTTAATTTCCCAGAAACATAACAGAAGATTAGATCATGCTTAAAATTGGCTATACGCTTTACAACGTATGTGGCCAATCAGCGCTTCTTCCTCCAAAGACCAGGAGCTAATGGATGAAAGTCCAATTAAGTTAAGACTGGTGGGAGATTTTTCTCACAGAGTTTACCAATAATTAATGGGAGCAAAATTTCCTTCCTGGAAACTCATGCCCCTTAATGTTAACCCAAAGTGGGAAAAATATGCACGGAAAAAATATATTTATTCCTAACATAATTAATATTTACCTAATGAACTGATATTATATTTTTATCCATGGCATTTGGCAAGCGCCCTTATCCAGAGTAACCTACATTACCCCAGTTTACATCTGAGCAGTTAGGGGTTAAGGGCCTTGCTCAAGGGCTCAACAGTGGCAAGTTGGTAGCGCTGGGGTTTAAACCTGGGACCGTCCAATCAGTAGCTCATCACCTTACCCACTGAGCTACCCCTGCCTCAGATACACTGTTATTATTGTACTATTATTATAATACATACTCTAGTATTATACTTTAGTTAACACTTTCAATCCCATTGAAAATTCATTCCCAGCAGGCTAGATCGGGTGAGACTGTTCCGGACGAGGTGGTTACATGAGGCATGAGGTCTATTGTTTTCATTATTAGTGGATCAATGTACTGTAAATCCCCTTAGTGTGATGAAGCAAAATCACTGTTCACACTGTGATTTTTCCAATGACATATGCAGAATTTTTTTTTTCAATTTTACTAAATGAGGTTTTTTTTTACCCATTGCAGAACAGAGGGGGGGTATTAATGTTAATTAGAAGCATGACTGTGTAGACTCCAAGACTGTACTGAGTCATAACGACCTTCCCACATTTTCCTACAACTGGTGACTCCTTCCATTAAAACAAAATAAAATACTCCACACAAAAACAAAAACCGCCCTCACCATTTTGATTTAATCTCTTTTGAAACATATTTATGTGGACCATCTGTCATACAAATAGAGCTGATTTCATAGAAAACTAAATCAACATTTTTCTAACCAATCAAATGTGATTGTATATAATGATTTATTCCCTAAGTTGCAGATTTCACTTAGTTTGTCAGACTTTCTTTTCCAACACCGACACAGTTGGAGACTTGTGATACAAGCCAAACATCACAACAGCACATGCATCTAGTTAAACTGTGTGACTTGTCAGCATCTGCCTATAAACAAAGTAATAGTTCAGTAGTAGAACGGTTCTTTGAATGATTGATGGTTCACATAGATTGCCCGAGCACACATTACAATGCCAACAACCCTTAAGAGCCGCTTTCTAATTTGGTGTAGTCTTCCTCCATGTGGACAAATTGAAGGTGGTGTGTAACATCTTGTTCCCATTTCTTTGGCGCAGAAAGTGAAACTGACTAAAGAAATTTCAATCACTTTCACATGAGTGACTGTTTATTATTAAAGATGTGTAACCTCTCCTATGGGCTTAGTTTACAAGCACTTTACTCTTAACATTTACATCTGATCAATCTTAAGCAACCGTAATCCACACAGTTGTTTTGTGCTCCATTCATCTATTGTATACAGACATTAGTCTGGATGCTTTGTCTTGGTCTGAATTGAGGGCTAGGTTCTATATGTTCTGTATGGGAATACTTGCTTCTCTCAAAATGTAGTGAGCCATGGTATAGATGGGGACCTCTTGAGACCGGCCATGTGCTTTACAGTCCGAATCTCTATTTATGAAACAAAAGTTTAAAGTATGATGATTTTTCCACGTGCCTTCTTATGTAGGTTGATGATGGTAGTTATCTTACCAAGAAATTATGCGAACTTATGGAGTCCACAGACGGAGTTTAATGCATTGGGTACCCATTTCAAATATTATAGGAAAAAACATCAGGTAGACTCCTTGAAACCCCGGGACACATCAGGGCATTTAACAATCCTGCGCACTTTAGGTTTACATTTCTAACTATGAAGGAAGCAGATATGTGAAAGAGATCCGGTTGAACATGATGTGGTTTTCATCCACCTCACCTGATGTGGTTTTCTGCTGTCTACCCATGATTACCAAAAGTAGCTATTTGAGTTAGCATAGCCTTCCTGTCAGATCCAACCAGTCTGTCCATTCGTCTCCGATCTCTCATATCAACTCCATGATCTGTTCCTCAATGGAAGCTGATTTGGAATGTTCTTGAGAACTGCTGTGAATGTTGTTTTTCCAATTTTGATGAGCCCATGTGAGGTGTAGCCTCAGTTTCCTGTTCTTTTCTGGTATTCTGCGGCTGTAGCCCATCTGCCTCTAGATGAACTTTGTCAGAAGATTCTCTGTAAACCCAAGAGATGGCCATGTGTGAAAATCCCAGTAGATCAGCAGTTTTGGAAATACTCAGACCTGCCTATCTAGAACCAACAACCATGCCATGGTCAATTACATCACCTCTTTTGCCCATTCTGATGCTCCGTTTGAACTTCATCAGATTGTCCTGACATTGTCTACATGCTTAAATGCATTGAATGGATGAATGGACATTCGTGTTAACAACCAGTTGAACATATGTACCTAATGAAGTGATCGGATGTACTGAAGGATTAGCAGCCACACAATAAGCACTATTCAAGCCTAGCTTAATTGTACAGTACTGTATATGCCAACTACATTTGTGGTTTCAGTGTAGCCTTGCGTAAGATACAACAAGCGATGATGTGTAGCTGTATTTTACCACTGTTGTAAAAAGTGAAAATTGCTGCCAGGTGCAGATGAAAAAGTTTACCTATGCATATCACAATGAAATGAATATTTCATTCTTTTTTTGTGCATGCACAAAACACAAAATCAACTGAGATTCCATTAGAGCTGGGCAGTATGACCAAAAATTTATATCACGGTATTTTTCAAAATTATATCGGTGTCACGGTATTTGACGGTATTTTTTTTT
>JAQQZS010000033.1:32209756-32221966 GCA_030068045.1 Platyallabes tihoni | reverse complement strand
TGACTTCGTGTCGTGATTGCAGAATCTGAAACGAAGCTACGCGTCAAAACTAATGGAATAATACGACCGCATCCACATTTATTTTACAGCCAAATTTATCAGCTTTATAATTTGGAAGATAGGGAGCTTTATTATTCCCTGGAACCAAAATGTCACTAAATAATTAAAGATTGAAAAAATGCTTAATGTAGAAAAAAAGTAGGTCATGCTTTTTGTTGGCTGAAAGCACTGGGACACGATCCAATCATCTGAAAAATGTGCTCAGTGTTCTGCCACTTCAAATTACTACCCTCATAACTGACCTCATTACACGTCTGATCTTCACCACAGACATGGGCAATTTGCGCTTTCTGAACAGGTATGAGAGTGGCACGATGAAACATCTACATGGCTATATACAAAAATAAAAATCGCATCATGATTCTTTTGCCTCAACCAATGTATCACTGCGCTGACTCCGAAAAACGATTGTTAAAATAAACTTTTAAAGTATATCTGCTTTTAAGGTGTTAAAACTTCACCCTTCCTGAATACTCTCACAGGTAGTGTCCTCTACGCTATTCACAAACTCTACATTAGGGAGAATTACATTTACAGCATTTGGCAGATGCCCTTATCCAGTGGCAAATCTTTTATTTAGCTATACATCTGGGCACTTGAGAGTTAAGGGCCTTGCTCTAGGGCCCAGCAGTGGCAACTTGGTGGTGCTGGAGTTTGAACCTGGTTCCATCCAATCAACAGAAAACACCGGAGAACAGCCAATACAATATTACCTCACACACACACTCTCTCACACACCAGCCTTACCACTGTACTTCTAACCAAAATGAAAGAAAATGACAGTGATAAATTGGAAGAATTTGAATGTAATGTAATGTAAAGTAGGTCCTTGTCCCACATGACAGCAGTAAACTGTCCCTGGAAGTCTGGAAACTAGACACACACACACACACACACACACACACACACCGCACACATTCCTGTACCAAGGTCGGCAGCCCATGTGTTTCTGGTCTGGACCCCAAAACCTAATTTGAGGCCCTGGTGTGCAATAAACCGACGGAAATGATCCTTGGTCAGACGTTATTTCAGCTGCCTATGACTAAAATAGAAGTCTATTCTCCTGTGGGCACTTGGAGCTGATGATGGGTAAAATCACACACATCTCTGCTCATAACCCCAGAACCATGTCGTGTCATGTCATGTGTCGGCTGAGGTTATGCGCGTTCAGTGACGCTGCTCCGGTTCTACCATAACGGCCTCTTGGTGATGACTAATGCGTGACATCATCTCCATCTGCCAAACCTATATCCTTCAGACCTCTGGCCGAGAGTGGTGGAACACAAACTCCTTATTTAACTTTTCCGTAGATCGAAAATAATTATAATTACAGAGATCAAAGAAAAAAGAAGACTGACTGACTGGCTGGCAAGTTTTTCCATCACATCCTTCTGGTAACTAGGTCAGGCCATGCCATAGGAAATACTTTATTAGGTAAAAAAAAAAAGCAAGATGAGAACAGCAGGCTGTGTTTGTTGTGGTAAACTGGTAATAAAGCATGCTGTTTAAACCTCAGACACTTTCATCACAACACTGCAGGAAGAGTTTAGACGAGAAAAACAGGTTGTAGGTTAGCCCTGAATCATGTCTCTTGATTTTGTTAGAATTCTTGATTGTGAGAAATTTCTTGATTAATTGTCTATAACAGCAGCTCTGATAGTAGACAGTAATTACAAATTACTGTTTTTGTTTGTTAGTTTATTTTTTCACTTTGCTTGTTATAAAATAGTATTTTTATTAATACTGTTTAATAATAATATTATTATTTAAGGTTTTTTTTTTTTATAGTAATAGCTTCCACAAGGACTTGTACGAAGGACATACCACATACTGTAAATTGACTTAAAAAAAAAGGGCATGTCTATGGTAAAGTAGTTATAGTAAAGTTTTCTGTACGAGATGACTGTTTAACATTTATGGAAGGAGTCTCCAGTGTTAATCAAACCAGCTTTAATCAGCTTTGTGTCAGGCTGCATCAGTCCCTCACTGAGTAATTCCCTACAACATTACAGTCTGAAATGTTTTATTCCTTACACAGTAAATGCAATAGTAAGACTTTGCATTAAGATCCATTTCATTATTAAACATTAAGTAACATAACTTCACCTTATTTACGTACAGAAAGTAAAATTGGTGGCACGGTGGTGCAGTGGTTAGCGCTATCACCTTGCACCTCTAGGGTCCGGGTTCGATTCCCATCCCAGGGTCTGTGTGGATGTTCTCTTTGTGCTCCCTGTGGTGGGTTTCCTCACATAGTCCAAAGACATGCAGATTTGGCTAATTAATGCTCCCAAATTGACCGTAGTGTGTGTGTGAGTGAGAAAGTTGACGAGAGGTCTTACCACTGTCATAAAAGTGGGAATAAATACAGTGGTCACCACCAGATGTTTCTGGACGGATAGAAATTCTTTATTGCATGGTTGGATTTCATTCATTTTTATTTGATTGAAAAAAGTTCAAATCCTGATATCAAACCTGTCATCCTTAACACATTCATGGTGACCTACTGTATGAGAGCATTTTGACCATTCCACTTTTCAAAGAAAATGTGATAGATTAAAGGCAATATAAAAAAAAGGAACAACTTCTGGTAGTTCGACATTACATTAATAATGCTCTAACTACCAGACCATTTTAGTTTGATTGGCCTTGCTTGCTATCTAGATGAGATTTATTATGACTACGAATGCATATAAAATAAAAGGGGTTGTTTGTCTCAACTGTAGCACTGGAAAAAGAAATCTCTCTCTCTCTCTCTCTCTCTCTCTCTCTCTCTGTGTCTCTCTGCCTGCTAGGATATTTTATTAGCATTTTCATGAGCGAGCACTAAACAGAGTTGTTGTAGCTATTTGTATTTAAGCATCGAATTGCCATTTTAAGCGTTATGAATAAGTTCTTTGAAAGTGCTGAAAGTATATATATTTATGTACTTTATTTCTTTATTTTTTTTCTGTCCAGACCTACTCTGAACGAGAGTGTGAAAGCAACATTCAGAGAAGCACAGAGAAGGCAATGTTTTTGGAAAATCTGAGCATTCTGTACAGAACAGGATAGAGAGACAGGACAGATGAGAAGTGAGAAACTAAAGAAAGGGGCCACGAGCAGTGCATAGTCCTTCACCATCATCTATCATCCGATTATTGGCCAAAGACCATCATGAGCGAGCAGATTATTAAAGGACTCGTGTGACGATTTGTATAGAATTCCACAAAAACAAACAAACTCTGACATGCTGAGATAAAGACGTTTACTCGAGCGCAAGCCCTTTCACTAAAGGACGTGGCAACCCATCACGCTGTTCCCGCTGAATTCCAATTACAGTGTTCAGACTGCCAGCAGCCACAGCTTGCTGATCCCAGAGTGTTATATTCTGGCTCTGCTCTGTGATATGAAGGCATATGGTTCACTGCAGCATGCAGCCTATAAATTCTCATTCGTGTCACATTTAGAGGAAGGTGCTATATACCCTGTTTCTCAAACATGACCTCACACAAAGGTGTCACTGTGATTGATGGGGGAGGAGTGTCCCGTTCCCACCCAGACAGCTCAGCTAATTTTCCTCCCTAGGGCTTCTGGCCATGGCTGGTTGTGGCATCCAGGATTTGAACTCTGGTCCAAAATATCATCATCTTGTTCTCTTCATGTAGGAAAGAGCATCATTAAATTAGATGGTAGATTATTAGCCACTAAGGATACATTTAGTCCTAGGGTACATTAAGAATTTACAGGACCGTCTAGCTATCTTCCTTTGGTATGCATGTACGGAAATGTATGGGAAAAGAAAGAAAAGATCATTTTATTATATTTGTTACGTAAAATAAACGTTTAATTATATATCTAGTCATATGTATCTCAAACATTTAAGTCATATTAGAAAAGGTATTTATTCAAACGCACAAAGTTTTATTTGTGACCCAACTACATTTAGGCATTTGGCAGATACTCTTATCCAGAGCGACTTACAAAAATGCTTTGTAGTTTCCTTCATTGGACAGATCCTTACACTGGGTTACTAGGTTATTGATTATTATCAGTCACTGATGGGAAGTTGTTTTTTTTTGTGTGTGTGCGTGTGTGTGTGGGGGGGGGGGATTATTCCAAGTAAATGTCTTCATGTGTCAAACATAGCAATCAAGCGGGAATATGGCGTCACCTTTGTGTTGTTTAGCAAAAGCTTTAATACAGTTTTGTCCTGTCCAACCAGAACAGACATGTTTATAAAATTATGGCTTTTCAGAAGGTAATATGTGTAAAGCCCTCTGCATGCCCTACATATCACAGATTTCCTCCAACTGAGTCCCGAGGTTCTACTTGGATCATGTCCACACTCTGGTCTGTTTTTTTTCCTTTACAGAGAAGTGTGCTGAACAGGACAGAGCAAGGGATGAAATTCTCACTTAATAAATCTAATACTTTTTTTTCAAAGGCACATGCTATTAATTAGAAGTATGAGGGAATTTTTTTTACAGGCTGACCAAAAGGTCGAAATCCATGTAGATTTTTTTTTTTTTACTACAAACCCAAGATGGTGTATTTTTTGTGTCTGAAATAGTTGCAAGGAGAAATTTATCTCTGTACCATCAGTTGTCATACATTAAGACATACATTAAGACAGCTCTTAATGTATCTTAATGCTTAAGACAGCTACATTAAAACAGCTCTTAATGTATCTTTCTTCTGAATTTAATGTATCTTTCTTCTGAATTTTTTCTACAAAAAAAATGAGGCCATCCTTAGCACCCTTAAAAGATTTAGAAGCCAGTAATATTTGAGATATAATATAATTTAATAGTTTAATCAGAACCGTGATGCCAATGGAGACCATTTTTCCCTCAATTTTATGACTGTGGTAGAACCTAAGGGTCAACATTCACATGTTTACACACTACGGGCAATTTGTGAACACCAGTTAGTCTAACCTGTATATCTTCGAACTGTGGGAGGAAACCGGAGTACCCGGAGGAAACCCACCAAGCACGGATCAAGAACATGCAAACTCCATGCACACAGAGACCCTGAGGGGGGAATCGAACATGAACCCTGGAGGTGTAAGGCAACAGCACTAACCACTCCTCCACCATGGCACTTAATTTATTTTATACACAAAGTATATTATGTATAATTAGCATATTGTTAAATATAATATATTAAATGTACTAATATTAGATACAATTATTATACAGTTATTTTTTTTATCAGCATTGTTGCATTTGACCATTAAAACTTTGCTCAGCATTGGATGATTTATTCTTAAAGAGCTTTAACACCATTCAACCCTCATACATTTAGAAAAGGTTTAAAGAGTCCTGCTCGGAAATATCGACTTGACAAGGTTTCAAGCTTTCCCTTTTTACGCACACACACACAGGTGAACAAAAGATGAACCTGTGGGACACGTCAAGGAAAAATTCCACAAAATCTCCAAGAGCTTGATTAAAATAATAATAATAATAATAATAATAATAATACTAAACAATGTTTTAAGGAGAGATTAAACATGATTTTCTTACCAGTCGGGATTTGTTCGCACTGAGCGCAACCCAGCAAGAGCGCGAGGCTGAGCGCGTAAATCCCAGCGCGGAACACCATCACGTGTCTGTGGCTTCAGGACACCAGGACAAGAACAAGCCGGAGAACAAGCGCAGGTCCGCACGATACAGTTCTTCTCCTTCTCTTGTTTTATGTATGTATGTGTGCGTGTGTTTGGACCAGAAGTGCGGGTCAGTGGCCACCTAAATCCATTCAGTCCCACAGGAGTCCCGGAGTTCCTGCGCAGACAAAAAAAAATGACAAAGAACTCACGAAGCCGGAGACGAGGTGCACCTCCAGCCGGGCAGAAAGTGAGAATGAGGAGGGAAGGTCCAGTGCGCAAAAGGCGGAGTGATCACTTTGACCCATTAAACAGCAAGCCCCCTCCTCCCTAACACACACACACACACACACACACAAGAGAGAGAGAGAGACAGACAGACAGACAGAGAGAGAGATTTATTATTATTATTATTATTATTATTATTATTGTTATTATCCTTGCTCTTCTTTTTCCCAATAATGTTCCCAAGTGTCCCTTTGACCTGCAGAACTAAATGCTTGTACTCTTATTTTATATACATTTATTTATTATTACTGTTTTTATACTATTCTGTTTTGTTTTTTTTTGTTTTTTTTATCTACTCCTGTTATTTTTCTGTGACTTATTTATGAGCTTCGGCAATACGAATGTAAATATTTTTAATGCCAATAAAACACCTTTGTATTTTTAATCTTGAGAATATTTAGAGAGAGAGAGAACAAAGAAAGGTCCGATGTAAAACGTGATCCATGTCTACATACAATATATTGAACATAATCCAACTTTCCACACATAAAATCCAGCCCAGTGATTTAAACCAGCATTTCCTCCATTATTACAATTCTCTGATAGGTCAGGGGGTGTGAGTCATTCCCTACAGCACCAGCTCTCAACTCAACAGTTCCAACTGTAATTTAACCCCAGAGTTAGAATTATTTGGCCAAACCTATAATGACGTTACATCCAAATACCTAAATTTCAATATGGAGTTGTTCCCCCTGTTGCAGCTATAACGGCTTACACTCTTCTTGGGAGGCTGTCCACAAGATTTTGAAGTGTTTCTGTGGGAATTTGTGTCTATTCATTCTGTAGAGCATTCATGAGGTCAGGCTCGGATGTTGGACGAGAAGATCTGGCTCGCAATCTTCGTTCCAGTTCATCCCAAAGGTGCTCGATGGGGTTGAAGTCAAGCACATAACAGTGCCAATCTGGTGGTGCAGGAGTTTGAACCTGAGACCTTCTGCCTTAACCTCTGAGGTACCCCGATCCTATTTTTGGTACCCGGAGGAAACCCACCAAGCATGGGGAGAACTCCATGGACAAACACTCAAGGCAGGAATCAAACATGTACCCTGAAGGTGCAAGGCGACAGTGCTAAAGACTAAGTGGCCATGCTACCATGTTGTGGTCAGGTTTTTTATTATTATTATTATTATTATTATTATTATTACTACTACTACTACTACTACTACTACTACATTATTTTTCATTTAATTATAAAGAGATTGAAAAAAGTAGAGGTTGAAAATTTTTTCTACTTTGAGTTTAAATCCAAGTACGGATATGATATGAATATTTTGCAGTGCCAAACTGACACTCTTTCTGGTTTTGTGTTGCTCCCTTAAACAGCACAACCGTTTACCATATGCTCAGACAATTAGTCAATTATCCGTTCTGGCTCTGCTTTATGGACATTTTGGGCATATTTAGACTTTATACTGAAAGCCATGATGTTAAAGTGGGGCGGTAGCTGCCAGGTGTGAGAGTTACACATATCACATTACTCATCTTGGTATTTGTGACTGCTGTTTGGTCCAGCTGGATAAACAAATGAGCTGGAGCATGTTTGTTTGCACAGTGAGAGTGAATTCATGTGCTAATTCATGTTTATATTAATAATTGAGGCACAAATTCAAGACTAAGTGTGTCTGTCCGCGTGTGTGTGTTTGCAGGTATCGGATTCTCCTTGAGGTATGATTAATGATGTGTAAAAAGTGCAAGTCTGTTTTTGAGAAGTCAGATATTTCATAGCGCTGTGGAATTGTCAAATCGGATTGCTCAGAGGATTTTGCCTAAATGCCATCAACGTAAAACACGGCTTCCATCCATCTCTATCTAAGAACATCTGTAGTCCAACTAGGAACCGTGGAAGCCAATGGTATTTGTCCATTGTATTTATTATCATCTTTACGACCGTGGTAGGACCTCGGGTCAACATTTACACACTACGGGCAATTTGGGAACAACAATTAGCGTAATCTGCATGTCTAAACTCCTTGCACACAGACCCTGAGGCAGGAATCAAACCCAGACCCTGGAGGTGCAAAGTCAAAGCAAAGCAAACCACTACACCACCATGCCGCCAAACAGAGCTTCACTGGGCTTAAAATCAACCAGCTGCTGAATACTTTTGCAATTTTTATTATTTGAACCTTGCAACAAAAGTTCAATGGTGAACATGTAAGGAGACTCAAATGGTGGACGAGGAACATTTTTTTTTTGTGGTTTGTTTGTTTGTTTGTTTTACATTGCATTCTTCAGCAGTGACCTCCAGGTAAAATGTGAACATGTATTGCATTTTTCTCCAGGTGGGGATTAACACAGATGTTATCAAGCATGAGGAATGCCTACCGGGAAGCCCAAGTTTCTCCCTGAGGCTCTTTATAAGGTTTGTAAGAATTTTAACTACAAGAACTAACTCCTTTAGTGATGAGTATCAGTGATGGATTTGTTTCATGTGGTTATCTGGGCAATTATGGAGACCCATTATAGAGAGGAGTCTCCTTATCTATCGAGTTATTACGTAATGCTCAGCTGTGTGTGTGTGTGTGTGTGTACTTGTTTAAGAAGGCAATGTGCATTAGATCATGGCATTGCCCATTCAGGAATTACAGCCATTGACATACACACATTCATTTTGGGAGGCTCATACATGATGGAACAAACTAACAGTTACAAACATTGCCATTAATACTTTAAAAAACCCTTTGCAGTAAATGACTGAAATCTGTAACCCTTGGACTTGACCAAATGCTGAGTTTAATCCCGTGACATGCTTTGTCAGGCCTTTACCTCAGTTGCTGCTTGTTTATGGGTCTTTATTCCTTATTAGGGCAGTGGTAGCTCAGTCGGTTAAGGCTGTGGGTTACTGGGTTACTGATCAGAAGGTCGGGGGTTCGAACCCCAGCATCGCCAAGTTGCCACTGTTGAGCCCTTGAGCAAGGCCCTTAACCCTATCTGCTCCGTAAGCTGGCTGACCCTGCGCTCTGACCCCAGTTTCCTAATTGGGATATGCGAAGAAGAAATTTCGCTGTGCTGTAAAAAGTACATGTGACAATAATTGAATATTCTTCTTCTTCATTTAGTCTTGTCTTTGTTAAGTGAAATGCACGCTCGATTGCGATAAGGGTGACTGCCAGTGAAGAACATTCCATTACTTTGCCTTGAGAAACTCTTGCATTTTTTTTCGGTATGTTTTGGTTTAGTATCAATCTGCAATATAAAGCTGTATCCTATCAGTTTTGCAGCATTTGGCTGAATCCGGGCGAAGCATATAGCCCTATACACTCCAGAATTCATCCTGCTACTTTCATCAGTGGTCAGGTCATCATTCATTAAACACCAGCGACACGGTTCCATTGGCAGCCACACACACTTATGCCATACCAAACTTCATTATGTTTGACAGATGATGTGGTATGCTTCAGATCATAAGCTGTTCCCTTCTTTCAGCATATTATTCTCTTCCCATCATACTGGTACAAGTTCATTTTGGCTTCATCAGTCCAAAGAATCTGACAAAGTTTCCTGACAAAGTCTAATCTGGCCTTTCTGTTCTTAAGCGCTGCCAGTGGTTTATACCTTGTAGTGAAAACATCTGTATTTACATTACACAAAGTACACAAAAAGCTGTCTCTTAACATTAGACTTTAAACAATGACACGCCTACATCCTCAAGTGTTTTCGAGTTGGTTAGATGTTGTTGAAAGGTTCATCTCGGGTTCAACATGGGCAGGGTTTTGCAGTCAGTCAATCACTTTAGCTTTCGTCCATGATCACCCAGGTATTTTGCTGCTGCTGAGCTTTCCAGTTAATTCCTTCTTTTTAAGAATGTTCCAAACTGTTGTAAAAGCCCCTCTCAGTGGTTCTGTTATCTCTCTGATAGGTTTCAGTTGTTGTTTTTTTCCATTATAATGAAGGGATCTTTCACTTGCACAGACCTCTTTGGACCAAATGTTGGATGTTTGGGTGAATAGCTATCAAATGCATATGTAACAGTCAGAACAACCTCCAGAAATCTCCTTAATTTATCTGCTTTATTGATTATGCAGTAATGAGGGAACAGGCCAACTGTTTCTCAGCCATTTGTTCCATTATTTAGCCGCAAATTAGGTGTGTGTGTGTGTGTGTGTGTGTGTGTATGAAAAAAGCCACAGTTTTGTTAACTTCATTGATTTAAAGTTAAATGTCTTGCCGTCTCTAATACTGTATGATAGAGTACAGAAGCCAAATGGCAAAAAAAAAAACTCTTTGTTCCAAAATTTATGGAACTGACTGTACAAAGATGGGATAACATGAATTTTTAACAATTTTGCAAGAAAAAAGAAAGGATGAATAGGGTAAAGGTTACAGATAGCGATATATGAAATCATGCAAATTCCAACCACTTTGCCTTGTTCATCTGAGTCTGTAAAATTTTCCTTTGCAATCTGCTGGCTGCCTTGTCCACAGTTTGAAGTTTTACAGCCTGTAACAGAAACAAAATGATTGGGATCAGTATGGCATTTGAGTATTAAGTATTCACCTTGTTCCTGTGATATTAGTTCTGGTGCTGCCAGCTGCCATGAGAAGTCGCACAAAGTAATTATTGAAGTCCACCTGCGTCTCGGTAAAGATCACATGACTTCACTATAAATATACTGTACTGGATTCCGGTTTATTGGTTTGTGTTTTAGACACCTTTGGATTTTGAAAAAGTACACAAAATATCCCAAACTTTGAACATGCCACAGAGCACCATTAAATCTATTATTAAAAATGGAAAGAATATGCCACAACCCTGACTCAGCCTGGACGAGTACATCCAATAAAAATTCATTGACCAAGTATAGAAATGTAGCCAGAGGAGCAAACAAAAAGCCAAAAGTAACTCTCGGCAAGAGGCTACCACACTTCATTGATTGGCTGTTTGTTTAGGATGATGATCAGTGTTGGGTTTCCACCAGACCAAAAAGGAGTTACATTTTGGTCCCATTAGGTAAGAGAGACTTTTTCCACATTTACTGAAGCTCCATGCCTTCTGCCAAACTCTAAACAGGATTTTGGTGTCTTCACAGCTTTGTGGTGTATCCAAACTGTGGTGGTCCTTCTTACATTGGTGGACAGCTGTGGATCTCTCCAGCTTGTTCAGAGTTATACATTACCTGTCATTTGATTCTAATCACCTCCTGCCCTGTTCACTCACTTTTTACACATACATTGCTATGGATCTCTTGTTCTCCCACATCTCAACAGTGCTCTGATTCAGGTTTGATGACTGGAGAGGCAAGAGCACTGGAGTACACTGAGCTTATTGTCTTGTCGATGGAACCAGTTTGAGATGACTTATGATTTGTGACATGGCACATGCTGAAAGTAATTATTATAAGCTGGGGAAATTGTGGCCCTAAAGAGAGGCATCTGGTCATCAACAATACTCAGATAGGCTGTGACAATCAAACTAATGTCTGAGTAAAAGTAATCTGATCAATGTGTTCCAAGAAAACCCTACCTACACCTAACAGCCTGAAGTGTTGACAAAAAGCAGCTTGAATCCATGCATAGCTGGACCTTCCTATATTTTCACTCTGCATGTGGTGTATGGCCCCAGAAATCGTGTAAGGACCTGCAAAATAAACAAGCCCGTCATCCTCATGTCAAAGCGACTTTGAGTGGACAAATTTTAAGACGATGAAGCATAATAATCCTCCAGGACACGGAAAAAGAAGAAGGAAAAAAAAAAGAACTCCATGAGAGTGACCCCACCCGCAGCAGTCTGGTAAACCAGTATTTTCCAGTTCAATGTCAGCAATAGCAGATGTTAAGTTGGAGTGTGCATCTCTCTCAGTTGCTAACTCAGCTGGCTGGTTGCTTCTGGGTCTGTCTGGGTTAGAGCAACAGGCTATCCAGCAAGGACGTTTACTGCTTGAACATACTGTGCAGCATCACAGCATGGTACTACACAGTATTACAGTAAAACATGGTATCGTCGCTAGGTAACAACAACATGCAAGAGTATGCAGACACACAGAATTTACAAATCGTGTTAATGAAACAGAATCACTGCCATCAGGATATAATGTTATGCAGATTTTAACCTCACATGGCTGGAATGGCTGGTGTGCTTAGAGGGAACACAGAGTTTATCATGTAAAAGACTATGTATGAAACTATTGAATATTAATTAATATTGTTGATTTGATACATACAGTATATTTTTTGTTTACTCATTCATCATCTATACCCAGAGGTGGAAAGAGTAATAAAATTTTGTACTCAAGTACAAGTACTGTTACTTCAGTGAAATTTTACTTAAGTAC
>JAQQZS010000033.1:32142401-32163010 GCA_030068045.1 Platyallabes tihoni | reverse complement strand
CTGGGATAGGCTCCAGGTCCCCGCGACCCTGAATACAGGATTAAGCGGTATAGAAAATGAATGAATGAATGAATTTAATGACAAAGTAATGCTGAAAACCATGAAATTCCATTCAGTTTAATTGTACTTTCTAGTGCAATTTTCCTTTATTGCAGTGAAATCTTTCCATTTTAGATCACAGACATTTGTGCATTTCATTGCATATTATATTATGTATTGTCGTCTACTGTACTGACAAATAAAATTTGAAAATGAAATCTAATTAATAAAAAAGGACTTCGGGAGAAGATTTTGAAAAAGATTTTGTAATGGCTTGAACATGGTCACGTGTCCCAATAAAAAAATAATAAACCATAAATGCACACCACATTTTTTTTTCTTCCCTGAAACATTTGTATTGTTTTCTATTTACTGTAATTTTGTCTGTAGCTACGTCACCCGAAAGGTGGAAACAGGATCTGTCATAATGCATCTTGGTTTAATTTTGTGAAGACTTTTTAATATCTACTGAAAGGACAATACAAGATCAGTTCAATGAGTCTCACAGTGAAATAGCACGTTGTTTCTTTCTTTCCATTTCCTTATTAAACTCAGCATGCTCCTGTTTTCCACAATCTATTTTTATGGTCGGACCGCAGGATCCCAAATAAGGACTGAGCCTGTCGGTCCCAGAAAGATCATCGTAACACCACCCAGTTACTTGGAATACTCGAGAAATTCAAATAGACTTAATAAATGATACTCTTAGGAATACAGAAGACACTGTAAACATGTTTTTTATGCTGTAATGACATTTTGTTTAATGGTTAATTTCTAGTTCTATGTCTGTATAATGTAACTAATAACATGGAAACCTATCTTAATTTAAAAACTCAAATTGGCACCTCTGTGCTTGCTGAAATTACATTCTGTCTTGGCTGATAAGAATAATAATCGTGGATAAATTTCTTGCCTAGGAAAACACTAGCTTGTACTCTAGACAGTATCAGATTTTCAGCAAGCTGTGACCAAATATCTAAACACTTGCACTTTTTTTTAAACACAAATGGAGGTGCTAGCCATCTTAAATTTTTTACGTACAATATGATTATGTATTTCAATTAAACTTCCTTCTTTTTGTCCAGGAAAGCAAGCAGAGCATTTCAACATTTATGGGAAATTATCAAAAGGGAATGAAAAAAAAATGCAGCTACATCAATTCACCCCATATTTCTATTCAAGTGCTTAATAATTTTCCAAAATCTATTTTAATGCATCACATTTTTTTAGCTACAATAAATTCTGCTTTTTAACCTCGTTACCTGGATTTCCCAGGAATTATATTCAGTATTACTTACTCAGTGAGCTAGCTAATCAATTTGATTTGTTCACCCTGTACAAAATACATACTGTACAAAATGTATAAATACTTGCAAGTTCAAGTGGAACCGGGGCTTTTGATTACACAGAATAACAGAACACAGTTATGAGAGTAAAAACTGCCTTTATTCCTTTATATAATCTCCTGCTACACTAATGCAATTATTTCACCGTTTCACTAGTGCTTAAATACCATTAAGGAAGAAAATTTAATCAGTAAGTGGGAGCCATAGTTGGACTGCCTGCTTCACGCCTGAAACGCTGGCCTCCCGGGAACTCCTTTAATAGCCCAAACATGGCTTGGAGTGAGGTCAGGATTGTACAAGGAATAACTCTCAGCCGAGCTCCTTTAATGTGCAAGTGGTGTTGGTGAATAATTGTGTGTACCGTTCACACAGAGAGATATGTCTCTTTCACAAGTTGGTGAGAAGTTATCCATTGATTTTCGAGGATCAGGTGTTCCACTGGCTGAATGTCCAAAAAAAACTACAGGCTGCTCTCTATAAGTGAGGGCCTCAAATCAGCCACAAGAGGGCAGTATTGAACTAACGGAGAGCAGAAGTGTGTGTGAATGTGTTTGTGTGGGTGGGATTTATATCTTAATGGGGACCAAATGTTTCTGATGGAATTGTCAGAGCTTTGATATTGTGGGGATGTTTGGCAGATCCTCACACACACACAAAAAAGCTTTTATATATATATATATAGAGAGAGAGAGAGAGAGAGAGAGAGATAGAGAGAGAGAGTATAGCAAATATAACAAGATTATTTAAAATGCTTTTTAGTAAACCAAAAAAAAAAAAAAAACTGAAAGATTTCCTTTTGGTTATTAAAGTTATGGTATAGAGATAAATGTGTATCATAGAATTAATTAGCAAATTAATAAAAAAAAATACATTAAAGAAATGTCTTCATAAGAATAGTAAGAGAAAAGTGTACAATTTGTGAGGACCAGAATTTTATTTTTTTTTTAAATGTCCCCATTAGGATGGATCAGTGTCAAAACTGCCAAACAGTCACTAAACAAATCTATGCAAATAAATAAATAAAAAAATGTTTTGCATAAAAAATAATCACAGTGCCACAATCCATTTCCTATATGACTCAGGTTAATGTTAGAGTTATCGTTAGGATTAATCTGTTGGCGGAACAATTATACCAATGTAAGGTCCCTATAAAGGTAGAAAAGTAGCATGAGTGCCTCTGTGTGTAAGAGGCTGACAAAAAAAAATGCTAATAATCAAATAAACCTGCATAAAATGTAAATGTTGACCATAAGTGTACACTCTCAGTGAAAAATGATCGAAGGTGCTAATTTGAGGCTCCAGATGAACACACATACGTGCATGCGTAAACACACCGACCCCGGCATGCAAAATAAAACTCTCTTCTCTCATGTGAATAGCGGTAAATGACAGTTTCTGGCTTATTAAAGTTATTTTCAATAATGAATGGCTCCCTGGGACACAATTATCGATCTCTACGCACACGGCTAATGATAACAAATGAAGATGCGAGTCCAGAAGAGCTGAGTCCTCCACTCTGCCAATGCAAAACATTTAATTAATAAACGTAGGTTTTCATCCAAACTAGCTCAAACATTTATACATTACACTCTCCCTTTGTAGACAATTTGCGAGGTGGAAAGCAAGGTAGGGGGAAAACGGCTTTAGTAGAAAAAGCAAGAGGTTCGTTACAGTTTTATTTTCTCCATTCATGTGTGTATGTTGAGTATACGACTTAAACATTGTCGTAGGAATATTTTAAATAAATCTCAAAAAAATGGCAATTTTTACCAAAATTTACCAATGCTTTCTGTGTTGGCTTGCTAAGATCAAGCATGTCCACGAAAAACAAGTTGAGGGGTGTGTATGTGTGTGTGTGTGTGTTGATGGGCGAACTCAAAACACCAACTGAATAAACACACACAGCATCTGAGGGCTTTGAAAAGCACCACAGGCTGGCCCGCCTGTATTTCCACCAAAGCCTGTGTGTGTGTGTGTGTGTGTGTGTGTGTGTGTGAAGAGAAGGGCATGCAAATGTGTGATAATTTTCAACAAAAGAGTATATGGAGAGAATGTATGTGAAGTGTGTATTTCTGCATTGTGTACAAGACGAAGAAAAGAGAAAAGAGGAGTTTTTCCATCAGACAGCACAGGTCAGAATGAGACAGTTACTATTCTAGATTTATTCATAGATCTGGTTAAGTCTCTGTGCATTTAAACAAAAAATAGAACGTCTTTGAAGTTTGTGATGACTGTAATTAATCCAGTCCTCACACCCAGCTAATTCATTTACCTTTAGGAGGAGGGGTGTCATTCTGGGTAAGATGGTGGATTTGGATTCTATGCTGGGAGCACTGGGTATGGGGTAAGGCCAGTCCGTTTTATGCACACACACATTAACACAAACATACATATTCTCCCACTTAAACCTGGTGCGCAAGAAACAATTTTTTGTATCGCCTAGTGTGAACTCTCTGGAGCGAACTGCAGGTACAACCAATGAGAGTCACACGCAGCAGATCCCTGAACCCGGGTTATAATCCATCGATTTGCATGACAGGCTGAGGGCAAAATGTGGGTTCGAGATTATAGATTCTATAAAAACATACACACCTGGCATGTCTTTACCAAAAATACTTGCTCAAAAAGGCAAAATAGTCAAACTACTAAGGTATTTAATAGTAAACAAAATAAGATATTTAATTCATTTTTCTGTGTCTCAACAAATCAATATTTTATCCAAATGTTCTCTTTGTGAGTATTCATGTAGTGTGTACATCCATACAACATCACACTGCTGATCAACTATACTGTAGGTAATCCACCTACCTGCATGTTTTTAAAAGGTGAGAGGAAACTACAGAACCCAGAGAGAACCCATTAATACAATAACAGAAACAGTTATGAGAGTAAAAACTTCCTTTATGTATCTATATAATAATCCCCTGCTACATTAATGCACGTGTCCCATTGTTTCACTAGTGCTTGGATACCATCAAAGGTATTCACCAGAGCCATGATCAACTGCCTGCCTGCTTTACATCTCGAACCCCGGCCTCCCAGGAACTCCTTTAATGGCCCAAACATGTAGGAAATGGCTTGGAACAAGATCAGGTGGTGGTGTGAATGATTGTGTGTACAGTTCCCACAGACAGATGCATCTCGTCTGCAAGTTGGTGAGAAGTTATCCATCAATTTTCAATGATCAGGCATTCCACTCGCTGAATGTTCACAGGATTGACTGCAGTGAGCTCCGAGCCACCTCAGCCGGGATTATCACCATTCGCAGACATACAGACATTTTTAAAACATTTGCACCGTTCAAATGTTCCACTGCGGCTAAAAGTCTCATCACCGGACTGTGAAGTCTTGAAGTCTTCTGTAAATGTCAACCAGTTTTACGCCTTCATTTCCAAGAAATTTCATCACAAGTCCCGGTTTTGAACAACCCCACTGTACATGGAAAGAACATGCAAAATGTGAAACTTGAGCTTAGAACTACACCGTTATAAAAATCCTTCTTGTTCTTGTAGAAAAAAAAGATATATGATATACAAAAATAAATATCTATGTTAAAATATACTACCTTATCTGGCACTGACCAATATAGTGCCAATATTTTTCATCTAGGGATAATCGGAGACACCATAGCACCACTGGGAATACTGTATATAGTAAATAGGAAGCCATTCAGAAATTTTGTCTCAGTTAAAGATGGCAGATTTTTACACACACACACACACACACACACACACACATTATATATATATATATATATATATATATATATATATAAACAACATTAATGAAGAACACAGCGACCTACTGAATATATCTCGGGGGGAACAAAATGAGTCAACATTGCAAAAATAACAAGGTAAATGTAAATAAGTATATGCATCACGTCACAATGCAAATAATGATGTGGTCCTGTATTTGCTACTGTTGCATAACGTCACACTACACCCTGTCTGCCTGGAGAAAGAGGTGTTTGAAAGATTGATTAGTTATTTCCACTTACACACCATACACTGTTTTTACCACATATATTTTATTATAATATTCTATATTTTAAATATGAAGTGTTTTTTTTTTCCGTCTAAAAATCTAAACACATTCTTTTCAATTATGTTATTGTAGACTTTTAATAAATGAGCTTGATAGTCAAATAATACATTTATTAAACAACTCAGGGAATGTGAAAGGAAGAGAACCTAGCTGGTTTGAGTAAATCAGATATGTATTTAGGAAATCAATGTACAGAAACATTTTCCAAAAGTAAAATGAAACATCTTGTGACTTTAGAAGAAAATGATCAGTGCTTAAGTGATGTAACAGCATCTCTCGATGTGTTTTATTGCTTTGAAGCCGCAGCAGTTTGTTATCAATTAAGAGAGGTGTTCAAGTCACACCGGAACTTGTGGTTAAAGTTCTTGTGAATGAAGGTGTAAAAGCAATTAAAGTTTTCCCGGAAACTTCAAGCACAGTACGGCGATGAGATTCTTAGCCACAGTTAAAACCTTAACATGTTTTAAATGCAAATGTTTTTTAAAAAAAATCTGTTTACCCGTTCAGCCAATGTGGCACAGAGCTCACTGCTGTTGTTCCCATGAACATTCAGCAAGTGGAGCGCTTCATCCTTGATCCAAGCGATTGATGCAGTTGTCTGTTGGAACTGTACACACAGTTGTTCACCAACACCACTTGCACATTACAGGAACTCAGCTGGGAGTTATTGCCACAGTCCTGACCTCACTCCTAAACAATTCCACCTGCTTGGGCCATTAAAGGAGTTCCCAGGAAGTCGTCATTTCAAAACATCAATCAGACAGGCAGTATGATCATGGCTCTGGTATATTAAGAACCTTCTACCTTGATGGACCTAAACACTAGTGAAACACTGGGATAAGTGCATTAGTGTAGCAGTGGGTTATGTAGAGACTTTCATACTGTTACTGTGTTCTGTTATTCTGTACAATCAAAAGTCCCGGTTTGACTTGGTTAATTTTTTTAAATTACTTAAAGAACAAAATGTTAAACATTGTATCCATGTTTATAAAACAAGTTGGTTTTTGTTAACAGTTTTTATCAGCCCTGACTGCTACTGCTTTCCTGTGTCAGAAAATGAGTCCCTTGTCTTCACATCCTCGACTGTAACACCGGAGACTCCTTCCATAAAGGTTAAAAAAAACTTACTACAAAATTTTTTTTTTTTTTAATATGTATAACTACATGTGTACTTCTGCCTGTGTCAGGTATAGAAGTCCCTTCGTACCTAATTACAGAAACAATACAATATTGCAAAATCTCAGTAAGCCGAGAATTCTCACTGGTCGAATGTTTTGGATTAATATTCGGTACCAGTAATTTTGACATTAGTACAAAATGTTGGGTTGGTAGATGAATTTATTGCACCAGTTTATATCATAACTATTTTATCTACTGTATAAGCATCAAAGCTGTTTTCATAAATTTAGAGCTATGTAACATTATATCCGTTAGGAATTCTGGCTACTTTTAGTTCATGTTTGTCCTATTAGTGCATTTTTTTTACTTTAACATAAGAATAAGAAACGAAATTTTAAACGCTTTGAAAGAAACACATACTGCAGTATGTACCTTTTATTAGAAGAGAGGGAGAGAGAAAGTGTGTATGTTTGCCTACAATGTACTATATAACTGAGAACAAAATCTGTGTGTGCATGCATTTGTGTCATTTTGAATGAACCATTCTATGAAGGTTTTACTCACATGGGTATCCTGTTAAAAAAAAAAAAAAAACTAAATAAATAAATAAAAGTGTGCATGTGTGTTTCATGAAACAGACATACTGTCTGAAACTTGTGCTCTTTGTTCACGTGGCTAATCTGGCATCCTTTCCTAACGAGGCTGTCACCCTCGGCCATAATGAGCAAGCGAAAGATGAATGCAAAAGTGTGTCTATTACCGCGCCTTCATCCTCCTGTTCATTAGCTTAGCATAAGGTTACAATACATTACTCCCACTCGTAACAACACCTCTGTGCAGCACCATACACACTCGCGCGGGTCCCGGAGCTCACCGTGGGCTCCCCGTGCCGGCTCACAGGGGGCGATCCCACTCTGAGACGACACGTTTTTCTCAAGATCGGCACAACACGCGAACACACCCACACGCATACGGTACATGCAGTGTCATATATTGTGCTCTCAAAGCCTGTATTGTAACACAGTTTTCTGTCTCATCTCTCCCACTCTCTTTCGCTCTTTCTCGCTCTCGTTTCCCCCCTCCCCGCCCTCCTTTTGTCCTTGTGTCTTCTCTCTCCAAGCGGAGACAGTATGGTTCGTTTTGGCAGGAGGCCTCAGTTTCCACGGCAACTTTATAATTGTTTTGGAAAGCATCCAGACGCTACTGGATACCGAGGAATTATTGATGTCAAAAAGAAGCATGTATGAAATGAGAAAATAAGTGCACGGCCATATGGTCCCTCGCGCATCTGCCTACAATGGAATTATGCCGCTGCCTTTGTGATGTTTGCTAACAGAATTATATTTAGGCAGACATTATTTGTAACAAGATTACACTGAATGTGTGAGGACAATTAAATTGCGACAGGAATGTGTTCAGGGGAGAAAAAAAAAATAACACATCGGTATCATATCATACCATATCATATCATACCATATCATACCATATCATACCATATCATATCATACCATATCATATCATATCATATCATATCATATCATATCATATTATATTATATTATATCATATGCGGTGTACTGTAAGAGAGACATGAAAGCAAAAAAAAAAAAAACCTGGCGATGTCGTATTTCTAATTGTATTCGGAAGTTTAAGAATTCAGCACCTAATTTGAATTTGAATCTAAATTCAATAAACGAATGCATCTGTGTAAGAGGAAATTGAATCTCTTTCTTTTGTTACTTCATTCCTGGTCATTTCTCTGAGAACGAGGCCACACGGAGGACTTGACAGAGCGTCATGTGAATTTCGTCATCACTGCTACTACAGTACTGTTAAGGCCTGTTTTTTTTTTTTTTTTTTTTCTTGCCTTCCTCACACTTCCAGAGCGGCGGCGGTGGCGGCGGCTAGATTAAGCAGCGCTCTGGTGATGCTCATTAAAATAACATATCACAGCCCTTGTGAATTAGCAGACAAATGCTTTATGGCTGCACCAAGTTGCTTGCAATGTCTTTGTGCTAGGAAAAAAACCTTCTCTCTCTCTCTCTCTCTCTCACCCCTCCCTTTCCTGAAAGCAGACTCAGCTCGGTGACTGTTTTCTTCCTCGCTTATATGATCGAATACGTGCTAATAGGAGATGAAAATGGAAGATGGAAATGAGTCGCTGGCTGGTCTTTTTTCCCCCCCTTTCTTTCTTCCTCCTTTTCCCCTTCCTGCCCCTGCCGCCTTAATTTATGTTCTGGGTGTAGCGGCGTCTCTCCTGGGTGAGAAGTGGATGGGAGTGGTGTGAAGTTCCTTGAATAGAGCAGGGCCAACTGGCTTGGAAACAAACACAAACACGGGCACAAAGCAAGGCATGCTCACACTCTTTCTCTCGCTCTCTCTTTCGCACACTGAGGTTACATGCTGGAACTCTATCTATCTCGCACATCAACGTAACATCACGTCATGTCACGTCATGTCACGTCATGTCAGGCCGCGTGCGGAGATCTTGCTGCTGAAGTTTGAAATTCTTTGTCTCAAATTTTTAACTCGAGTTTTGTTTCTTGAGGGGAAAGGGAAAAAAAGTAAAAGGATATTAAACTGATAAAGATAAAGTGACATCAGGGTACAAATGAAGCTGAGAATATCAAAATACGTTGTGGTGAGCTCGGAGCATGGAAAGAAAAACAAGTCAATCGCAGATCAGCTTTTGGAGAGCTGGATGGAGCGAGGGACCTGCTGAGCTCTGGGATCAGGACACTGGGGTCGAAGGCAGCTTTACAGAGCACGGGTAAAAAAAAAAATTAAAAAAAAACATTTTAGAGCGTCGAGGTTACAAGTTCAGCCCTGTATCAGGGACACAAACAAGTGCACATGCGGGGCAGAAGGAGATGCCCTGTCAGCTTGTCACCATGGCCGCCATGTTGTGATTTATCCTCTGTACGAAGTCTAGTGTGCAGTCATTTTGCCTTAGCTTTTGTTTCTCCTAATATCTTTTCAGTCTACAGGCTGCTTTATGACATGAAGCCAGGTTGAAACATCGCCTCGTATCTGGATTTTTGCGACTGATTTCTACAACCGAACGCAACTGCGGATCCAAATTCTTATTTTAAAGACGTTTATTTTATCCCAATTCCAGTAAACATGTCGTTGAGAGCGACACCATCCTTGTGAAATCTTTTCGCCAGTGTTAGAAGTTTCAGTCCTAAAATCAAATGTTATAAGCCTAAGTAGTTGTCACTGTCCCATAAAATAGCAGGAGGTGCCATCTCGAGGCCTGATGAGAGCATGTGTCTGGTAGAAAGGCATCATTTCAAAAGCTTGTGTCTGGTTTTTGGAGTACTGCTCTCTCTCTCTCTCTCTCTCTCTCTCTCTCTGCGTACCATCTGTAGACCACGCTGTATCCTCCAACACAGGAGGGATCACAAAGGTGTTATTTTTCAAAGCAGGCCCTATCCGCCTCCTGCGGGGCAGGGCCGGCCGCGCTTCAAGGGGAAGGTGGTGAACTTCTGAGGGCGCCTCCTCTTGGGCAGCCTTTTGAGAGGGTCATAACTGTGGCCTGTATAACATGGGTTACTGCTGATGCTACTTGGTCACACTTGATGAAGCCTTTCAAGCAAAGGCCGCCTTTCATGCTTGGTTTCTATTAAAATTCTGCCGAGGCTGGTCGAGGCCTTGCGCCCAGACGGCTTCAGGCGCCGCCGCTCACGTGCCGTTTCACCATCAGTGGCTAGAGGGCACTCTACGCCTGCGTTTCAGGAACTGTGTAGTCGTCTGTCCTGAATTGGAAAGTAAGCCCTCTCCATTTTAGCTAGCGCCTCTCTGGAAAAGAAAGCCGGACCCCACTTTTTTTTTCTTTCCTCCTCCTTCTTCTTCTTCTTCAAAAAATGACCGCTTAACATCTGCACCATGCATCTGCACAGACAAAGCTCAGCACTTGTGATGACTTAATCAGAAACCATTCTAAAGGACTCACATAATAGGACATTGGTCATGAAATGACAAAGATAAAATCTTTATAACATCCCAGAACCAGGTTTCCCAGGAGCATTGTACGGTCGTTCAAAGAAGCTATGCGGGGTTACGATGATCTTTCGGGGACATGCAGGCTCAGTCATGACTCGGGATCCCGTCGTCTGACCATAAAAATAGATTGTGGAAAACAGGAGCATGCTGAGTGTAATAAGGAAATGGAAAAAGAAACAAAATGTTATTTCACCGTGAGACTCGCTGAACTAACTATTTATATGCTTCTAATTAATGGCAAAAACTTAGCTTAAGCTTATGTGTAGTGTGTTTTTGCTATTGTTTTTTTTTTATCTGAAATTCAATGAATTTGAGGCTCAATGAATTAAGGAATGATTTATAATAATAATAATAATAATAATAATAATAGTGTTGTTATTATTTTTATTGAGGTTTTTAAATAAATAACTGAATTTTATAAAATAATTATGAAAAACAACTAATATAAATAAAATAAAAATAATGATAATTACACATGCCCACTAATGTAATTATGTATTTTGTAAAAATAAATTACATATATATAATAATTTTTATAGTTATAGTTTTATAGTGGTAAACTCAGATAGGCTCCAGGTCCCCGCGACCCTAAATACAGGATGAAGCGGTATAGAAGATGAATGAATGAATGAAACTCAGACAGTGAAGCATTGTGCTGGCCAGAACACACACACACACACACACACACACACACACTCCATTCACTTTTTTTTTTTTTTTTACAGCTTTTGACTACACTGATGCAATATTTTATAGTAAATAAATTTATATCCAATGTAAAGAAACTTCATTGTATTTTCCTTAAATGCTCTAATCGTAACAGCCACTAAAGTTAACTGATTTTAACAGAACATAATGTATTTTCAAAAATATTCAATAATGGATTTTATATAAATCCTTGCCCAACCATTCTCCACTTGTTTAGGCAGAACTTAAGTACATTTTTGTCTACAAGCTTGTAGAAAAACTGAGGTGCTTTAATATGAGTAAATGTTTGAATTAACGTGTGAGTATGTGTGTGTGTGTGTGTGTGTGTGTGTGTTCTGGCCATCACAATGCTTCACTGTCTGAGTTTACCACTTTCTCCCAGTGCTCAGCAGGACAGGCAGAGGTCGGTGACTGCTCCCTCACACACACACACACACACACACACACACACACACCCAGCACTGTGCCATGGCTGTTCTGTTTACCTTCACGTACTGTACCCACACTGCAATGGGCTGTTAACACTCTCCACCATCAGCAGGGTCCATTAGAGTATTTACACACTCGGCAAGGGGCAAAAATGACGCTGAACTCAAACACACAGAGCCATCCGTATTTTTATCTTTAATTGGAAAGTACACCGAGGCTGTTTTTTTAAAATAACACTATGGGAATTTTCAAGGTTGTTAACTAGAATATGATCTTAGCTTTAACATTGATCCTGATGTTCACCGTTTTATCACCGTTTTGTAGTTTGGTGCAAAAGGACCAAAATGTTTGATTAAAATATGTTTAAAATGTAACATTTGGCGTTAGAACACTCAATATGAGTGTTCTAACTTTGCTTCACTTTGCTCGGATGAAAATTACTTTCCTGTTTGTTTATTTTAGCATTTTTGGCAGATGTTTTTAACCAAATGGGCTTTAAGATGAGTCCAAGTGAAACACAGCAACTGAATTCAGTTTTAGCCTACAAAAGTAATTAAAGTCAAGTTTCTTGCGAAAGAACATTTACGAGAATAAAACGTTGACCAACTCACTGTACAAAAGCTTAATAAAATAAAGTTGCCTATATAAAGTTCATAAAACAAAATGACAGACGGGTACAGAAATCAGATAAAAATACATCATAAATAAATAAATAAATACATACATACATACAAAAGACAAATATTGAAATAAAGTAAAAAATTTTAAATGATGTGATTTTTTTTTTATTGAAATGAGCAAACTAGATTAAAAAATGTAAAGAAACCCCACAAACTATAAAATTACAAAAAACAAAGCAACATCAGAGAGGACCAATGTCTACTAAATGTTCTGATTTGTTTTTCTTTATTCATCCATTTCTTCATACACATGAATATTATAATTTAAAAATATGAACAGATTTTAAATACAATTGAAATCTGTTTTGATTTATTTATACTTATTCAATTTACAGTATTACAGTCAGATTTGTTTTTAGGAGGTATTTTTATTTCCAGTTTTTAAAAAAATTTTTTTTTTTTATAATATTCACAACCTGCTCAGTTTTTTTTTCACATTCCTCCATGCTGTGATTTTGAGATATCGATCCAAATCCTACTAATCCGGCATCGTTAATCTTTTTAGTTTCAAGCTTGAAAGCCCCCTGAACATGTAGGAAAAACTGGGGTTTGTTTGTGTGTCCCTGAAAGTCAGCAGTCCATCAGCTGCTGTTAGTCTTTCATCCCGTGCCGCTGGCGCAGGAGCAGGCCGGCTCAGCCTGTTGGAAAGGCTTCATGCTCATGATGGATGCTATTGTCAGAAATGCCAAGGTCAATATGCAACGTTCATGCAAAGGCAAGAGAGGGAAAAAAAGTGAGAGAAGTTACTTATTTCTAAAGCGCCTCCCATGTATCATCAGTGCAATCTGACTCGGCTTCCCTCTGTAATAATACTGAGAGAGAGGACAACTGCTGAGATCATTCCACACGGTTACGGCCATCTGTGTGTGAGACTGTGTGTGCGTGTTAATCAGGGCTTGTGTGTGTTTTTCAGGCTGAGGTGAGCTTTTAGAGGTCTGGAACACTGGTTTCAGGATTTGTCCTGATGTGTTTCTTTTCCCCCAGAATTAGGTTCTTATGGTTTTATTTGACATTTTATTTTAAGATGACACACATTCATTTTAAGTGTACACACAGATGTAGAATTTGTGGTTTTAGTCTTTTAGCCAGATGGGAAGATTACTGCATATCTCTCTCTTTTTATCTATCTATCTATCTATCTATCTATCTATCTATCTATCTATCTATCTATCTATCTATCTATCTATCTATCTATCTATGTATCTATCTATCTATCTATCATTTGCTGTGCAGAGTTCTATACAGTGTAAAATTTATTTTTTATTCTTGTGTGAAACACACACACACACACACACACCCACACACACACACACACACACACACACACACACACACACACACACACACACTTTTTCTTTGTTTTCTTCCTTTTGCAATACTGTTACTGCTTTTCTTTCCCTTCATCTGCCTGTCTGTCTGTTCTGCCGCTCATTTGAACATCACAAACACACAGTGTACACAAGCCTTCAACCTTCAGCTTAATCTTGACATTTATTCTCTTAACCAGATGTTGTCGATTTTACTAGCATAATTTTCTTTTTCTTTTGAACTCTTGAACTCTTGAATTTATTTATTTATTTATTTATTTGTTTATTTATTTATTTATTTATTTTAGGTTTCTCCTGATACACTCCATCCACACATATGCAGCCTATCACGCAGCATGCCTTGTGAAAACATCATGCATAACTTTAATGGACTTGCTGCTCAGTATGCCACACTTTCTAACCAGAATGCTTTTCCCAGTAGGAAGAGGCGGTATATCAGTATGAGTGGCAGCGTCACTGGTACTTGACTTGGCTATATTTTAGCTGCTTATACTCACCACTTCCCTGTTAACACTACAATACTTAGCTATTCTGATAATTCATAGTCACCGTTAGGGCTTTTAGCAACTTTGGTGCTGACTTTTGGATTACAAAATTTAACTTTTAGCACCAACTTTTATTGACCTCTTTCTTGCTCTCTTTATTTTGGTTTTGTTTGTAGCCTGTCCACAGCATGGGAAGGTGTATGGTAAATACACACCATTTCTGACACAGGGTGCAGTCTAAAGTACATAAGAACTCCTGTGACTTATAAATCTAATGTTAATGGTATTGATTCCTTTACCACTGTGGAACTGTAATGTTATATAATAATTACATTGCCTGTTGTCGATAGATAGATAGATAGATAGATAGATAGATAGATAGATAGATAGATAGATAGATAGATAGATACCAATGTAGTGTTATTTAATAATTACTATATTAATGTAATGTTATAAAAATTATCATGGAATAGTTGACCATTTAAATTTCATGCAATATTTATTTTCTTATGTTAAAGTTATAATGTAGTAGTTACTTTACATTATAATGTATAATGTCTCATTTTAAATGTATAAATGTAATAATTATAAGTATAGTAATACTTTATTATCCCTACAAAAAGTAACTATTACCTTATAGTTATAGTTATTACACTGAAATTTGTAGAGATAGTAAAGTAATAATTGCCAGTGTGATTTACTGATTACTTATTTTACAGTGGCAATTACTTATACGGCATAAAGTAACAATTGCTCACTTTACTTGCATAAGGTAATGCAATATAATAAATAACTATGTGATGTAATGAAAAGTAAAAATTACATTTCCATTCCTATCATAACAGAATTCTGTAATGATTTATGCAACATTAAAATGAACAAAGTAATAGTATTACCTATGTAAAGTGGCAATTGCTCTGGGAAAAATAATGTAAATACCAATGTAATGTAATTGTGATTACTTATGCAATAAATAATTACCTTTCTGTCATAAAGTAATAATTAAATTTGTAATATAAAGCAAAATTTACTTTATTGACCTACATAATTTATGTAAAATCATCAATTTAAAATAGTAATTACCCATGTAACAATAGTATAAACCAATTGTTTAAAGTGTAATTATAAAACATTATCTAATCAAATAATTGCTAATATATTGTAACAAGTACATTTAACCCACATAATGTAATATAGTAACAGACAAATTTATTTGTTTACATGATAAAAAAAAAAAAGGCAGCCTGAGATATATCAGCCTAAAGGTTCGGATGGTTTGAAGAATGTTCATTCACATTCCTGTAATGCCAGAGAACCAGTCAAGGTTTCTCAGACAAATTCCTTAACTTTAAATACTTAGCCTGTCTCCTGTTTTTAATTATAATTCACCAACAAACACATAATGATTTTAACCTATTATAATACTTATAACCCATTGAAATACTTAGAAATTCAAACTTTAAAAATGTTCAGATTATCAGATTATATTTATTTATTTTTTACTTTTGTGATAAAAAAAATCATTGTCATTTTAAAGTTCAAATCAAGGTCAGTGAAGTTACCATATATGGTTCCTCACCCATGTGTAAAACAAATAAAAGACAGAAAGGGTTAAATGCACATTTATTTAAATTCTGAGGTACTGATACTGGCACTCAAAAGCTACCAAATATGGTTCACTAGATTAAGGGTTAAAATGTGGTGTGTTTTTTAGGAAAATAATCAACATTTAAGCAGATATTTACAACTTTTTTTTTTTTTTTTTACCATTCTAAAGTCACTTTCCTACAATAGCCCAATCCAAAGTGTTGTATTCCTCTTATAGCACAATGGTTTATCAGTGTTTACAATTTGCTTTCATTAAAAAAAATGACATTGCACTTTCTATCCAATTTGTATTTGTTGTGGAATGTCCACCAATCAAATGCTAAATATCAATTTAACTTTTTTCCTCCTCATAGACACTTTACTTTTAACCAATATACCATTTTTATTTATTTATTTATTTATTTTCTGTGTGTCCTACCCTGCCCTCATTAGAACAAGTACATGAACACAACCTGCGATTTAAATTAGACTGCCAAAGTTTAACATATTCTGATTGTTCATGTTATGATTTAAGAGTATCAAAAATTATGTAATAATTGATGATTTTAGTGCTAAACATGGCACAAGAGTCTTAAATGCATATAATTATGATGATAATGATCTTCACTTATGCTGCATTTGCTTCTAATATTGTCATTTGTAAAAGATACAGTGATGTTCTAAAATCACGACATTCTGCAATTATTGTACCATAAATTTTTTATATCATCCCACAACGTAATTGAGACTACAGGCTGAGCGGTGAGTGGTCATCATGAGGAGGAAATGAGTGCAGATAAATTTACATTTTCTGCAGAGACGCTGAAGTGGTTTTAGCTCAGTTTTAGCTTCAGGAAAAGGGATGGTGGCTTGTGGTTCACTGTCCACCCGCTGGGTCACAGCCATCAACCGATCGCTCCAGACGGAAGCCTGACCTCTCAAACCAATGGGTGGAAACACTCCAACAGACAATAAAATGAGGCCTGTGTGAGTGTGTGGCAGGGTACATGCCTAAAATCTTTCATTGAAATTCAGCACAGAGGATTTGGAGTGTTAGGACTCCCTCTAGGACAAAGGCAGAGAGAAGTACCCTGAGCCTAAGGAAATGACTTCAATTAGCTGTAATGTTAATCATCATAGCCTCGGAATGGGGAAAAAAAAAAAAAGTCAAGCTGAGAAATCCCTTGATGGAAATTGTTATAATTGCCCCTAACTACAGGAATGAAAATTTCTGTCTCCTTAATTACATGTGACTTAATATTTAAATATACCATTTGCCAGGTTTTAAAGTATCTTAATCATGCACATTAATTCTTAATATTTAACATTTGAAATGGCAAGGAGCGCAGATAAACACCTTTTTACGGTTTGACTGGTTACAAGCGGCAGGTAACGGTAACAGAATGTCAGGCTTTCATTATTCATGAGAACTGACTGACACTCCAGAACGGGAGAAAAGGTAATTGTGTCCTCCACCGAGGAAGCTGAGAACAATCAATTCTGAATAGAACGAGACTCAGACATGGAGAGGAAATCTATTGAGTTCAGCCTCACGGTGTACCGTTGTTGTCGGACACTCACATGTTCACTCCACCACCAAGCACCACCATCTCAGCTAGAGAATGTCTATGGGGGGAAAAAATCATTCTAGTAATGGGTCTCAAACTTAAAATCTCAATATCTCTTCAAATCACAATATCTCCATGTCTTCATATCAAAGTGTGACATCAATTACTGGACTACATACAACAGTAATTTATTTTCCTTAAAAAAAAAAAGGGACAGCAGCCTTCCTGGTGTTTCTTATGTATGTTTTTTTTTTTAAATAATCCATAATTTCTCATCACATTTCTTCAGATTTAAGAACAAATGCAATTTGATTAACAAATGTAATCTAGTAAATACACGGGATGGATCTGAATCAAGTATTTGTCTCTTTTAACCATTTGTATTTATTTAAATGGTTTTGTATCTTATTCTTGACTTTTCTTCTCCTTCTTTATTACTTTAAATTAACCTTTCATAGTCAAGATGATTGATTTTTGGAACTTTTTCTTTAACCATTTTAATACTTATTAACTACACAGTGTTGGTGATATATTAAAGAAAAAAATTCAGCTCATTCATTTGATATATTAATACAATGGAATGAAACATGTTCAACAGCAGGTCTTATGAGACTTTTAAATATAACATCTATTGACTTCCCCCTTATGTACATTCCTCATATCACAAATATGGACAAAGTCCTAAGGGTAAATATACATATAAATATTGTTTGTAATGCTTTTATTTTAATTAGTTCCTGGTTCAGATATTTTTTTTCACATGCTCTCCATGTCCATAAGGGTTTCATTTGGGTTCTCCGGTTTCCTCCTACTTTCAACAATGCCAGTCTGTGGATTGACTGAATAACCTTTGTGTGTGTGTGTGTGTGTGTGTGTGTGTGTGTGTGTGTGTGTGTGTAAGGATCCCTGATTCATGCATGGTGTGCCAGGGCTCTAGATCCATAACATATATTATATTATATTAAATAAAAACATTTTATTTTTTATTTTCCTATATAAAATATTTATACTTAATGTGAATTTTTTGGGGTGACACATGTAACACAAATTTAGTACTTTTGCGTATAACATTTGGAACATTTTAGCAATAAGTTAGATGTAAATCAACATGTCCAAGTATAAACTGATTAATACAATAAATACAGAACATGACGGCTTTATAACTAATTGACTATAAACAAAAGCTTCTTTCTTTCTCTCTTTCTTACTCTTTTACTTTCCTCTCCCTCCTTCTCTCTCAGGGCTGATTAGTGCTCCTGAGCCTGATGGTCATTAGAGAACCTCACAGCATTTTGAGCTTGGGAGCAGGGGTGCTAACCCCAGTGTCCTGGCCAAAGGCCAAGTACAGCTCTCCCTCAATCTGGCCACCTTTAATCATGCCCTTGTCTAATTGGCTAAATTAGTTCGTGTGCGCGCACCCCAGCTGAGGCAAACCCAGACCTCGCCGGCCGGAGCTGCAATCCGTAAGCACTCGTGCCTTAATGAAGGCCTTTCACAAGACTCTACTTGAAGGTCAGAACGCTGTTTATTTATTTATTTATTTATTTATTTATTATTTTTCAAAAACCTCAAACCATGTAAACAAAAGTTTCATTTGGGGATTATTTTTTTGTTTGGTTTGTTTTTGTTCTGACCTGCTACTGGGGCAACAGCATCCCCGAGTGAGTATGAGTGAGAAGACAAAAGGTCATGAGGAGGTCTGAGGAAACTCAGCTCAGTGTAATGTCTCTCTCCCTTTGGAAGCATCAATTCATAGAGCACTGCTGTGATGGACCAAGCACAGGCCTCACTCTTCTTTCGTTCTCATGTTCTCTCTCTCTCTTTCTCTCTCTCTCTCTCTCTCTCCCTCTCTCTCTCTCTCTCTCTCTCGCTCTCTCTCTCCCTATAGTACACGCTACAGGTGTCATCGCCTTCTATTTCAATTTGATGTCATTTACGCTCCAGTCCAGTGGGGATGAAGTCACTTGCATTCATTCTAAATCCATCGTGTTACATTTAGTCTCCTAGAGTGTCTCGTGCAAGTCGCTGCATTAAGTCAGGCCTTATCATGGACTCTCCATCTGGTCAGCAGACCAGAAGGGGAGCAGGATGAAGATGAGGGTGGCATAGGGGATAAACTGGAAGACTCTGTTCCGTAATCAAACTCGCGAGTGCTCCTGTCCAATCAGACACCTGCTATTAAGATTAAAAAATTACACTTTTCCCACTGAGGGATTTGAGAGTCCTTGATGCCGCTTTTCCTTTTTCTTTCCTTCTCGCTCCTCCCTTCGTCTTACCATTATCTCACATATATTTCACATGAGGCCCCCAGAATATGCCCAAATACCTTCTGATTTGGGGCATCTTTGGTATACGTGTCATTTTGGGGTCTACTCAGATCCATTAGTTTGTCCTCGCACACCACCTTTCTCTATTTATTCCTTTGGGGGTAATGAGTTGAAATTGGACAGGGCGACTCTCTTTCTTTTTCAGGGGGAGACACAGCTTTTCCTCCTCAATATCCTGTCTCGGTCTTTCAGCTCCAAGCAGCGAGATGGGCCGAGAGAACGATCCCCCGGTGGCGCCCCCCACTGAGAGCCGTACTCAGCGTGTTGCTGCGCCTTCCAAACACTAAAGAGGCACTGTCATGCAAGAGGCTTTCACTGTGTGTGTGTGTGTGTGTGTGTGTGTGTGTGTGTGTGTGTGTGTGTGTGTGTGTGTGTGAAAAGAAAAAAAGAAAGAAAATGTAACACATCCTAGGTCTTCAGATACAGATATCTTGTAAAAAATCTATTGTTTGGTGGAACAATGAGGAACAGGCATTAGCACTTTGTACCGTGTAATGCCCTTGTTTCTGTCTGTCTGTCTGTCTGTCTACTTAACTTTAGCTGTCTATTTTTCTGCAGACACTGTGGGTTAAGACAAAACATGCTTTAAAAAGGGGCACTACACTTGTACAGTAAGTGTATGGTATACTAATGTTTATATTTAAGTGCTTAACTTATAATAATAATTGTTATAATTATTATTAGTATTCTTATTATTGTTGTTATTATTAGAAGTAGTAGTAGTATTGGTATTGGTAGTAGTAATGTCCTATTTGATTGGTTAGTTGGTTTATTGCTTAATCGATTGGCTGTATGTTTGGTTGGTCTGATGTATGTTTGGTTGGATGGATGTTGCTCCTGTGTTCCCAGTGATCCAGACCTCATCTGCCCTCTGCACGTCATTTGTCCATTGGCTCATCCCTATGCTGAATGGGTCTTCATGTTAATTTAAATGATTTGCTG
>JAQQZS010000033.1:32117505-32128411 GCA_030068045.1 Platyallabes tihoni | reverse complement strand
GTAAATAATATGCGGCCCGTGAGACTTGAACTTGGACATAGTGCGGCCCACTGCAAAAAAAGGTTGAGAACCACTGCCTTAACCACTGAGCTACCCCTGCCCAGACAGATATTAAAGAAGTTGTAAAATTAGAATTTGTTCAATAAGAATAATGAAATGAGGGGAACCAGGGATGTTTCTTCCACCAACTGAGTCAAAGTGGTCAGGACACAGTTAGGACTTCAGATAGCGATGTGTGTTCTTATCGTCATTTCGATGATGAGGCATTTTAAAGCTTGAGGACATGCAGGCAAAGGAGAAGTAAAGGACAACACTGGAGTTCCTACACTAAATACCGGCTTTGATAGAAAATCCCTCAATTCACTTTCTTTCATTCTCTATTTAAAGACCATACCGGAAGCGTCTATTACCATCTGCCAAAGAGGAGCCTCAGCGCATCAACAGTCCGAGAGCACTCCAACAATAGCCCCTTCAGCTGAAGATCACCGACAAAGGGATTAACTAATTCAATTAACGAACCAAAGTACTTTATAACTGTTAATTATGTGGCTCCAAGGACCGCTGTAGGGCCACCCGTCCCCTTTGTGCTGAGAGGAGCTCATCTGTTCTAATTGACCTCTGGGGAGCGTTCAGGGGGAGAGAGATGTCTTACGCTAGCCCACAGCTTGTACAAACAAACTGACAATTCACTTTGCACTGGAGTGACACTCTGTGTAGCTGTGACACAAACCGCAATGACCTTGAAAGAACCACAGAAGAAAAGGCGTCTCTCAATTTCTTTCTCTCTCTCACTCACTGTCTTACTTTCAGATACTGAGTGCAAAGCCTAAAGAAGCGTGAATAGTTGCAGAAGTTGGAGCAGATGTTTGTGTTCATCTTTTGATTAATGGTAAGTCAATAGCTATTAAAGCTCTTCAGTCTGGTCACTGTAAACATCCAGTTTGTCAAAGTTTTAAGTTCCAGCTTTTTTTTTATGCATTATAGCAATTAATTTGTCATATTCTCAGACATGCATTGCATAATATGACTAATTTTCCTATAGAACCCTAAACATCATACAAAAAGTCTATTTCTCTTTACCATAGTGGTCGCCCAATAATTGTCTGAATTAACACACTATAGTATTCGTCCACACAATAGTGGGAGGGTGTGTTTAAATTGGGATTTAGCCATAGCCTGCATCCTCTTCAGTCCTATACATGTTTTCTCCACCCAACAAGAGTCCCAGACAGTGTCCCTCTGAACGCGTGGCCAATTCTGTTATTAATAGCCCTTCTTCCAGTGAATGGGGACTGCGTCTGACCTCCTTCCCCATCTATCCATGCCCAGGCTTCACTCGGCTTTTCCCACTCTCCCATTAACCCTTTCTCTCTGTATCCAAGCTTGAGTCTCTGGAGTTTGGTGGAGCCACGGAGGCCTCTAATGACCTGTTCCACAGGCCATCCATCAGCTGGCAATTACAACATCTGTCGCCATCACAAAAGAGGGCCACAAAGATGGCTCGGGCAACTGTCTCTCTCAGAGCTTCCCCTTTTCACTTGCCGGATCCCCCTCGATTATGTCTGGAGGTGAAAAGAGGGGGAGACACAAACACACGGTTACTTTGTGTGGCGAAAGGGCCAGCCGCACAACACAGACAGGCATGCTGACAGCAAACACAAACATGGCTAAACAAATGGTTCACGCCTACCTCTTTAGATTTCCATTCGAATGCATTCTGTGACTCTGAGAAAGTGCTCTGTCTTCCGAAAGCTGAGAGGACCTTACCAGCTGCCATCGGCCCTCCTCGCTACAAAGAAACCTTTTCATTCCTGAACAATGAGAAGCTCCCTCTCTTTATCCTTCTAAGTTCGCTTCATGCCATGTATTAACTCACCGAATGCCTACAGACTCTCAAGCTTATTTGATTAACAACTTGTGCCGGAGTCATTTAATTTTAAACCTTAATGTGATCAAATATACCTACAAATGCACCACAAAGACAAAACCTTGTTAGCATTTCTTAGTTCTCTCTCTTGCTGCAGAGCGTTTGTGACAGTTTACCTTCGTTTTTGAGTGGCTACATTTGTAGATGATGCTCGTCGGCATCTTTTCTGTCTCACAGTAGGAGGACAGTGTGGGACTGTGCCCCATTTCTGTCTCTCTCTCTCTCTCTCTCTCTCTCTCTCTGTGTGTCTCTCTCTCTCTCTCTTTCTTTCTCTCCCTCTCTTAAAAGGAGGAAGGGGGGACGGATAGATGGCATGACATCACGGGTAGAGGCAGCCGTACACACTGCAAAGGTCAGGCAGTCCATTGATCCAGGGGCCCCCGGTAGAAACCCAGCGCATTATGGGCCCTCTCCACACACACTGAGCCATAGAGGCGGCCCACAGACGCGGCCTTGTTGACTCGCCATTCAGAGCCAGCCAATCAGCGGATTCACGCTTTGATGTGCGGCTGAGAAATAAAACCCTTTATCGTAGTGACCTTTATCGACGGATGGATTAAAATCCATCACAACCCCACCCCCTTCCTTTCTTTTGCTTTTTCTTTTCCACAATCACAAATCTAAGTTACAGTGTGACCAGGTTTTCTCTGTTATTGCTAAGAAAAGCTTTTTTTCTCCATGCTCCCCCCCCCCTTTCCTCTCTTGCTCACTCAATTCTGGCATTTTGTGTCAGGTTGCAAATAGGAAGCGTTCTTTTTTTCCTGATACAAACCACGACAATAGTTTTAATCATGAAAATACACAAGCAAAGAGATATTTAAACAAAATAAGATTATTTTCTCACTTCTTTCATTGTCATTGTAATAAAAAGTGTACAGTAATTGTCTTGTCAAAGTAAAGAAATCAGAGTAAACTTCCTTTTAAAGCTATAAATATTTAGATTAAATTCACAATAAATAATCAGTTAACAGCGATGAAACAAACTGTCTCAAGGCATTCTGCCTTGCCATTTTTGTCAGCATGTACTTATGTGTAGAATGTCTGTCAATGCACAGCAATGTAAATGTAGAGAATTCCAATTCGGCTTAAAAATTGATTGACACTAATTTAACTCCACTTTTAAAGCTGTGTTTGAAACTCCATTTACATCTGATATGTTTGACATAATTAGCTATTTAGAGAAAAAAATATCCACAGGACTCACCCTGTAGAGCTATTGCATTGGAAGTACAGACATTAGTTCAAATAAATTTCCGGATTTATAATTTTTTTTCCATTCACAAAAACATTCACAGAATCAAAGTGTAAAAAGTATTACAATTATAATATTCACAAAACTATAATTCCATGTTGGTACATTTAAAAGATAACAGTAACACTATATGAATGCCACTGTACTGTCTAATAAACTATTATTATATGTTTTCAAGTTTTACTGCTTTCATAATAGATTATACTGTACACATCAGTTTAATTCATTTTAAATCTGAATTGAAGACATTTTTTACTAACATTATAATGTTAATGAAATACACTTAGAAGATTGTATAGTGTATTATTCACGGTATATTACCTGTTATTAGGTTATTATTATGTTATTATGTCTGTTATTAACTACATTCACCCCAAGCTCAGACTGTGCAATGTTCAGGGAAATGCACAAAAAAAGACCCAAAAGCTACATCTCAGACCCTATATGCCTCACTGAGCATGTTACTGTAAATGTTAAAGTCCATGACAACATAATTAGAAAAAGACTAAACAAATATGGGCTGCTTGGAAGCGTCGCCAGGAGGAATCTCTTCTGTTTAAAACAAACACGAAAGCATGACTGAGGTGCGCAATAACTGCATCTGAACAAACCACAAGACAATCACAATTAAAAAAAGTTGTTGTTAGGCTGAGGTTGTATTTGCCTAATACCTAGACCCGCTATGATCAGATAATTTTGATTATGTTTTTTTTTTTGGATTTACTCCCGATTTTCTTCCTAATTTGGTCGTGTCCAAGTCCTCCCCGTCACTAGGGGGCTCCACATTAAGGCTACTACTACCACTTAGTCGGGAGGACCAAAGACTATCGCGTGGTTCCTCCGAAACTATCGCGTGTTTCCAGCCAACCGCATCTTTTAGAAATGCTCGCTCACGCACCGTTGGGGGCGGCGTAACACACTCAGAGGACAGCGCTATCCGCTCCTTCCTCTTGCGTGAGCTCACAGACGCCCCTGATTGGCTGTAGAGCCGTGATTAATGTGGGAGCATGAAGTACCTCTCATCCCTCCCCTCTGAGAGAGCTCGGCCAAATGATTATGGTTTTACACAAAAAACTGAATTAAGAGAAGGCACTTTTACACATGAATGCATGTATAATGCTGTAAGAATATGTTCATAACATCTTATATTAATACATAGTAATTAATTACAGAATTAAAGTTAATGTTAATGTTCCTAATTAATTGTGAAATCATTGTCTAAATGCCTTAGATGTTTGTACTGTTTACAGTGTGTGCAATAATACGTACACCTCAAGCCTTCTTACTACATTAATTTTAGATTGAAAAATAAAGTTAAAAAGTTTTAATAATTTATTTATTTATTATTATTTTTTTTTTTTTTACAAAATATTGACAAATAGACAGCACTGGCTTAGTTTGAAACTGTTTTATTTATTTTTATTAAATATTTTTTATTTATGAATGTATGAACATATAACTTATGTGATATTATGTTATATGCACTACTTATAATGAATCATGTTGATTTACTGAGTACATTCTTCCTGAATAACTGTAACGAGTAGAATGTCTTAGTTTATTTTTACATGACATGAAAATGTGTTATTCATTATTAATGTGACTTTTATAGGAAGTTTTATTGCCATTGCCTTGTTGTGCACTGCATTAAACCATTTTTCTCATACTCTCACTAGCCAGTTTATTAGACACACCTGTTTAACTGCAAATATACAGTATAATCAGCCAATCACATTAGGCATGTAGACATGATCAAGATGATCTGGTGCTGAAGCACTAACCAAGCACCAGAATGGAAAAGAAAGTTGAATTACAGTAAGTGACTTTGAACGTAGCATGGGTGTTGGTGCCAGACAGACTGGTCTGAGTATTCCCAAAATGGCTGATTTAATACTGGGATTTTTATCTTTACTGTTTACAAAGAATGGTCTGAAAAAGAGAAAATATCCAGTGAATGACAACAGTGGGTGACAATGCCTTGTTGATGCCAGAGGTCAGAGGAAAATGGACAGATTGTTTCAAGCTGATAGAAAGGCAACAGTAGCTCAAATAGCATCTTGTTACAACCAAGATATGCCACAACATGTCAACCCTTGAAGCAGATGGGAAACAGCAGCAAAATACCACACCTGGTGCTACTCCTGTCAACTAAGAGCAGGAAACTGAGACTTTGAGTTCTGAGTGCTCAAAACTGAACAATAGATAATTAAAAAAAAAAAGTTGCCTTGTTTGATAAGTCTTGATTTCTGCTGCAACATGTGGATGGTAGGGTTAGAATTTGGCATGAACTAACATGGAAGCATCTTGCCTGGAATCAACAGTTTAGGCCAGTGCTGGTAGTGTAATGATGTGAGGTATACATTTTTGGCACATTCTGGGTCCCTTAGTACCCACCAGCATGGTTTAAATGCCACATCCTACCTGAGTACTGTTGCTTACCTTGCCCATCCCTTCATGACCACAGGATAACATGTCATGTTACAAAGCTAAAATCATCTCAACTGTTCTTTTGAACATGACAATGAGTTCACTGTACTCAAAATTCCTTGAAAGAACTCAATCCAATAGAACACCTCTGGGATGTTGTCGAAAGGGAGATGCGCATGTCAACATGAACCAAAATCTCTAAGAAATTTTTCCAGCACATTGATAGATCTATTCCATGATGTATTATGGTAGTTCTGATGACAAAAAAGGGGTCCAACCCTGTACTAGTGTCTTGGTGTCAATTATACCCTGTGATGTTTTTAATAGCTCACTGTAGATTTGATCATCATAGAAGGTGTCCTTGAAAATCCAAACATTTTGTTACTTAAATTTTTATAATATTAGTTTCATGATTGATAATAATCTCAGTCGAATATCGGTATTTTAATAGAATTTATATAGTGTTTTAGTGTTTCACTCTCTGTCTTGTCATTTTACAAGTTGCTTCAAACCATGAACGAATGCAGAAAAAAATAGGATAAGAGACAAAAAAGTGAGAGAAAGTGAAGCATGCCTCTGGGGTAATGGATGAAGAAAGCCGGGGGTGTGTGAACATGTGGAGAGCGTGTTCACCACTTAATTCAGGCAAATCCCTGAGGAAAGCACACCTGAGAGCATTGAGAGCTCTTGCTGTGAGGAGACCATCAGCACTACAGAGCATTACTGCAACACAACAGCAAAAAACAGTCAAGCCATTACATTTCCCTCTGGAGCATGGACTGAGGAAGGCAGTGTATACATGTTCCTCTGTGTGAGGAACACTGTGACTACCTCTTTAAAAAGAAATAAAAAAAAATAATCTGCACATTAAAATATGTAAAAAAAAAAAAAAAAAAAAGAAGAAAGTCATTTCAGCATAACACCACAGGGTGCAGGAACTCCACTATCTAACAGTCTCAGTAAGTCATATGCCTCACTAATCACTCTCACCTGTGTCTTGCCTTGTTTAACACCACTATTTAAGTTTCAGTCTTTCAGTGTCCATCAAACACACACACACACACACACATTTCCTATAGTTGATATGTATGCCTATTAATAGCTTATATTCTTTATTTTCTCTTATTTCACATCTATGGTTCATGTTTATGGTTTTTGTTTCTCCCTTTTTGTGTGAGTTTTGTGCACTTTACATAATACACCAATTCATAATTCACCAATCTGTCATACAGTATATTGCAAAATCTCTGCACCCTTATCGTTCAACAAAATGCAAAAAATTCAATTCCACAAGCAACAATATTCACATGTGTACCAGATCAATATTCACTGCCTGGCCAAAACAACAACAACAACAACAACACTTTCACACACTTTCAGGTTGAATGAAATCACATTGTCTTTGATTACAGAATAAAATGTGGTTGTCAGTTCATGTGTAAAAATGATTCCTCACTCTCACTAAATCAATCTTTCCCAAAGAGTCCTGGATTATACTTGTGTCATCAGGGAAAAAGAACTCCATAGATATAATAACCTGGTCATTCAGTACATTCAGGTCATCAGCTGACTTCATTTTATTGCCACATAACGTTGCTGAGTCTAGACCTGAGCAACTGAAGCAACCCCAGATCATAACACTGTCTCCAGAGGCTTGTACAGTGGACACTATGCATGATGGGTGCATCGCTTCATGAGCGTCCCCTCTTACACTGACACGTCCATCACTCTGGAATAGACTCAATCTGTGCTCATCAGAACAGCTGTTTAGCCCCAATCCTGTGAGTTCTCATCACATTGTTTGTATGGTAATGCGCTTACACTATTAAATGTAGCTATGGTTTTTACTGTAGTTTTTTGTTTTTTGTATGTTTAAGTGATCTCTTCATGAATTCTTTCTGACTTTGTTTCTTCCACAAAGTTGACGGTTCAGCACTATCCTTAAGGAATTTGATAAGTTGTTGAACTGTTCTTAACATATTTCCAGTCATTTTAAAATATTCTTGATTGTTTTCTTTGCTTGATGCACCCAAATATTTGAACCTTTTGGTATGGTGCTGTATTTTTAATTTTATTTAATTTTATTTCTGACAACAACATGGAAAAGATTACCAGAACGTACATACTTATCAACATATGTATTTATTTATTTATTTGTTTATTTATGCTTTTTTTTTGCAGTTTTGAGAACAAATTTTCTTTTCTTTTTTTTTTTTAATGAAGCAAGACTAATGCAATTGCAAATGAAATTATTTAATTAGAAAATAGTTAGTGCATGCTTTTTTGAGTGACAAGAGTGTTAAACAGAAATTAATTTTTTTATTTATCGGATTATATCACTGTGCTTTTTGTTTCAAAAAGGTGTAATGCCACCTCACACAGTTTTGGCACAATGAATAAATCAGCCTGCATTTGTTTTTGTGGTTATTCAAGTATGACTGTAATATCAATCAATAATGTTTGAGTTTTATAATCTATATATATATACATACAATGCATTGATTGTGAGTTTGTAGTCAAAGAGAAAGTAGACGCAGCAAATTATCTTTCTTAATTATTCAACACAATGTTTGAACAACATCCTATTACACAGAACATATTGCAGACATTATGTGAAGTATATCTATCACTTATTATGGCTGGAATGAATGCAGTGATAATAAAGTGTTAACATCCTTTTGTTGGCTGCAATATTCCTTAAAAACCTGTAAACACATTTAAACCATCCATGGCAGCTGCTGTGTTGCATTGGAAGTAGATTTGATTCACTGATCGTGTGATAAAAAATGTAATGCAATTGGCTTATAATGGCACATTGGCTTTTGTTCAAAATATGAAAGTTATTTATAGTGCTTTTCAAATTAAACGTTTTGTTATAGACAACCTGGGTCAAAGGGTAAAAGTCCACAAATGTCATTTATCACATTTGCTGTCAAACTGTTCAGATCCTCCTCACAATACATTACCTAGCAGCAGCCTGTGTCACGGTATACAATACCAGACTTCTATACTCAAAGGAGGTAAAAAAAAAAAAAAATGAAGTGCAGAGCCTTCAAGTGGAAAATGGCTGTTTGTGAAATAAGTGTAGAAGTTATTCAGGGAACCAAAAATACAGGAACATGTTCCAGAGTAATACCAGGAGAAAACTTAGATCCATGAAATATTAAACTGATATTTACTCATAGATGTGGTATCCCTAAGCAGCCTGCTAGATTGTTGAGGGATTACATATTGATGTCTACCAATAAGAGAAAGAGAGAGAGAGAGAGAGAGATCACTACACTAGCTCACTATATACAGTAAGAACATCATCAGTCCCTTTGTTTGGTTCGTTGTTTGCCAACATTCACCTCTGACGTCAGTGTGGCTGGGCATCTTCATTTAATTCATATAAATAAATCATTTATTGATAAGGATTTATTTTTTTTGTCAGATGTTTGCTTTATCGAAAGGTCACTTTGATGTACTTCTGAATTCCAAAAGTCTTTGATGTCCAGTAACGAAGGAAGATCAAAAGGCTTTCGGTCACACCTTATATACTGACACAGGGTCATTTCATACTTTCATATGTTGTAATACAGTACATAACAGGATATTGAGACCATTTGAATAAAATAATCAAAAGAAGTACCAATGTATGCTTTTTACTGCTTGACACCTCAAAAATGAATAGGTTTCTCATGAATTAATCACTCAGGAGTGTCACTTAGGTCCTTTTTTGTAGTTGGTGGCGGTTGCTTGTGTGCTGCTAACAATAAATTCCTCATGCTTTAATATAATATTTAAGATGTTCTGGATGTTTATACAGTAAACTCAACCTTTAATAGTGTGTGTGCCGTTGACCTGAGGCTCATGTGCAACCATCTCGCTGCTCTTTTGTTCACACCATTATTATGAAGCACTGTTATTATTAAACATGCTGTTTACATACTGGTGTTTTTTCCAGGTTAGTGGCATTGTAGAAAGATTTTATAGCTCCTTGTTTTGATGTACAGGAAGTGCTACAGTATGTGGACTGACAATTTGTGTCGCCTAAAATCCGGGTTTCTTATCCAGCAATTTTTATGAATATGAGTAAACGAGACCGATATCTATTACCAGTATCTGAGATGATGCATCTCTACTGGTTGTATAATATGTGTGTAACTGACAGTAAGCATGATGATTCCATTTTCTCCTCTTGTGTCTTTAATTCACATTTTCCTGCATTATATTATCTTCCTTTTAACTCCCTCTCTCTCTCTCTCTCTCTCTCTCTCTCCTTCATTCTGTTGTGGATTTTTATCCAGGCAATCTTACCTCATCCCACAGCATAATTCTTTGCCACAGGAGGTGGTTATGACAAATTAGAAGTCTACAAATGTTCTGATGGTGTAAAGACCCCAGCTGTCACCAGGGAGATGCTGATCAGGTTTCCAAACGGCATGCTCTCCTGGCGCCACCAACAGATCCATATGGTCATCCAACTGCTACACACACACACACACACACACACACACACACACACACACACACACACACACACACACACACACACACACACACACACTTATCTCCCCCAGAGTAGTAAGTTTACTGAATTTTCAAGCTTGTCGATTTTTCCCCCTCTCTAATATTTTGAACCTCAGTGACGTTTTATTCAAGTCACTGAGGTTCGAATTATTCAAATTATGTTCAGATGTTCAGATTTTCATTCTGTAAAATGAAGAACTGAAGGCATCTTAAATAACACATCATGAATCCTGTATTCATTATGCATTAAAAATAACTGCATAATTGCAACATGTCATGTACTGTATAATGGTGTATCAATGAGTAAAAATGATGCACTACTGCTTATACTGTACAACAGGGCAGTTGAATGCATGAATCTGACTGGTCATGAAGATGTCTATTATTGTCATGTAACACTATGGCTCAGACAGTAGCTCCAGCTGTAATGTGAATTTTATGTTTATATGTTTTCAATGTGCCCTATTTACATAGACAGCTCATGTTCCTTGTAATCTAAACCCAATATTAAATTAAACTTTTTTTTGGAAGAAATTGACATGTTTTTGTTCACAGACATTTATTTAACATGTCTGGGTGAAGTCACAGGTGTCAACACTTTCCAGATCAGGAAACACTTCAGGAAAAACATTTAATATTTTCAGGTTTCTCAGTGAATAGAAAAGCTGTGGACAAGGTTTTCAGAGGAGAGAGCGTCCATGTCTTACTGCAACACAACACCCCCAGCCCAACAATCGTCCCCCCACAGACCCCCCCACCCCTCTAACTGACCACCACCCATCATGCAT
>JAQQZS010000033.1:32082454-32101794 GCA_030068045.1 Platyallabes tihoni | reverse complement strand
GGTAAATAAACAGAGGGAGACGCGGGGGTCACTCTCGCCTCCTAAACACCCCCGATTTCCTCCCTGGTGTTTTATTCCTCAGCGTTCTGTTAATGAGGAGCGCGAGCGTCAAACTTAAGTAGACTCTCAGGAACACGATTTAATAACAGCTTTAACTTTTGTGAACATGTGAATAAATCTGTGATGTGTGTGTGTGTGTCCGTCCCACAGGGTGGAACCGTGTGCAGAGACGATGGGGGAGTGTGTGAATAGTCTGTGAGTGTCACTGAGCCCGGAGTCTCGCTCTCGTCCTTCTGCGGCTCCTTCACACCCCAACTCTCCCACAGACCATTTAAACTCATTACACAGTTAAAGAACAGCCGAACCACGGATCCTCAGTCACCCCGGAGACATCGTCACAACATCGTCACAACGTCGTCACAACGTCGTCACAACGTCGTCACAACGTCGTCACAACACAACCGCATACAATCAGACCTTTAGTTTTTTTTCCTTTAAGCGATGCTGTTGTCTCTCCCTACATTCCTCCTGATGATTCTGTAAAAACCCGGGGCCTGGCACAAACCAAAGACATACACACACACACACACACACACACACAGACACACACAAATAAACGCACGCAAATGTAAATGAAGTTCTCACTGCTGCCCCCATGTGGACAATCAACATCACAGCAGCAGGGGGGCGGAGTCTCAGAGTCGGACAATTTACATCATCAGTTTCACTTTGACTTTAAGGACTGATTACAAGCAGACGTGTGTGTGTGTGTGTCTGAGAGAGAGAGAGAGATTCTGTCTTTTCTGTTTGTTCCTGCTCAGGTTCTGTTCTGGAACCATTCTTTGAACCCATCTCTCTGACTCCGTCTCTCTTTCCCTCTCTCACTCTCACTGTGTGTGTGTGTGTGTGTGTGTGTGTGTGTGTGTGTGTGAGAGATCTTACACACCATGTTTTAATTTTCTAGATCTCATGATTCCGACTCCGAACGCTCCTGGAAATCCGAGGCAGCGTTGCAGGTCTGGGATTTGGGGAGTCTCTTCCACCTTGGCTGATCTTTCCAGCTGTTTCCAGATGTTTCTTGTTTTCCTCTCATAAAGACATGACACTAAAACCTTGACGCAGAGACGTGTGTGTCTCTTCCTGTGTCTCTTCCTGCCTTTCCTCTTTAACACCTCGCCTTTAATCGTCCTCTTTATTTTTGCTGCTTTCAAAAATCAATTGTTTTCTATTTATTTTATTAAATCGAGGTTTTTTTTTTTTCCTTCTAAGTGATTTATGTTTCTCTCCTCTTTTCCCCAGTCGCTCGTTTATTAGTTGTTACTGAGGGATTTGGTTTTTAAAGATTATTTCCCCCCTTATTGGTGTATATTTTCAGAGAATATATAAGAGCAATTATACTTTTTTTAGGGTTAAGGAGATGTTTCGGGGGTTTATGTTGATTCTGTATGTATAAAATCAGGACTGGCGAGTGTACACACTGTTTCAGGGAGTCGAGATGTTTCGGGCGAGGATGAGAGAGGATGAAAGTTGGTGAAATCAATAAATATGACACTATAGTACTGTGGGGTGACACTACAGCTACAGCCAGCAGGGGGAGCCAGAGACACAGACACACACACACACACACACACACACACCATCTAGCATATAGAATGAGGATGATGATGATGGTGGTGGTTATAAAGCATGATTTTGTTTTAATTTATTCCAGTCTCTGGCCTCTGATTGGCTCTGGACTTTAGCACTTTGCTGGAATCCGCAGGTCGACCTGCACATCCGCATCATCAGCGCTCTCCGTGCCTCGCCTCGCCTCCGACCATCCAACGTTTGTAATGCTTTAATTTTTAAATTTTTATCTGACCTGTTCAATGACTCGGAAACGTGCTGGTGACCACAGTGAGACATGCTGGTGGCCATTTCTGTTTGTTTCTCTCTCAAATAAATGCATGTAATGAAAACCTGTATGTCTGAGACGCTTTTCTGAATCAATAACTCCAAGTTCTTCTGCTTTAATGTCTATGAACACATCACAGAGGGAATCTCAGTGGCATCGACTTCATTTTATTTAAACACCTCAGTGAATGTGAGCTCAGCACACGGGTTTGGTGGAAAAACTACAAACTATTTCCAAATGTTTAGTGTTTGCATAACAGCCTGGATTATAAATGTACATGAGCTGAAGAGAGAATATATTCACCACATTCATAAAGGGGGTGTAAATGATTTTTGGTGAAATCAGATCAGGGGAAAAAAAAAGTAAATCTGAAACGTTTTTTTTTCATGAACGAGGTAGGTTGTGTTGTGAGGGGATGCTAACTTTTGCACTGCTGTATCAGTGGTGTTTGGATGTGGATTATCTCCTGACCTTCAAGACACAGGAGACACACACTGATGTATAACCGTCATATGAGTGCTCGTGACCTTCAAACAGGATCGTTATTGTCCTACAGAAATCCTAAAGCAGGGACGGCCTGGAGTCAGAGCTGGGCCGCTTCATACAACACACACACAAACACACACACACACACGTTCAGGAAGTTCCTCCTTGTGCTCACAATAACTTGAGTGTTCTCTCCACTCGGATCACTCGAGACGGAACAGATCCCGAGGCGAGCCTCCGCTCGCCCTCGGCTCCATGACACGAGACGTCCCGTCTGTGCTGGTCTCCATGTTGTCCCCTGTAACTGTTGCGAAGTCCAGATATCTGTATTGGTTCTGATAGTGTATCTGCTGCCTCAGCCCAAATAAACCACAGGAAGTCTTTAACTATTAACAGGAGCGCAGTGAGGCAGAACCCCGAGTGTCCCGATTTATCCAGACTCTCAGACTTTGACCCTTCAGTCTGACCTTTTAGTGCAGAATCATTACATCGTCTTTATTACAGACGTTCTTTCTGCAGGACGGCAGTCGAGTCTCAACCAGTTTATTGATGCACATGAGCTTACTCCTGGTTTGATCTCTTCAGGTGAGAATATTAGGTTTTTGTAGATATTGATGAAAAATGTCCCAGTTTACTCCGGTGTTGGTGAGGTCTGGGAGTCCCTGTCCTTGTCCATGTCCTTGTCCCTGGTGGTGTCTCTCTGCCGCTCGGCGTTGGTTTGGTGGTGTTTAACACCAATCCTTTTTTCTCTGCTCCTGATCACACGGCCGCTTCAACTTTCTCACGGTTTTGGGGATTAGTGTGAAGGACAAAAGGTCACACCTTTGTTTAACTTTTTTAGTTCATTAATTTTGTGGGTTAATAATGAAAATGTTTTTTTGACACGAAACTTTGTCTTTGGCTCCATTTTCCTAAAGAACTTTTTTTGAGCTATTTATTTATTCACACTTTGTTATTGTTTGGTCCATTTCACACACCATCAGTTTACACCTTTTTTTGAATTTCTGATTTCTTAAACTTGGGGGCGGAGTTATGATTAGTTCCAGTTAGGTCTTGTTAAGATCACATGGGTGGTCTTCTGGGCGGGGTTAAGTTCTGACACTTGATTTATAAACATTGTAGATTTGTTCCTGAAGTGAAGACGTGTTACAGTCTGAAAAGCTCTGTGAGATCTGAGTGATGAAGCTGGACTTCAAGTTTACGTCACAGTTTCATCTCCTGATTTAACTTTCTGGAGCTTTAGAGAGAGAGAGAGAATCCTCTCACATGATGGTGATTGGAGCTCTGGGAGGCTCGAGAGATTCTGATCTATATAGGAATGTATTTCACACACACACACACACACACACACAGTCAGGAGCTGCAGGAGGGCTCGAGGTGGCTGTAAATCCTGAGGGAAAGTGATTTAAACCACAGAGAGACAGACAGATGTCACGCTGAGGAAACCAGGACGTCCTGGAGAACAGCGTCATTTAAAGGTGTTTAAATCCTTATTTTGGTGTTTGTTGTGTTTATACTGCGGCTGTTTGTGTATTTCACTGACTGTCCACAATGACAAAAAGTTTATTCTAATCCAATCTAATCTGATTTAATTAATTATTCTGTAAATCAGTCCCATGGGTTAAAATATTCCTATAATGTTTTGACATGTGATTGTATATGTAGTATTCAATTTAACTTAGTTTAATTTAATGTAATTATTTTTATTTCATTTCATTTCATGTTATATACTAACCAGCCGGTGACATTTAAAAAAAAAAATGTAAATTAGAGTCTGAAATCAGAGGGTGTGTTTTTATTATTATTATTATTATTTATTGATTTTATTTGATCTCTGTTGAAGTTGTTAATAATAATAATAATAATAATAATAAATATCCTTATCACAGCTATTACTAATATATAACCACATTAACTAAAATGTACTGAATAATTTGTACTAATGAATAATGTTCAGCTTTATAGTTCTCATCTCAGCATAGTTCATTTGATCTTTTTCATTATTATTTGTTTTTTTTATTATTATTATTATTTCTTCTGTTCCTGTTACAGTGTGTTTTCAACAGGGGGTGCTGTAACCCACATTAATAGTTTATCATTGAATGTCACTGGGATTAGAACAAACACAGACACGCAGAAACCGGCAGGGTTTGTTTTTGCCTGCTGTTCTGTAAATGTTTAAATATGAGAAAAAGTAAACAGATGAATGTCAGGTTTCTGCTCTGGACGCTGGGACGATTATAAACGTATCCTGAGTGTCCACTTTATTAGGAACACCTGGTTGTTTCTGCAATTTTCTGGTAATCACATGGCAGCAGTACCGTGCATGAACTCACACAGGACAGGAACAGCAGGGAATGTTCAGCTCAAACACACACACACACACACACACACACACACACCAGACAGGTGGAGATTTAAAGCACCTGGTGTCCTTCCAGTCCTCACCTGTCCAGTGTGTGTGAGTCTGTGCTCAGAGCAGTAGGAGTGAGAGGTGAGGATGAGGAGGAGTGAGGAAGGTTCATCTGGACTAATCATTTTGAAGATGTATGTACTGTAAGAGAAGTTTAACATACCATGGTGTGTGTGTGTGTGTGTGTGCTGTAGGTGTGTGATGGACAGGTCAACGGTGTGGGCGGGGCCTGTGCACAGGTGCATGCTGGTCCTGACGTGTGTGCTCCTGCTGTGTGAGGTCTTGGCCGGATGTCTCTGTAACTCTCTCATTAACATGGTGGACAGCTTCCACACCCTCTACATCCTCATTCACATGATCATCTCCGAGATACGAGGTTCTGAAGACAACCCCAGGGTCTCCGCAGAACCCAGAGCGACAGGACCTCAGGATGAGACGTGTCCCGACTCGGGCGCTGATGAGATCCGCGCGTCTCGGATCTCTGATGGATTTCAGTACGTCTGGACTCGCGTGCGGCCGGTCGGAGGTCTGATCTCGGCCCTGCTGCTCTCCTCACTGTGCATCTCCATCGGCTCCCATATCCTGGGCCACATCCTGCAGCCTCACGCCTTACAGCACCCTCTACTAGCCACGGCTGTAGGTGCGGTCAGTCTGCTGTTTAACCTTCTGCTGCTGGTGTGGAGAAGACGGAGACAAACAGATGCAGGAGTTACAGAACACGAGACAGGCGAGACAGAAGCACCTTTAACTCCAGCAGGTCTGCTGCTATTTAATCTTTTAAACTTTTGAACATTTTCTACGTCTCCATTTTGATAGGTTCTCCTGATGTTATGATGTTCTATAACAACAGAGTGTCCAGCGTTCTCCATCCGGACGCTCAGGATCGCCACATTCATCCTCCGTCCATTTCCCATGATTCCACTCACACAGGAGCGGCTAAGCGCAGCAGCAGCGGCTCAGGCCACGGCGGTAAGGACCGTTCATCACACATGACTCAACACAGACTGTAAAAACTGGGGTTTATTTTATTTTATTTTAATTAAGTGGTAAAACTTTAACACCATCATAATTAAAATCTGTGTAATCTTTAAACAGCCGGTCATTGATTCAGGATGATGTTAGTGTGTCCGGTTACTTTTGGTCAGATGTACACACTGCTGTTCCTCCACCGTTCACGTGTTTAATTCACACAAATTGAATCTGATATTAATTGTTTAATTAATTGTTACTCCATTAACCCTGAACATGTCTAGACACTGATGATCATATTACCATCTGGTGTCATTTCAACAGCTGTGCTGCAGCGGCGTGACACGAGTGTGTGTATCAGGAGCGTCAGCACAGCGTTCCACAGCCTCCTGGGTTCTGCTCTGGTTCTGCTGAACGGACTCCTGCACTGTGTGAGCTTTCAGTGGAGCTGTGATGTGATCGTGTACCTGGACCCGGGATTCTCCATGCTCACAGTGCTGGTTCTGTTGGCGGTGATGGTTCCCGAGCTCCGGCGTCACGTCTTACTCCTGCTCCAGGCGTCTCCGCCCGGCCTGAGCACAGACGAGCTGATGGTGGCGATCGGGCGTGTCCCCGGCGTGCTGGCCGTGCACGAGCTCCATGTGTGGCAGCTCTCCGAGACGTGTGTGGTGGCCTCGGTGCACGTTCACTGTTCGTCGGGTCTCGGCACACGCGAGTGTTCTCAACTCCTGCGCGGCATCACGGAGGTTCTGAGGAGATTCGGGGTGAAGCGCTGGACGGTGCAGCCCGAGTTCCCGACCTCGCTCCCAGAGGACGCAGCGTTACGGCCCGGCTGCACGCTGCGCTGTGGGAAAGCCTGTGCGAGGAAGATGTGCTGCTTACCTCCCGAGGAACGTCTCGGCTCCACGTCTGTCCTCGCGCACGACAAGGACACCATCATTCAGAACACACAGTTCTAACACTGACCGTAAACAGGCAATATTATATCAGTTACAGCATTACTCTTATTACTCAAGTCTGAACACGTCCTCTACAGGGCTGAAAGATTCACCTTCATGTAGAGTAGGGCGAAGAACACAAATCCTGTACTCGAGTAAAAGTAGAGATTCTCCAGGGCAAATATTACTCAAGTACAAGTAAAAGGTCACTTGAGTAAAAGTACAGAAGTACTCATCTTCAAGGATTTAAAAGTACAGTGCTAGTGTTAGCTCAAAGTAGCCTTTACATAGTCAAAACGTCTCTCTCTCTCTCTCTCTCACACACACACACACACACACACACACACACACACACAAAAACAGTGTGTGTGTGTGTGTGTCAGTCTGCAACCAGTTCTTCTGATTTTCTGATTTCAAACTCCTGTTGTGTTATTAGACGTCTCATTTACAGTTACACATAACAGTCAGCAGGAGGCGCCATTCCCACTTCAAATACTACACAAATGTAGTGAAGTAAAAGTACAGATAGATATTTGCTGTAAGTTTGAGTGAAGTAAAAGTACACAGTATTCTCTAATAAAACTAATCAAGTAAAGTACAGACACGTGAAATATGTACTTAAGTACAGTAATGAAGTACAGTCAGCTCAGTTAGCTCCCGTCCTCCATCACAGAAATTCAAACTTGGAACTTAACATGAAAATAAATGTAAATATTAAAAGTAAATCACAGACATAAGAACCAGGTAAGGAATTTACATTTACAGCTCTGTGTTTATCCTTTTAATTCTGTATTATCCTTTAAATTTGTAGATTTTGATTTAAAATTTAAATATTTAGTTTATTTCTAAATGACATGAACTTCAATTCAATTCAATTTTATTTGTATAGCGCTTTTAGCAATTGTCATTGCCTCAAAGCAGCTTTACACAATCAAAAGAATTATTTAAGTTTGTATGGAATGTGAATGCATATTTGTTTTGTGTTTAAAGCAATATTTTGTGTAACTATTTTAGATTGATTGGAGGTCTGTGCATTAGGACACCCATAGCGTAAGGTCCATTGTAATATATTAAATTACTTTATTGAAGAGCGGCATGACGTTGTATCTCAATAGCACATAATCACTTCAGCTAGAGAAGCGAAAAAGCATCAGATGTTTTTGTCCCTCTTTCATTTTTTCGGGGTAATGAATCAACAATGTTTTTCTTTATATGATTTCGACTCCCCATGTCATATGAGCCTACGCATAAATCGACTGATTTTTTAGGGGGAAACTGATGTATTTCTAATTTATCATCTTCTGCCACAGGCGTTCCTTTTCCCATACCGGGAGAATTTCAAAAGCCGGACACAAAGAGGACTATGGGAACTTTGCCCGCTCAGTCAATCAGACAGACACCCCATAGTGACCAAACACACAGATGTTGTTTTCTTTGAAGCGTTCAAACAAGTCTCCTTTTTTCAGCGTGTGATAACCATGTAAATAAATTTACTCTTTTCTTTTTTGTTCGGTTTGCTTTTTATTGCATATTAGAAATGATATTTTTTGTGTCTCGCAACAATCAGTGAAAGAGTGAGCTGAAACTTCAAAAGGTGTGGAGGAGAAGCGAGAGATGGAGCCGGGGCAGAAGATGGGGGTTGTGCTCTGTCTGAGTACGAGACATGGCTCAACTGGTCAGATGAATGAAGCTGCAGGGGGACAAGAGAGTTAAAAATGTGGAACAGCTTCAGTATGAAACATCAAAGCTCCATAGACAGGACACACACACATACACACACAGACACACACACATACATGCAAATACAAACTTTATTCCTTTGGAAAATTTTTAGAACTGTAATACTTTCAAAACACATGTATTATGCTGTGTTACTACAATGTTGTGATGTTATTTTCCAATTCTGCAGTTCTCTTTTTGTCCATTAGAGGACGTTCAATGGCAGCAAAGAAGTCAGTCTCAGTAGGGATCCAGCACATCTACAGAAAGAGAGAGAGAGAGAGAGAGAGAGAGAGAGAGAGAGAATCTATGTCTTAAAATGGATAGATTGTATGGCCTTTTAAAACATGAAGCATTAAACACAATGGCAAAAAAGTGAGAGTTGACACGTGGATATCAGTGAAGAACCATGATGATGAAATAAAATAAAATAAAAAATCCCCCAAATATCTAACAATTGTCCTTGTTTGGCATCGCCCCGTTTCATCATTCGTTCCTTTGGCCAAACTGCCAGTCCCACACGAAGGCTGTATATCAATAATACATGCTACATGTGTTTCCCATCCTGAAAAAACAGGGCAAACACATTTACCATTGTCAGTTTCATCCTCTCGTGATTCCTTGCCTTTACTGAGGCCTCAGTTGCCAATTTCCTGCCAAGAACACGATTTAAATCACCTTTAAGTGTCTGAATAAGATGTATAGCTAGAGTAAGTCAATGCTAGATTGATCTGGTAAAGGGCACTACTTGCGTATTTTAATCACATTAGCCGGCCATTACTCATTTATCCACTAATTCCTTACTCGATTTGTCTCCATGAATATTTAACAATGTCTTGACATCTTTATGGACTGCTTGTTCTGCCGTGCAATTAGAAAGAGAACTGTCTTTCAGTAGCCACATGCTTGCCATCAAACGGTAAATTTATGGATGGATTGATGCAAAGGTCACATGATTCTGCTTTTAAAAAAAAATCCGTTATTTGGCTTCTTTGACATATCCAGTGATATAATATCATTTAGCACTTTTTCTTTCTCACCAATAATTTCATACTCTACTGGCTGACACCACGTATGTGCTCTGCAGAAAGAATCATGCTACAAACTGATGGAAACCACCAAGCCACAAGACTATAAACACTCCTCCACCGTCACATGATAGCCACCATGAAAGACAGGAACGAAGATAAAGACAAAACCATAATTGGCCAAAAGCTTTTGGTCCAGCTCGAAGGAATGACAGTAAAAAGCTCAAATTTAAGATGGACAAAGATGGAATAAGTCCATGTTCTTTAATGGTGTGATAATAGATTTACAGATTTAAAGGCAGTTGCGTCATGAAGGCCGACGCCATTAGAAATCACTCTCCGTGATCAAAACAATGAGAATTATGGATGTGTTTGAAAGTCTCATAAATTGCCATAGAATCCTTCACAGGTGTGACTTGGTGTTACAGCTAAAAAGGAATTCTGGCTAAATGAGGTGGGCAGCTTGGAGCTCATCTCATGATAAATTGGAAGTGATGTGGTTGGATAACACTGATTCTATTCCAATTATTTCATAAAAAGGCAGATCAACTTGCTGTCTGGGTGGGTTTGCTCCTGGTTCTGTAGTTTCCACTCACTTCATTGTGGATATGGAGCCTATTTTTGGACAACTGGGTGTGCCCCCTGAATCGAATGCTGGTCCTTGCACCCAGGATTCCCAAGATAATCTACAGATTGTTTGCACCCTTACCAGGATTTACTCAAGACTTAATAAGATTCAGAATGAATAGGCTTTGAACACTATCATCATGAATAACCTCAACCTTATCCTTTATATATGTAACAGAAGTAAGGTAATTTGTTAGAATGTGAATCCATGTTGTCCTGAGCGGTCACCTAATTTTATTTATTTAGTGGGTGGCATGTTGGTGTAGTGGTTAGCACTATCGTCTTGCACCTCCAGGGTCTGGGTTCGATTCCTGTCTCTGTGTGCATGGAGATTGCATGTTCTATCTGTGCTTGGTGTGTTTTCTTCGGGTACTCCAGTTTCCTTCCAAAGATCTGCAGATTAGGCTAATTGGCATTCCCAAATTGCCTGTAGAGTGTGAGAGTGTGCATGTATGTGTGTGGGCCCTGCGATTGATTGGCACCCTGTCCAGGATGTACCCCACCTTGTACCCTAAGTTTTAGGGGATAGATCCCCACCCGGACTCTGAATACAGGATAAAGTGGTATAGATGATTGAGTGAGTGAGAGGCATAATGGCTAGCACTGTGGCCTCACACCTCCAACGTTGAGGGTTCAAGTCCTGCCTCAGGTCTTGCATGTTCTCCCCATGATTGTTTGGTTTCCTCCAACAGGCCCAACAAAAAAGGTTAATTGGCATGTCTAAATTGTCTGTAATGCATGGGTGAGTGTATGCTTGTGAGCCCTGCAATAATTTGGCCCCTGTCCAGGGTGTACCCCACCTAGGCTTTAGGCTTCCCATTACCCTGTGCAGGATAAATGATTTAGAGAAAGAGTGAGAGAACTATTTTTGCTTTTATTTTGCTTTTTTCTGGCATCTCACCAATTCAACAACAACAGATAATCAACATCAAATTAAACGGCACCGGAATTCAAATTGCCCGTGTTTGTTTGTTCATTCTCTCTTCTTGATTAAATCATCTGCTTGTCAATTATAATCCAAACACCTCTTTCATATCATTCATATTCTTCTCTTTGTGCATTTTTTTCTTATCAAGAAAACTGCACATAATATGAAGGTCTGTTTGTCATATATTGTATACAATAGTGGACAAATCACTTGTCCTGGCAAACTATGTCCAGGTGCCAGGATGTCCCAAATTACTAGTTTAAATTCACCAGTGACGGAATTCACCAGAGAACCAGGCAAAATTTGTCATTATTTAAACATCTAAGAAAACTGTAAAGTCAGCATAAAGATAATTGGGGCGGGGGGACATAAGCAAGTAAGAGAACACATCAAGATGGTTTTTGGAATTTATGTCTGTCTGTCTTTTTGCGCATGCATCACGTACTAAAGTTTAATGGGGTTTTCACAGGTGTATATGGCCGAGCTTGAGCTTGATGGCCTTTATATCATAAAAAAAATCAACCTAGGAAAAATCATTAGTTCCTCTCAAAATTTAACAGATGGTGCTATATATTTTTTAATATCCGTGCTTACAGTACGAGTGAGCAATTGAAATCTACTTAATAAACACAATCTCACACCTTCATTCCACGCACTTCACAGTCACACGTAAAAATTTTTTTTAATACATTAGTAGTACATTTTTTCAACACATGGGAGTGTGATACACACCTTTCCTGCACTACGCCACTATCTGATCCGAGAGTGTCGGAGAAACAGTTTTAACTAGGAGCATTACTTATATGTGCATAGATGATCTCTAACTAATCACACAAGCTTGTGAAAAATCACAACAACTGTACTGCTCCCGAACCCAGGAGGGCTGTGTCAGGAAGGGGATCCGGGATAAAATCTGTGCCAAGGTGCGTGTGGATCGGATGGTCTGCTGTGGCGATCCCTGGAAGGGACCAGCCAAAAGACCAACAACAACAACAACAATAATTAGAAGAACAATATTATTTAACAATTTAGCTATCAACGTCTTATGTAAATGTTAATTTCTGAATCCACCACCAACTTAAATCACTGACTCTCACTCATTGTCTATACAACTTAATCCTGTATTTAGGGTCGCAGGGGGCCTAGAGCCTATCCCAGGAGACTTAGGGCATGAGGTGGGGTACACCCTGGACAGGGTGCCAATCCATTGCGTGGCCAATTTAAATCAATCATACGAATTTACTTAAAATAATTGGGCTCATATGTATTCATGTCAGTTGGCATGGTGGCTAGCTAAGCTTGTTTGCGTGTTTGCCTTGTTTCCTCGGGGTTCTACAGCTTTCTACCACAGTCCATAGAGACACTGGGTAGACTGATTGGTGTTTCCAAATTGCTCGTACTGTATGACTGGATGTATAACTGTGTGTGTACTTGTGCCCTGTTATGGGATGGCACCTCATCTAGCCTGCCTTAAACCCCTGAGTTTCCTGGCATAGGATCCAGGCTCCGTGACCCAGGATAAGCAGTATACACCATGAGTGGATGGATAAATTCCTGTAAGCATAGAAACATAATAATGTTTTTTGAGGGGTAATTTACAATTATTTAAAAGTGACATTGATAAATGAAAAGACCCAAATATAAACAAACAAAAATCTTTCACTTCATAGAGAACAATGTGTACTGAATTTAAAATAATAACTGAATTTAAAATAATAAAATGACCAGAGTAAAACTGAAAGACTATTTAAAGTGATCAATAAATGACCAGGAATTCTTGGGAGAATCAAGTAGCCTGATGCTTCAGAAAAACATCTGATCAAGTCCTGACTCGCAGTGTGTAAATGAGTCTCACTTACTCACTCACTCATCATCAATACCGCTTTATCCTGTATTCAGGGTCGCGAGGGGCCTGGAGACTTAGGGCCGGGTACACCCTGGAGAGGGTGCCAATCCATTGCAGGGCACACACACAGTCATTCACACACTACAGGCAATTTGGGAACGGCAATTAGCCAAATCTGCATGTCTTTGGACTGTGGGAGGAAACCAGAGTACCCGGAGGAAGCCCACCAATCAGAAGAACATCAAACTCCATGCACGCAGAGGTGGGAATCAAACGTGGCCCCTGGAGGTTCAAGGCGACAATACTAACCACTAAGCCAACTCGTGCTGGTAAACAAGTCTCTAATGTAAAATAAAAAAATAAAATGGTAGTTTGGTTTCTCTTCTGAATGTAATGTGGAAAGGTAAAGTGTGACGTGATGCCGCCACAGTTTACACATATAGAGTAAATGTCATTAAAGCGTGACTTGCACTGATCAGTCTCAACATGATCCCTTGGTTTCAGCAAACTGTTTCAATGTTTATAGCTAACATTTGACATTTTCATTCAAATCGACTCTCCACATGTTCTTACTCATTGACTGACTCAGCAGCCTCAGAGAGAGAGAGAGAGAGAGAGAGAGAGAGAGATGCAGCTGGTCAGCAGCAGGCAGCAATACTGCTGTTCAAAGTTGGAGTCTTCTCTTTAAATGTTTTGCATTCCTCTGGTCCTTTTGAAGCTTTATATTTCCTCCATCGTATGGCATTCACTCACACGACATGTTCTTCATCTAGCCATCAAACAGAGATGGATCATCAATGGGAAAACAAAAAGTGTGTGGAGGGGTGGTTACACTTAGAGGCTGAGATGTAATGTAATATCAATCATTATAATGTATCTGTAGCATCAACTATACAAACTAGCAGAATAGCTACCTAATAACTAGCTGTTCAAATAAAAACTGGTGTGATAAATAAATACAAACTGTGCAGTGTAGCATGGCAGGTTGTATTGGTTGCTATAAGCATTCAAGCTGAGAATTAGCGATACAGCACTGTACAAACTGGCATGCTAGCTAACCTCTGAAAAATTAGCCATAAAGTTGTGTTCGCTTGGACTTAGCTAATGTTTTTCCGCATTGATTTCTTGGTTTGAAAAAAAAAAGGGGGGGTCATCATTCTGTCATCTGAGCCAGAAAGCTTTATTGTTTGTGAAATCTTACACTTCATATGTTCATGAATTTAAATTAGAATTTTTTTTTACTTTAATTCAAGCAATGAATTCGAAGGTGTGCATTTACAGCAAACGAATGAAGTTTTAAATAAATAACTAAATGAAAGTAGATTCTTTCTTACAGTATATGATGAATATGACTACTTTCTAGCCTTTTACAGTTTATATGTAGTATAATAATCACCATATCCAATTCATCTCTCATAGTTGATTTGTTCCTACCGCAATAGTTGCTTCGAAGAAAACAGAAAAAGAAGAGAATCAACCAGAAGAGATTTCCAATAAATTAAAATAAAAATTGTATTTACCACGTACACAGTCATATACAATGCGATATGCAGTAAAATGCTTATATGACCGCCCGTGACCTTAAAAATAAAAGCTTATAGATAAGAAATAAATATGAATAAAAAAAATACAATAGAAAATAGATTCAACTAGGATAAAATATATATTCTGTACAAATAAAGACATTCTGTACAATATAGAAAAATATAGAAAATATAGAAAAAATTTAGTGTAAATAAGAAAAATTAAGAAAAATGACTGGGGGATGTGCAAATATGCATGAAAATTGTCTTATTAAAGTGACTTGTGTGCAATGATCCAGAAATGAAAATATAAATATGTAAGTGTAAGTGTGCATGAATGTGTCTATAAGAGTCCATGAATGTCCCGGAAACCATTGGATTTTACCTGCATACAGGTTCTTCCTCTAGAATCTCATCTCATACTCTACTTACAGTAAGCTATACCTGGAACCTATGCCATTGGACTTGGGGCAAGTATGCACACACGCACTGTAGTGTGGCAATTTGGAAACATATATATATATATATATATATATATATATGAAAAAAAACTTCTTGCCAATTTTATGATAATTTTTCATTTTCATTTTGCAATCTACTACTCAATATATACTGTATAGCAATAAATTGACCTCACATGGTTTCTAAAAATAGGACCTACAATGGTCATTATTCATCTCCACAGTCCCTAGATGGACTACAGAGGTTCCTATATGGAAGGACGGATATTTAAACTTAAAAACATATTCATACACATATCCATTTTTAAAGACACTATGTAAGGAGTAAAAGACTTAAGGGTGCACTGTATTAGGAAAATAATCAACAGTGGGGTGGCATTTTATTTTATTAATTTTTTTAGCATGGCTTGTCAAAAATGTTTTATTCTTTTTATACCTTATGCAAGTATTTGCAATAAAAAAAAATAATAACCATGTCATTCTTTCTGTCCATTTACAGTAATGTTTAATGGCATATAATGTAGAAGCTGGAAACAGGTCTTTTTCTGTCCTAAAAAATATTCGGAAAATATACTGCAACTAAAACAAACAGTGTGCTGCGTATAATCACTACCGAATCATGTGCGTCACACATTTTCACCTTCCCTCACCCGTTGACACGGCCCACATGTGTTCCGACACAATCGACTGCACTTCAAGCATTTCTCCATTTCTCTTTCAAAGGCAGGAACTGATGAAGCGGGGCGTTCGTGTGCATGGGGGTAGCAACGCCGCGCGCACAATCTCCAAGACAGCGTTGTTTTAACAGAAGGAGCTGCAGCGGTGTGGAACCGGCCTGTTTCTTGGGGAGGTCAGGGAGAGGACACAGGAGCTCGAGCTGGCCACTGTAGGTGGGCTCTGTTTGATCCTCCACCTGCTGAGACAACTTCACTTAGAAACATTGTTCATCTCCTCTGCTTCGGTGCTGCAGGTCCTGCTGACCAAGGCCATGGGGTTCAAGTCAACAGCACCGGATCTGGAAGGTCATTGTGTTTGGGACTTATTTTTCTGTGGTTTGACCCACAGACTACAGAGGGTCAACATGAGGATCAGTGCTAATCCTTGGGGTCATGATCCTTGGGAACAAGTTCATGCATACACGTACATTCGAAAATACAGTGCTGGTCTGATTGGTTTTAATTTTTTACTAGGATACCAGCAAAATATGTATCCATAAAGATTGTTGTTGGTCTTTTGGCTGTTCCTGTCACCACAGAGGACCGCACAATAACTTGGCACAGGTTTTACACCCAATGCCCTTCCTGATACAACCCTCCCATTTTATTCAGGCTCGGGACCGACACTGCATCCAGTTACTGGGGTTTTGGGCACCGGGTGGGAATCGAACCCAGACTTTCAACCATTTCAGGCCAGAAACCTACCACTGAGCCACTGATGCTCCATGTATCCGTAAAGGTATTCTAGTAAAATGATTTTACACCAATAGGTAACTGTCTAGCTGCCTTTATTACTTCTTCCTTACTTTTGGTAGATTGATCGTCCAATCACAGCTCTATGTGGGAATGAGAGTGCTTTAGTGCCTTGTGACTGCCTTGCATCCAGTCTGTGTTTCTCTGGATGGTTTCACAGTCTTCAGGTTTATATTAATTCTGTTGTCCAAGCTACTGGTGACTGAGTTGATTGATGTTTACAAAATTGTATTTCACCAAAATTTCAAAATATGTAAATTTTTAAGAGTTTTTTTTTTCTTGTGGTTTGGGAAGAGCAGCGTGTTTAGTGTTAGCAGTCATGCAGCGTGTCCTCTTCCTCCTTCCTGTGTCATCCATCTCGTCTCACCCAAACAGCATGCTGGAGCCCCTGAGAAAGGAAACCATTGCTCATACACACACACACACGCACACACACACACACACACACACACACACATGCACATTCAGGCAGGTCATTGAGCCTTAAGACATGCTTGTGTGTGTGTGTGTTGGTGTGAACATTTAACATGATGTGGCTGTGTTCGGCTCATGTGCTGGAGTATCCATTTTCCTTCATTTCCTTTGATGGTGTATAGTGGACTCTCAGCCCTCCTGTTATGCCGTCTCCCGCAGTGGGGTCAACTCTAGCAGGTCACACAAACCCTCAGCCTCCCCCTCTCTTCCCACACACACACTCACATACACACCCAACAAACACGTCCTCTCTCTCTATCTCGGCAGGTACAAGAAACCTGCCCATGGTCCTGCGCCACTGGCTTTGCTCTAATAGCTCTTTTAGCACGGACGACTCGCGCAGGTGGAATGTGTTTAGCCCCACGCTGTTCACTGAGCAGCACAGGACAGGACACACACTCTTAGGACACACACTCTCTGGCCTCCCGTGTGTGTAGCCGGCCACAACGGCGTCTGAGGAAAATCTATCAGCTCCCTGTTATCCATCTCTCCCTCAAGTATTTACCCGGGTTACACATGGCTGTGTATGTGTGTGTGTGTGTAGCAAAAAAAAGAGAAGATCTTACTATAAGAGTGTGTGTGTGTGTGTATGTGTGTGCTACTTCTTTCTTCAGTTGTGTATGTGTTTATGATCCATTCCCTCGATACAGAGACAAGCACATAAGTCCATCGGTTTAACACCTCTGCCTGAGCAGCACTACAGGCAAATCAGACCATCTGCTTGTGCGGTGTGTTTGTTTTGTGTGTGTGTGTGTGTGTGTGTGTGTGTGTGTGTGTTGAGTATATTAAAAAAAGAAAGAAAAATAAACGTTGACTTGATGCAGAGAAAATGCAGCACTGGAGAGATGAGTAGTGTCCATTAAGCGGAAGATGAGAAGTGTAAAAAGAGAGAGTGAAAATGAGGCATATTCTCTCTCTCTCTCTCTCTCTCTCTCAGTACCTCACTACCTCTCTCTGTCTCTGAACTGAATACAAATACAGAGCAAGAGCGAGAACAGGGATGTGATGCCATGGACAATTAGGTCAAAATGTGAAAAGAAACGATGTCAATTAAGGTGAACCAAGAACGACTTTTAAACAATCAAATTTACAGCCAGGAAGACGGGAGAGAGGAAACATAAGCACTGGGGCAAGACCAAATAAGAATCGCTATCTATTTGGATATGGATGCGAGTTACCACCTGCAACAATGCATATAAAACATCGATACGCAGACGAAATCCCCAGGACATTTATTATAGATGTAAAATTGTTCCCAAAAAATGTACTCGGAGGGCTGCGTTCACATTTGCTAAACACAGCGTGAAGCGTTTTTCCAGTTTGGCATACCAATCTATCAGAGCAGAGAGGGAAAAAAAAGCGTACAGATCGCAATTTTTTTATTTAAACACAGTGATGTTCACGATTCTGATTGGTCAGAAAGTACTGAACAATTTTCTTGACCAGCAGCTCTGATTGTAGTGACGACTCACGGGTTTATATTAATCAGTTCATTCTAATAGGTTATTGTTTCTATAGTGACAGGGACTTGGATAATGGATGCTCCACATAAAAGGATTGAAAATGTTGTTATTTAACACAGCAAAAATGAATTATTCATTTGGTATGTTTTCCATAGATGGAGATGTTTGTTTGTTATCCGTGGAAGGAGTCACCAGTGTCAGAGCCTTGTACCACTGGCAGCCTGGCATGCTTTCATTTGTCCTTCTTTCTTTCTTTTTTCACTTTTAACTTGAAAAGAAAAAAATGCTGAGGCTGGTGAGGGAATGTCTGATTATTTCTGCTATGACGTACAGTAAAGTAATAGCACACAACAACCAATTAAATGTAGCTATACTGTAGATAGATAAATGAATGTCATTCATCATAATTAAAAATAGCAATCATTAATTACTTACTGTTGTTTAAAGGGCACTTACAGTACTATGCATGATTCACGTTTTAATCATTTTTATACATTCAGAAGTTTCTCCAGTGTGCATGTACAGTACAAACAAAGAGAGCGAGAGAGAGAGAGAGAGAGCGAGAGAGAGAGAGAGAGAGAGAATAAGTACATTCCCTGATTTTTGTCACCTTTTTCCATGTTTGCATTTGCCAAGATTTAAACTTGTCAATTAGTTATCCCATTAATGTGACTTATACACCGTGACTAAGACAGACTGTATAAGACGAGCTCCTCACCTGACATCAGCTCTGTCCAGCTCTGCAGTTCTCTGGTGGGGGTGTGGCTTAGCAGTAGCTCATTTACATAGACACTGAAATGGCACGTACAGAAGAAAAGTGAAAATGAGGCAGAATGAGGTATAAAAATGTATCTGAGTGGTATTTCAGATGGGGAATTAACAAACACTTCAGGGACCTCTGGGACCTCTATGTTAACTTTTAATGAAATAATAAAATTTGGGACCTGCAATCCTTAAAACTCATTTAAGCCGTTTTTAATGAATATATATATATATATATAGTCAGCAAAAAATGTCCTCTGACCTTCAACTGTTTTTACTTTCAGTAAACTTAATGTGTAAATATTTGTATGAACACTAAAAGAGTCAACACCATAAGACA
>JAQQZS010000033.1:32051310-32065452 GCA_030068045.1 Platyallabes tihoni | reverse complement strand
GAAAAACCGTTGGCTCAGTTGTGATCACGTGACGCTCGGCATCAAAACAAGAAGCGCATGCGTGATACATGATACTCCGTACTCGTAAACCAAGACTTGTTCATTTTCCAAGTCAAAATTTATTAAAAATCTTTGCTCGTCTTGCGGAACTCTCGTAAACCACGTTACTTGTAATTCGTAATTCGTAATTTCACTGTATTCGAAATGTCCTCGCTTGATAAGATTTTGTATTTGTGATGTTTAGTGGTTTATTCATTTCTGTAAGACAGGCTGCTATGAGGAATCATCCTTTTTTCTTTTTTTTTTTTTAAAGTTGATGTTTTTGATCATGGTATCATTTGTCACATTCAGTATAAAGAAAATAACATAATTACACAGATTAAGTGTGTGTGTGTGTGTGTGTGTGTGTGTGTGTGTGTGTGTGTGTGTGCATGCATTACAGGATGGGTAGATGTTGGCAGGTGCGTGATGCACATCTTTTCTGTTGTGCAGTGACCCTATCAGCTGCAGGTCAATAGCAGATCAGGAGCGACGTGAAATCCATGCCGTGTGGCTTTGTGATTGCGCCGAAAGTGAGACTTTCAAACAAAATTACACCAGCTTTTTGTAAATAATAACTACCTGACCAGAGGGGTTAAACCCCCTAATTGAACTGATACTTCAAAGCGATGAAAGCCATCTTCTGTGTGTGTGTGTGTGTGTGTGTGTGTGTGTGTGCGGGTGTGTGTGTGTGTGTGTGTGTAACACGTGTGTGTGTGTGTGTGTGTGTGTGTGAGAGTACGAGAGAGAGAGGTGAGAGACAGAGGAGTTTATGCAGTGCGACATCATCCCTAGTGTGTGTGTGTGTCTGTGTGTGTGTGTGTGTGTGTGTGTGTGTGTGTGATTAGGCTGGGACAGCCTTGTGCGTGAACTGCCACTATCATCCAGCTGCTCATTCTTTTGCTCCATCCTGCATCCCTCCATGTCATTCTTAACAAATAAAGCAACTTGTAGAGAATTAATGAATAAATAAATAAATAAATAAATAAATTATCTGTTATAACAGATTTTTCTTTCTCCACAATTATACAAGTGGTCTGTGAGTTTGAGATGCTCATTTGTAATCTTCTTATTCTTATTCTTATTTGGATTCAGTTCTGCTGGATCAATATGAAGCCAAGTCTCGCCTCAGAGATGCAACATTGAGCCATATTTATCAGTCATGTAGTGAAGTCGTGTGTATAAAACTTACCATAAACCAAACCCTGCTAAAATTCCTGCCAGATTTCTAATGGTTTCATAATGCTCATTTTCTTTGGCATTGAATGAACATATACGCAAGTGTACACTCAGGCACGTATTACTGAGCTCACAGAATTCCATAAAACATATGTCTAAAGAGCAAACTCAAAGAGCCTCCTAAACAAAGTATGTGCTAAATCTTTCAGTAATGCAGCTCAGCCACTGTAGCACATCAGCTACTATAGACACACGCTAACTTTACCATTACTTTTGCCATTAATTTTGTCCTGTTTTAATAGCTAGGGTAATTTGTTTTAATTTGGAGGATATAAATTACTTTCTATAAAAGTGGTGATATTTCACATCTTTATTTTTGTTGGTTTGTTTCACTGGTTTGTAGAGCAAAATGACCAAAATGACACAAATTAACTTTGATATGATAATCGCAACTCGTATATATAAAATCATTTAATTAATGTTCATGTCATTAATAAACGTCTTATGTGTAAAATGAAACAAAGTCAGGTGTGAAATATAAAGTAGGATACAACATCTTAACCAAAAGTACTGGATACATTGCTTTTCCAATGACTACCATGTGTCCATACATTGTTTAAATGATTTACAAATCTAACAATGCAACATTTTTTTTTTAATCCAAAATCAACTTACGCAACTCCACACAACTCCATCGATGCATCACGGTGGCTTTTTCCTGCACATTGTGAATTTGTACTGCAGCCAAATGTAGACCTAACACCTTTTCATTAATATTCAGTGGTGTCACCGGGGGAATTTATCATCATTTATCAACATTTAAGGCTAATTATTATGACTGACATGATGGGTAAATGAGGTCAGTGTAAAGTGTCAAAAACATTAAGAGCCCAGACTTGCTGAGGTGTTTAGCATATAGAGAGCTTTTCATCAGCCTGTTTAACATCTCCATAGCTAGGGAACTCAATAATCAGCTTCATGTGACTATAAAGAAATAACTTGACAGTTCTTAAACCTCCCCGTTCTACAGCATGTAGTTGTATTTATTTATTTATTTATTTATTTTTTATGTGTATTTTATTATTTTTTTTATTGACAGGGCACGGATGAATGTAATGTATGAATAAAATAAATGAAAGCAGCTCTAACGCTTGCAGCGAGGCTTTATTGCTCTTGTAGGGTAAAGATCGAGGGCACAGCATCTCTCCCCTTGCAGAAGTGGGCAAAACGCCATGCTTTGTGCTGCCACCGTGTTCGGCTTGCTGTTGCAAGCTGTACAGCCCAGATGTTCAGCTCTTCATCGACATTAACACACTCTATCTGTTAGCCCAGTGCCGAATCAACACCTACAGTGTCGGATCTAATGTTGAGTTCCCTCTTAATGTGTAGAATTAACTTTTATCTGTTGACTCTTAATGTTGAGTGACTTTCTCTGAGTGAACACTGCAAGATTGTATACCGAGTGTGTACTATATATATACATATAGATAGATAGATAGATAGATAGATAGATAGATAGATAGATAGATAGATAGATAGATAGATAGAAAATGGCATGCAATTTAGCCCTTTTTATTTTTAAAAAAAGGGTGGATTTAAACACTGCTGATACATCACATGCAACAATGTTCTTATTGCTGAATGTTTTACATTCAAATGTATCAAAAAGATTAGAAAGTGGACACTCATGAATATTTTTCTTTCCGAATTTTATTTTCATTTTATATGTAATTTACTTTCTGTCCAGCTTGATTTCATCAGTCAGTGCCATCCATCTATTGTTTATATAGCTCATCCTGTCTAGGTGTCACAAGGGGCCTGGAGCCTAATCCCAAAGAGCATAGGGCCCAAGGTAGGCCAGTCACACACTAGAGGTAATTTGAAAACACTGATCTACAATGCAGGTCTTTGAACTGTAAGACGAAACTGAGATACTTGGAGGAAACCAGCCAAGCATGGGAAGAACATGAGAATTCCAGGCACACAGACCAGGGGCAAGAATTGAGCCCCCGAACCTTGAAGATGTGAGCCAACAGTGCTAACATCTAGGCCAGTTTGCTGCCTTCTTTATCATGTCATTAACACAAAAGGTGCATGAATGAATGTACAGGTGACTTGTGTAGCTTTTCTTCAATGTTTGAAGCTATATATTTGCACAGATCTTGTGTTAAAATGTTCTTCTTTCTACTGATATGTTGTAATATCAGTGGGACGGCACGAACGGCAAAGACAATTGTTGAAACTTGCTGTGACTGAGAATATTGTTTGAATCACTGAAGTAAAGCAATCGAATGTGTCAGTGTGTTTCACTAAGCTGAAATCAGGACACCGAGTAATCGCTCATTTGCAGAAGCCTTGAGGAGACGCAAGGAGGTTTGGGGCATGCCGAGGCCACCTACGTGCCTTACAAAATCCATAACCACTTCCTCGCCTCCGCCTGTGCATGCACGCAGATTGATCCTTGAGTTCTGCTCTCGCTACAGGCCTCCTTCCCTCATTAATTTTACTGAGTCTTCCAGATGGGAAACAAAATATTAATTTTATTCTGCCTAAGGCACGGGGGCTGCATGTGAAGGTGTTCAGTTAAAGCAGGAGGGTATTTTGGACGTGCAGGAGTGTATCAGCAAGGCCTACGGGTGGCCACGGGCTTCAGCTTGTCATAAGTGTAATTAATTGAAGGGCGAAGATGAATCGGAATGAGGGTCACGTGACCCAGACGTGAGGACTGCGGCGCCCTCTTCCTGCCTCAGAGTCATGGCAACGGTGTGCCGAATTATGCAAATGAATTGGCTCTTGCATGGTGGCATAAAGCGCTAGTGGTAGTGTACTACATGGTACATTAGGTGGATCACCACAGTATAAATGACACTCTTTACCAGAGAGTGTGTGAGTGTATGTGTGTGAGAGGAAAGGACTTTTTTTCAGTGCAGGCAGTGTTGTTCAGGAACCAGTGCTGGTGATTGAAATTCCACTGCTTGTCTGGATGAGTGTTTTTTTTTTCTTCTTTTTTTTCCCTTTTGCATAGGTAAAGGACGTGGAAACACCTGCCGGTCATATCTTGCTATTGCTAATTTGTCCGCAATGTTGCCCTCCCACCTGCTGTGTGACTGCTGAAACTGGCATTGACAAGACACACATACGTAGCTCTAATTACAGAGTCAGTCCAATGAATGCCACTCACAGCTCTCACATTATTGCCTTCCACGTTTCAAATACACACAACTGCACCGGATTATGCTAATAATCTATCTGTACAAACACTTATATGGTACTTTGTTTTACATAAATCCTGTCCAGGGAATGTCTCTGCATGTGACCAAAGGAAATTAAGATAAACATTTCAATGAATATTCAAGTGTGGCAAAAGAGAGTACATACGTAGGTGCACGATGGTGCATGATGAAAATGCTTCCACTTGTAATATAGCGTATTAATTCATGAATGTTTACAGAGATCAGATATCAAATGTAATAACACCAGGCTGTTACAATGCCTTATGCAGACCAATGGAGCATCGAATCCCGCTATTGTCAAATGGGTGATGATAACGGTGTGGCTCATTTTATCGAAATATGCAAACAAACCACGTCCCATCAGCTTTGCAAAAACAATTTGATTTTGAAATGAGGCATCATATTGCTTAGGCAATTGAGCGTCCCCAAATAAAAGTGCTCAAAGGTGATTTTTTTTTTGGTTTATTAGAAAAATAACAAGTTTATTAAAATGGGAAATGAGACACATCAATGTTTTTGAGTTTTATATATATATAATAAAAATATCATATATGATCCATACATGTATAACCCAGTTTCCTGAGAACCACATTCCCTGCGAGTGGGGTTCCACTGTAATCCAACAGGAAGAAAGAAAGACAGCTCGGATCAGGCAAAGAGGAAGCACAAGTGACGGCTGGCTTTCTAATGACAGAGCTCGACCCGTCTTACGCTATTGTCCTCTATGCGACTCTCCCTCTGAAATACATGTGTCACCGCAAAGTGACAAATAGCACAAATTAATTAGGCACTAGACTGGGAAAGATTGCTGTTATTAACCGGGAAAGGGGAAGGTTGGATTTAATTGCCTGTGACATCAAAGTCAAGTGACTGGTATTTCAAGCATCATTTAAAATGTTTGATATGGAGGCCATTGTGCTGAGAGAATAGCGATTCTATAAATACAAAAGGCAGAGTGACGGGGAGGACAGACAGTAGTCAGGCGTTGATCTGAACATCAGGTCCACTGCTGATCGTGTTCAACTGCTGACACATTCAAGAGTTTACTCGAATAGGGACACACACATCACTGTTGTTTTCTCTCAGCTATACACAGTGCACCAATTGGCATTCTTTCTGAATATATTATTATTATTATTATTATTATTATTATTATTATTATTATTATTATCAGTCAAAGTTCACTCTTTTTGGAAATAATACCTTAAATAAGTTTTTATTTACACTAAGCTAAAACATATTCTATAAAGTGCTTATGATATAATTCATTCAGAACATTTTATTTGTGAACAATAATTATTGTGCTTTTTTATTTACGCTTATACCTAAAATAATTTGTATCAACATTTTTTACATTTACATCATTTTATAGAATCAATATACTGTATACTCTAGATATAAAACTATATATAACATGTTATAAGCATAGATAACATATAACAACCAAGAATCCAAACCATGCTTTGCACAATGGTTATGGCTCGTGTTGTATTAAAATTAAAATGAATCAGTAACAGAAAAAGTATAAATTCTTTAAAACATTCAAGTTTATGCTATAATCAAAACCAAACAGAAAAAAAAAATAATAATAAAAAGTTAATTTTATGAACAGTTTTGTGTTAGATAAACTTAGATAAAATATGTTACTTTTAAATGTTATAATAATAATAATAATAATAATAATAATAATAATAATAATCTTCATCATCATCATCATTATCATATTCTATCATATCATCATCGACATCATATAAATTCTGAGTGTGTGAATTATGTGTGTCAATGATTGACTTTATAATGAGCTATCCACATTTTATATTTTAATAAATATATTTTTATATTTATTGTTTTTATATTAATTATAAAAGATATAACCATTACTCAAAATGCTTTCGGCTAACAATTTATGAATATATTTATACCAATGTCTGTGGTGCCATATAAATGCACTGTTACGCTGAATGAATAGGTCATTCTACACCTGGCCTTCATAGAAATACTACTTATAGTTTAATCTTTTAACAATATATAAATCCCTTAGTGATAATAAGCATTATATGCAAGATGTAAATTGTTATAACGATTAAAAATAATATCATATCTACAAATCACCTCATAAATGTATTATAACAAGTTATGAAAGTGTTACTGTACTCATGGCCTTCATAAAAACATGCATAATAACACGAAATATGCTAAACACATACTTTAGAAATGTAAAACTGATATCATGTCATGTTTCTAACCATTTATAGTAACACTTAATATTAATATAAAGACAGTTCCTGTTATTGCTTATGTTATAGCAGCTTAATAATTATTCATTCATTCATTCATTTTCTATACCGCTTAATCCTGTGTTCAGGGTCGCGGGGGACCCGGAGCCTATCCCAGGAGACTTCGGGCACTAGGCATTATTCTGTATAAAATTTTTATTATTTTCTATTTTAAATTTCTCTTGGATTATGGAACATTATATAATAATTATGTAACACGTCCACCAAACACTTATCAAAATTGTTATTAGTTTAGAGTCAATAATGTATAAGCATTAACACATTAAGGTTTGTTTAGGTTTTGAGTCTTTTCTATCTATTCTAATCTATTCTATGTTATAGTTTATCAACAATTAATCAACACCTTCTGACCAATGAGATCCAAGAATTCAGCTGCACTGTGGTATATATTTAACTTCAAGACAAGCTATCTACTTTGAATTCTCTGATGTCTCACATGAGGCTTCAAAAGTTACCATATTGGGAACCTGAAGACTTAACTATGTCTAAAAAAGTTATTTTATTATTATTTGCAACTCTACAGTGAGAGTCATCCAGCTAGCCAGATATGATATGAAATGGCGGCGGCCTTGACTAATGATCGGGGGCCAGGAGGGGGGCAAGTATGGCACAGAACTGCACTAGGCTGTTTGTTGCCATAGCAACAGCACGCTCGCACACTCCATGCAGACCCCTACCCTAAAATTAGTGCTGAGGTACGGTGCCTCCAATGCTCACTCTACTCTGGCTTCCCCCCTTTTTTTTCTATTATTTCAGCAGGCCAACGCCACTGGTCAGGCAGCTTTCTACCTCCTCTCTGTCACCTCCACGACAAGCGCAGCCAAAAAATATCTGAGATAACCATCTCTTGCCAGCTGGATAAGCTTTTCCTCAGCCTGACTCACACAAGCGCTCCTGGTTTCCATTTGAAAATCAGTAGGCATGGAAAACTGGAGGGGACAAGCCATAATCCGACTTGTATGAGACACTCGCTGTGCTCTGTTGATTTGCTTCCTTTTTTCTTTACCATTTATTACCAGTCCAAAATCTGCTGGGCACAGACTTTCACCTTTTATCACCTGATGCCAGTCTTGGGAGAAAAATCACCGCTAGAATCCTCTAAGCCGATAACATGATACCTATTTCAGCTCGATGTTGTCTATATAGACAGAGAAGCAGCCATTTTGGATCCGTTTCCGTTTTGTCATCTTTCTTTAAATTAAACCGGTAATTTTATGATCGTCAGGGGGGGAAAAAGTGTGTAAACTGTTTGTTCATGTTTCCCAGTTCAGAGTGTGCCTCCAGAGCTCAGCGTTCTGCTAATCTCACCAGGTGCGCTGCACTGCAAATTATCTGATCGACAGGGAGGCGAATATGGCGTCCTGATTATCGCTGGGCCGCATGGTACATCATTTGGAAAACGGCCTATTATTTTTGTGACCATTAAAAATTATTTACTGACTTTCAAATCCTGATTTCCCCCAAGAAATCAGGATTTGAGAACATTTCCAGCTAAGCAATGTGTGATGTTGAAGATGATGTCTTATGTAAAATAATATGAAGCCACATGTTCATTAATTCACTTTAAGATAGTTTTTTTTTTTCTTAGCTATCAGTTGTTTTATAATGTGCGTACTGGCATGGGAAAAAAAACATTTTTGCCGTAAACCTTTTTTAAAATAATGACATATGAAAAAACAAATCAGTTTGTCTCTTGTCTACATATAGAAAAAAGGTCATAATTTTTCCTGAAGATGTACAAGCTTTATGAAATTTTAAGCAATGCTCCATGGTGATCATGCAAAATGGAAAGCAATAAATGAAACATCTAAGTTTCTATGTTGAAGATGATGTATAGCTCATATAAATGATGTTGTTTTGCAGTCAGCTCTACAGTCTCCCTTTATCAAAACCTGAGTGCTAGTTGTGAAGTGATATTTTTCTTCTGATTGAATTCCGCTCAGCATGTGAGACGATCAATCATTAGCAACAACAATGATTTACGTGCCAAGGACATTGGATGGGTTTCATGATAAATATGCCAAATGTTATCTTTCCGTTTGCAGAATGTTAAATGTAGGGGAATTTGTTATGGCTTACAATAGGCTTTTGAGTTCCACTTTAGCGTAAATGAAAGTGAAGTAAATCTATAATGTGTATAATTAAGCCGTGTAAATCAGAACTCTTAATGAGCACTACAACGCAATGAATTAGCTGAGTTTCCAAACTTTGCTTCCTTACAGTCTTATGATAAATAATTTTAACTTGACTTAGCGCAAATTTTCTGTGCTAACGATGCTCAGAGAATTACCAGATGCCCTGGTGGTGTTGCAATGAGCTTCATCGTAGTGAGCCGGTTAGCTAGTTAATTTGCTAGCGCATTTGATTGGCTCTCAGGTTTTTTTGTGGTATTTTTTTTGGCCGTACCCCCTGCCAGACTGTATTAACAGAGATTTCACAGTCAGGATCAGACACAATGGAATGTAATTGTAAACACCGTTTTGGCAAGTTTACTCGAATCCTTCAATTTCCCCTAAAAACAAAGCCAAAAATCCATAAGCTGTATTTATTACAGGTGCTCATTTAGCAGCAGGTTTTAGTGAAACGTATAAGCTACAGAGTGTGATGACTGTGTGATTTGTGTGTGGTGTGATTCAGGATGCTAATAGTATATCACTCTTCGATAAAGAATTACTTTTTTGATGATAATAATAATAATAATAATAATAATAAATTTAATGTATATTATAATAGTAATAATAATAATTATTAGTATTACACATATTTGCAATTCCTACATTAAAATTGTAAATAAATATTTTTTTTTTATTTATTTTGTCATCTTGTCAACTCTTGTTATGACACAACTAAGGCTAACTACTAAGTCAATCATTATACCGTGCCAACATGTTGAATATCTCCCCCAAACTGTTCCTAACTCTTAATGATAGAAACCTTGATGAGCGACCAAAATGTTGCAGCGAGGGCCTCAGAGTTCTCTGTAAACAATTACCCAGACACACACCAAACACAGACCCCAAAACACTCTACACACTTCATGGCCACAATGGGGTTGGAAGGAGGGTGTGAAGGGAAATACATAATGATAAGTTGCTTTGTCCTCTCTTTCTACACACGCACACACACACACACACACACACACAAAATCCCCACTATGTCCCACTCCCTCAGTGGGTTGCAGACTGAAATTATAATGAGAGAGATTATCACACTAACACCCCCCACTACACACACACACACACACACACACACACACACATACATACACACTCAGAGCTTCCCCAGTTGCACAATGTCACTGGGTTGGGCCGTTTGTGGAGGACAGGAAGCAAAGTGCCGATGAGAAACACACTGATGTTAATTAACAGACTCTGACACAGATGCCATGCTTGTACTAGCACAAGAGGTGGTCCGGCACATTATTAAATTTTAGCTTATTTCCTCTTTATTTTGCACCAACCCCTCCCCTTTTTTTATCCAGCCTACGCTTGACTCTCTTTTTAATCTTCTTGACACACTGTCCTCGCTTTACAACAGCGATACTGAAATTGAACTGGCTTTGAATGCAATTAAGCTTGCCGTAGTCGGAGGCTTTTGTGTAATTCTGTATAAACTGTTCTTTTTTTAATCGCCTCCACCATAAAGAACCCATAAGACAGTTGCATTATCACCTTCATTTGTTCCAATCTGTTTAAATCTGTGATCCTGAAAATATTGTGACATAAAAGCTAACTGCTAGGCCACATATGGCGAGCTCTCGAGCTATGACTTCCTCTTGAGATGTTCACACAGTCAGCGTGTGGAGGCTTCTCCAGACATGCAAGTGGCATTGATGACAGAAAGAAAGAAAAGTTCTGCTGTCTATCCGTCAAGAGGTGATGAAACAAAGGGCCTTCGGTTTCACGGCTTGCTATTACAACATAGTTCGGTAATTAAGCTCAACCTTGGTTACACCGTGACAGTGTGAGCAGGGCGCTGACACATATGTTCAAGCCATATCTGCTGCATTCAACTAATCAGCGGACTATCGAACTGAAATAGATGTGTGACTCACCACGCCGTCTGTAAACGTGTTGATAAGCGGCACATATTGCAATGTGGGAATTCATGGGAGGGAAATTCAAAATATGACAGCTAGCACATGAACAAAGAACTTGACGTGAGGGTCATGTTGTAGTGCTCTTCTTTCCGTCACTCACCACGAATGGTGTCAGGGCTAACAAAAGCATCTTCAGGGTTTGTTTGCATACATTGTACTTCACACTCCGTTTCTGTGACATTAATCATACCAGTGTGGAACGAAGCTCCTACTTGCAAATTGGTAAAAATTCACACACGACAATTTATATATTTATACATATTACATTGTGTCCTTGAATTAATATGCCAAGAGTTTCTTAACATCTCTTTCACAACTATGAAATATTTAACTTGTGGCAACCAATACTTATTAAATGAAATTAAACATGGAAATCAACAAAATTAGACAGTTTTTATATATCTCATAATCTTAAAATATAATCTCATGCCCTAAATTATATGTATTACCTCAATGTCTGAATATATTATCTATAACTCACAATATATTATCTAATGGCATCAATCTATGATGTCATAGTGTCAATATGGTATCTCAAATCCTCAATATACCATTTTATAATCTCATTTTTTTTTATAGCCAAACTATATTACCTCAAGGCCAAAGTGTACTATTTCATGCCATCAATATACTTTCTCATACTTTCAAAATATTATTGTACATATTATATAATATAATATCCACCATATCAGCTCAGAGGCTTCTTCTTCTCTTTTTTAAACAAGATCTGTCCCGACTGCACTCCCTTGTAAACATTTATAGGAATTTTATTCATAATTCAGAACTTGTATCATCAACATTTTACACACTTGCACACTTGTTTGACCAACACACCAGTAGCTTAACCTCTCTTCATTTGTTTTTGATGGTTTTGTCACAAAGTACTATTATACTTTGAAGCTACAAAGTAGTATTGATCGTATTTACTACAAACCTTCTTTTTTTGTTGTTTCCTCTTTCTGGGTGCAAGAATATTTAGATTTTAGGAATCTCTGCTCTTAGGAATCTGGGCCAAAATGGTTAGAAGAAAAACATCTTGTTTTAATGAAATAGTTAAATAATTTAAATAATATTCAAATAGTATTCTTTGAATTAAATTTGAATTATTTGAACAAATAGTATTATTGTTGGCTAACAAAACAGGCATAACTGAAAATGCAGTGTTGGATGAAATATTTTATATTTCATCTAAGATTATTATGAATACGCAATGTGTTTGACAAACCTCTCCATCTTTCACATCCTAAACTGAAAAGATATTCAGGGTATGAATGAATAACTGAATGAATTAATATTGCATTGTTGTTGATTGTGGTGGTGGTAGTTGTGGTATTAGTAACACAGGCATTAATGTTTTTTTATTTTAAAAAAAATCCACACAAGTGTTATTTGATGGTAACATCTTCAAGGTTTAGACTTATATGATTGTCAGCCTAGTTGAAAGCTATGTGTCATTCATGCATCAAACAAACACTGCCAAAAATTAATTCCAATAATATATAAACAACTGTTTTTTTGTTTGTTTGTCTGATTGTTTTTTTGTTTGTTTGTTTGTTGTTTATTTATTTGTGTGTTCTAAATATATACAGTATTAGGCATATCTTCCTAGATTATGTTTCATAACATGATTACTGATTTCAGGACCAAACATGAGGGAATGAGGGACGCAAAAAAAATCTGCAGAACCCAGGACTAATTAGGCTACCCAGACCTATAAGGGTGCAGAGTAATGAAAAGCCCAGGCAGGCTTAGCCTAGATTCTGGAGCACCGAAATGCCAATTAATTTGGAAAGGTAAATATGGCAGGTGTTCTCGGTGTAGTAGGTAGAGCAGTGAGAGTCGGGTTTAAGCAGTCACTCCAGTGCAGGAGGGGTGGGGCAGAGAAACGACATGGTGCCGCCCCCTGCTGGTAATCTCTTTTGATTTTCCCTCCATGTGGTCACTTAAAATCAGTCCCACCGAGCTCAGTGGTGCAAAGTCTCTCTCTCTCTCTCTCTCTCTCTCTCTCTCGCTCTCTCTCTCTCTCTTCTTTAGCAGAGCGTGCATTTTTCGTATTGTTCAAGCACCTTATTTTATTCTACTTTCGCCTGCCATATAGAATCACTTGGTAATATAAAGTTTTAACATGGAGATAAGTTATTATTTTTGTTATTATTATTATTACTTCTTATTTGTGTCACTTACAATAGATCTTCGGGGGTTTAGGAAAGGATTTCCTGGAGTTTAGAAGCCTTACACGACATAATCCCGGTTTATTGATCTAACGCTCACTTACAACAAAGATGAGAAGAAAAAAATCTTTACAAACGCAATGGTGAAAAAAATCCAATAGTGAAAAAAACTCAAAATGGTGAAAATAAGTATACAATATAAACAACCTTAATATTCAATTAAATTGTTGAAATGTTTACATTTTCTTAGCAAATGCCGTGTGTGTTTATATTTATTAGAAGCTGTTTCATAAACTGTTTCTAATATTTGCTTTTTATTTAAATTTAATAAAAACATTTGAATTTAAATGAGGCCTCATTTTTTCCTATTTGCTCCATCCAGGTGAGAGTGAATGAGTGATAAACTCATCTCCGTCAGTCTCCCTCATTAATAGTGTCCTTCGTTTTCTAGGGCCACGGGAGAGTAAAGTCTAACAAAATTAGTATGCCAAAAAGCCACCCCCTCTTGGGCCCTGTAATTTTCTTGCAAATGATTTCCGTTTTAAGGATGAAACAAACAAGTCGGTGCCATTTCTGTTCTTCCGACGCCAGGGGCAAGAGTACGCATGCGCACGGACGTAAGAAGTGGTGGTACTAAGGAGTGTGTGTGTGTGTGTGTGTGTGTGTTTGCGCGCGTGTGTGATGGGGGGGGGGGCGATAGATTAATTTGTTTTGTTTTGTTTTTTATATAATAAATATGTAATTGTCATTTAGATTTATATTTCTGCGGGCTAGACCTAGTGTAGTGGAATTATTTGAGTTGATATATTTGGCAAGAGGGAAAGCCGCAAATAAGGCAGGGGAGCTTTGATATCCATGCTGTTCTTGGTTGAACACTAAAGATCTGAATGAATTCTGTCTTTCTTTTAAACATGTTTCTTTTTCATCTCCATGTAGTTTAAATATAATATATTTATCTTAATTAAAACATAAAGTAATTAAATTGTTTAAACGCAGACATTTACAACCTGACATTTCATTGATCTTACTATATGATATGATAAACACTGTGTGTGTGTGTGTGTGTGTGTGTGTGCGTGCGTGCGTGCGCGCACGCACAATATAATATAATAAAATGACTGTAT
>JAQQZS010000033.1:32005127-32023539 GCA_030068045.1 Platyallabes tihoni | reverse complement strand
GCCATCCATGCTGCTCGGTACACTTTATCCTGGATAATCTTGCACAAACATTATTATTATTATTATTATTATTATTAATCTGACTAATTTTCAATCATACATTCTGAAAAAAAAGATTACTAAAACTGGGTGACTATCATTACTACAGCCTATAGTTTAGCTAATTAGAGTTAACAAATAATCTCCCATATTCTGCAGTTAGCACAAAATAGTCTAAAAGCAAATCAACTAGTGCAAATGGCAGTCAACAATATACCTAAAATGTACATATTGGATATTTTCCCATTAGGCATTTTGGAGGTTCAAATTTGTCTCTTCTTTTTTTTATCAACAGGCAATACTTTTGGACACACTTCTCACACTAGGCCCCACATCACAAAAATGTGCCTCAACTTTAAAGATAAGCAGCACAAAGAAACTCAGTTTTAACCATATGCAATACGGAGATGTGCAAAACAATCATACTTTCATGCAACGATGCAATGACTGAATAAATTATTTGAATGTGACTTTTTTCTGGGCTTATGTAGGCGGTAGTATAGTGTAAAACCCATATAAGCTGTTTGAATATGAATGAAGTAACATGCAAAATATCGGAACTAACAGTAGAGGTAGTAAAAACAAAACCAAGTTCAGTAGTAGTAAAAATGGTTTCTATTGCACGTTTTCGAAATAAATAAACGTTCTGCGTGAACATTAATAGTTCTCTAAATTAGCCCTTGGACTTACAATATAAAAATGGTTTCTATAACTCGGCATTCTATAAACGCTTTACAAAACAAAAAATAAAAACTAACCTGTGTGCGTCCTCTTGTGAATTTTCAGGTTTTCTGATCTGGCAAACACTTTGCCACAGCCAGGAAACGGACATGGAAACGGCTTCTCTCCCGTGTGCACTCTGATATGGTTCACGAGCTTATATTTGGCTTTAAATGGTTTCCCTTCTCGCGGACACTCTTCCCAAAAGCAGACGTGATTTGCCTGCTCAGGTCCACCGACGTGCTCCACGGTCACATGCGTCACCAGTTCGTGCATGGTGCTGTAAGTTTTGCTGCAGAGTTTCTTGGCCGAATTATCTGGCTCCAGCCACTTGCAGATGAGCTCCTGCTTGATCGGTTGCCTCATGTAACGGAAGAAGGCACCGTGTCCATGGTGGTGGTGGTGAGTGCTGATGTTCATGTTCAGATTGAGACCATGGAGAGGCGAAGATGTTGTAAAGGGATCCGATCTGCTGCTCGCCACTTGACTCAAGTGATCGGTCCTGACGTACATGTCGCCCGGTAAGCCTAGCCTTATTTGTCCGTTTGAGGCTTGGCCACCCGGTGCTCCGTTGGACGGCTGCTCATGATGGAGTCCAGGAAAGAGAGCATGCGCTCCGGCGTCAGGGTGAAGGTGGCCATAGTGTCCCGGGTAGCTACCTGTGGTCGAGACAAACACTCCGTGGTGAGAGGCGGAACCAGCGGTCTGCTCGGTCAGTGCGGGCATGGCTCCTTGAGCTGTCAGATCTCGGCGAATAAGGAAATCCCTACCTGCGGATAGCGCCTGGGCCGCGTGAGACATGGAGTACGGGACCGTCGCCGCAGCCTGCACCGGGCCGAAAGCTCCCGTTGGACTGGAGACCACTTCACCGTGGCCTGCGATATGATGATTGTGATGGTGGTGGTGGTGGTGGTGGGGATATTGATGGGCTGGGCTGATTTTGAGGGCCGCCGAGTGCCCCATGGGTTCTGGCCCGAATGGACTCGGCCCCAGGCGGGGTTCCGCCGTGATCTCCCCAGGGTGCGCGTGAGCCATTGAGTGCGCGTGCCCGCCAAACCCCGGGAAGCCTGTCACGCTCTGAGGGGTATGGTGGTGATGATGATGGTGATGGTGGTGAGCACCTGCCAAGTCAACTAATCTCAGTGCCGTGCTCCGTTTGGAAAACGCAGGGTCCATCACGGGGCTTCCCAACGCATCCACGCTCATTACTCCTAATTTTCTTTTTTAGAATAACTTGACAGCAGGCAAAATAATAATAATAATGATGATGATGACAAATATATTTTAATCGCGCTGGGAAAAAATACAGAACGAGGGGAAAAATATATATATATAAAACTTGCTAAAGTTTAGTTCTTATCTATCTGCCTACATGGGATCCCATTCGGTTGAGAGGCAGCAGCGGGACGCTTTGATAGACTGAATGGAGATTCATGGCAGGCGCTGCAGCCCGCGGAGCTAAACAATCATTCCGCGCTCTAATTGGTCAGAGCTCGGTGATTGACGTCACTTGTGACAGTTTCCAATGTGAAGGAGAAGGAAAAAATGTTTTCTAGTGACAGCAAGCAGCCAAAGCGCCTGCGCCGAGCCTCAGGCAGCGGTTGGGGTGGAAAAAGCCTTTTTTTCTTCTGTTGTTGTTGTTATGCAAAGGCTATTGTACTTATAACTACAATACCTAGAGTTACATCTAAAAAGCAAAGCAATCGTCACGTGACTGAAACGACGATATATACAGTAGGTTTTTCTGATATTACCAAAGTTGCTTCTGATATTTTTAGTCGCTTTCAATCTAACCTCATGATCTAACACAGTACTTACAGCTTGCCACTGGTGCTTTATTCCTTTTAATGCGCTTATTCCACCTTGCACAATGTATAGCTTTTCAATTCAACCTTATAGCATAACCACGTTGTAATGAGGAAAATATAAAATAGCAAAAATGTTGCTTTGCTTTTTGTCAACTGCCCACCCACTTGGCTCTGTCGGGTTTGTAACGGAATCGGAATTGGTCTCTCTCTCTCTCTCTCTCTCTCTCTCTCTCTCTCTCTCTCTCTCTCCAAAACCAAAAGCTCCAGTTATGCGGCGTGTAGTAAATGAGCTGTTGTTATGATCCGAGGTAATTTAGTTTGTGTCCGAGATCATGATCGTCGGAGGAGGCACTTCATCAAGGAAGACTGTGCAGGGTCAGCAAAACTAAACATCCAACACATGGCTGCATAAAGCAGCCGAAAACAACTCCTCCTGCTTGTGTGTTGGGACTTTAAAAGTTATTTATAAATACTATTAAAAGTTAGTATGAACAACAAAACATAATCGCTTTAGGGTACAGAAATGAATGCTTAAAAATCACTATATATAGGACGTTGGGGGGAAAATTATATATATATATATATATATATATACACATTTTTTCCCCAACGTCCTACACAACGTGATTGTGAACGTCATTGGGTGTGTATAAGAAATAGAGAGAGAGAGAGAGAGAGAGAGAGAGAGATGTGACACCAAAAGAGACGAGGGGTCAGTGAGTTAACATTAGATTCATGTCACATAGCAAAAGCACTGGATGGACTGTTGTTGTTGTGACTTAATATAGTAAATGTTACTTAAATATTGTAATTGATAAAAATGTTGAAAAATGATATAGACAAACCTCAGTGACTATACAGTCTATAAGTCTGAATAATATATAATATCATTTATTAATTTTTCACATTTACATGGAAGCTGTGTTTACAAACATGTAAGTACGGAGGCAGATGAAATAATATTTGTTTGTTTATTTAATTAAGTTACATTACTGTTATGTTAGAGTTTTATCCTTGATCTGCACTAGTTTTGTGTGTGTGTGTGTGTGTGTGTGTGTGTGTGTGTGTGTTAGAGAGAGAAAGAGAGAGAGAGAGAGAGAGAGAGAGAGAGAGAGAGAGAGAGAGAGAGAGATGACCCCAAAAGGGTTGAGGGGTCAGACGTTTACCATTAGATTCATGTCACATAGCAGACGCGCAAATCTCCATAAGCACTGGGTGGACTGCTGGAGAGGGAGCATTACACAGATCGCTCGATCACTCACTGATTTGTTCCTCTCCAGGAGAGACGAGGCCTTTAATGTCTTTTGACATGTCACACCAACATTTCATAACCTCATGGCGAATGTCGCCAAACGTAAACCGGTTTATGTGATGTTACGGGCTCTTATAAGCTTGGAATGATCTCTTTTATGTGCCAGGTAAATTTATTTTACCATTATAGGATTTTAATACAACTTCTTTAAAACCTTTAAGACTGTGATGCTGGGTATACCTGATCAAATAATCAAATATAATGAAGATCGACCAATATTTATCCAGTGTTTATTTTGGAACTGTAAAATTTTACCCATAAAATGCAAAATTCTACATTGACACTAGGAACACACTGCATGATTAGTACTGCAAATAATATTTAATGCCTGTTTAATAATTTATGTAAGTAAATTGCAATTTTCAATTCTACTGGGAACACTCATGGATTGATCCCTCAGACCTTTACTGACAACTCCAGCCCATCTCATACTAAAAATAAATAAACATCGTGAAATATGACTATAAATGAAAATATTAACTATCTAGTCTCAAAATATACTCAGTTGTTGCTATTGTTTTGTATGTTCCTAATCATAAATGTATATATGTGTGGATAAGGAAAGTGAACAAAATAAAAAATTACACATTTTAGTAAAAAATCCAGAATAATACTGAATTCTAAAAGGTGTGTAAACTGGTTTTAAATAGGTTTGGCGACAAAAACAAAATTCATTTATTTACAAAAAACGCAGCAGTTCTATTCATAAACATTATAAAATAACGGGATTCATTTCCTGGACTTTTGAATTATCACTAAAAAAGAAACGAATTTTGATCCTGGTGTATTAATGTCCGCAACTTTTTACACGCGTGCTGGTTCATCATGGTGAAAGGGTTTGCATTCATAGTTCCGACACTATTCACTCTGAAATACAATACTTATTTTCTGTTACGATTTTAAAGCTAAAAACCAAATCCACATGCAATTATATGCAACAAGTAATTTTTAATCAAATCATCTCCAGCTGACGTCATTTCCACTAAACTCCACTGACCGTTTGGAGCTCAGTAACTTCGACCTTTTGCTTACCTGTTGAAAAGACACTATCCATATTTCTTTCTACAAGAACTCTCCCTGTCTCTCTCTCAAAAAAATATATCAAGACCATAGTCTCACCTCTCTCGCTCTCCCTCTCTCTCTCTGGAATGAGGTGAAAAATGTACAGAGCAGAAGGCTGCAGTCCGGATTTGATTTTCATGGCTCGTATGTCTTTGAACGGCAGCCGCCCGGAGTTTCCTGCAGTTAGAGTGCCGCAAATCCCACTTGATAACTTCGACAAGCCACAGCTTTTTTTTTTCTTTGTGCACGCAACGACACAGTATTTGGTTTTTGGTTTTAGGCAAAATCATCGCCAGAAATGTTATGAAAGTTGTATATATATATATATATATTATATATTAGTGTGTCTCAATGAAGTGGTGTCACAATAGAACATCATAAAACTATAAACTGATTTTGTGAGAAAAAAAAAAGGCATCTGAATTTATTTAAACGCTTGGTGTTTAAATTATGCTTTTGGAGTAAAATATTACATTCTGCGCAACTGAGATTATATAATTGCACCTGGTAATAATAATAATAATAATAATAATAATACTAATAATAATAATAAGTTTACACTTTGTCCACATGGCCAGAAGATTTGTTTATGCAAAAATGCAGAGAAACTCGCACTCTCTGCCTGTACATCCCCCAAACTCTGATTCCCTTTTTTTCTGAATTTCAGGGTGAAATCAACAGTCAGTCTGCCTCCTTACTATATACAATATACCGCAGATTGATGATGTAAACCGACCAATCGCGCCGGCGCTGAGGAAGCTCGCTCTGTTATTTGGTAAAGGTGAATCTTGGTAAAAGGAGGGGTATGCGAAAAAAAATTTACGCTCACCAATGACCGACCACGCAAGGGGGTCACGTGCTGCCCCAAGATCGCTTCCCCTCCCCTCCCCATTCATCAGGGGTGGACTGTGTGTTGTCTTTTCAATTCATTTATCTACAGGAATGATTGCAACTATCAGTCCGAAGCAGCTCGACTCGCGGAGGAGGAGGTGAAAAGTTGGGGAAGAAGATAAACCTGCAGAAAGGACAGAGACAACAATAATCGCGCGTGATTTTGCGCGCGCGCATCGTCGGATGAACTGGACTTGGGGGGAAATATTTTCCCTCGCCACTTAAAAAAAGTAAATATAAGTAAACAGGAGACTGGAGTGTGCTTGGGTTGAATTAAGTCGGAAAGAAATAAGCTCAGCAGAGACAGTTGTTATAGAGTTGCTGTTGTCTTGTGTGTGATTTCTCTCGGTCTGCTCCTGTTGTGGGCTAAAGATGCTCTTGGACGCGGGAGCGCAGTATCCGGCGATCGGAGTGACTACTTTCGGTTCCTCCAGACATCACTCAGCGGGTGAAGTGGCGGATCGCGAAGTGGCTTTGGGGATCAATCCGTTTGCAGACGGCATGGGTGCGTTCAAAATCAACCACGGCTCCCATGAGCTCGGTACCGCCGGGCAGGCAGCATTCTCATCACAGGCGCCCGCCGGGTACGCGGCCGCGGCCGCCCTGGGACACCACCACCATCACCATCACCACGCGACCCACGTTGGCTCGTACTCCACGGCGGCAGCTGCGGCATTCAATTCCACGCGGGACTTTCTCTTCCGGAACCGGGGCTTCGGAGACGCGACAGGCGCGCAACATAGCCTGTTTGCCTCAGCCGCCGGGAGCTTCGCGGGCCCGCACGGGCACTCGGACGCCGCCGGGCACCTGCTTTTTCCAGGACTGCACGAGCAAGCGGCGTCACACGCATCCGCCTCGAGTGTGGTGAATGGTCAGATGCGCCTGGGGTTTTCTGGCGACGTGTACGGACGGGCTGAGCAGTACGGCCACGTGGCGAGCCCCAGGTCCGATCCACATTATGCCTCAACGCAGCTTCATGGCTACGGCCCCGTGAACATGAACATGGCTGCACATCACGGCGCCGGTGCCTTCTTCCGTTACATGAGGCAACCGATCAAACAAGAGCTCATCTGCAAATGGATCGAACCGGAGCAACTCAGCAACCCGAAAAAGTCCTGCAACAAAACTTTCAGCACCATGCACGAGCTTGTCACTCACCTGACCGTGGAGCATGTCGGCGGACCCGAGCAGTCAAATCACGTCTGTTTTTGGGAAGAGTGCTCACGGGAAGGGAAACCGTTCAAGGCCAAATATAAGCTTGTTAACCATATCAGAGTGCACACCGGAGAGAAACCGTTTCCGTGTCCGTTTCCTGGCTGTGGCAAAGTGTTTGCCCGATCAGAAAACCTAAAAATTCACAAGAGGACACACACAGGTAACATGCACGATTATTATTATTATTATTATTATTATTATTATTATTATTATTATTATTATTATTATTATTATTATTATTAAAGTGTCCGTTTTGCTTGCTTAGATTTATAATAATAATAATAATAATAATAATAATGTGATATGTTGGTTATATATATATTTTTTATTATTTCTGTTATTTTTTAAAATCTCAGTTTGCTAGTTTATATTTCATTTAATTAGCTATTAAATACAAAATAAGTAATGTATTATTCTTAGGTGGTCTTTCATATTACGAAATCGTTTCGTTAATTTTTGTTATTTTATGTAAAGTTGCAGAATGTTTCTTTATCCTTAGAGTAAAATTACAATAATTCTTTTGTTAACGTTAATTGAATTGTTAACGTTTGGTAGTTTAAATCGGGGTGTGCACACTTATTAAGTAAAACAAACAAAACAAAAAAATGACTGTTTTTTTCGTGTCTGTGTTGTAGGTGAAAAACCTTTTAAGTGTGAGTTTGACGGCTGTGACAGGCGGTTTGCTAACAGCAGCGACCGAAAGAAACACATGCACGTCCACACGTCAGATAAACCCTATTTGTGCAAAATGTGCGACAAATCATACACACACCCCAGCTCCCTCCGGAAACACATGAAGGTATGTAAACTAAATTATAATACATTTATTTATAGTCTGCACTATTTTTCGTGCATTTCCTCCCGCTTTAAAAAAAATATTTTTCTTTCTCTGGGGTCTCGTCGGTAAAGAGAGAGAGAGAACGCAAGGAAGAAAGTGTTTGCTACAAATACAGGGCAAGGATTAACGATTCCGCATGCGTCTTAGTTTTCCCTGTTAATTTGTTCTTTGAATATTAAAAGGTAAAGTTTCGTATAAATGTAAAGAGAAAACAAAATATGAATATACAAAATATATACCATTTTATTTAATTTTTAATTCTCAAGAATTATCAGACATTTGACATTGACAGTTTTTTTTCGTATTTATTTATTTATTTATTTAGTGTCATACCATAATCCCGTCACAAAGTGTCGTCTCACTACCCTGAAGTAGGACCCGAATTTCATGAAAAAAAAGGGGGAAAATGTATTTTTCATCACTTTACTATATTTATAGCTTACATTTTTCTCAAATTTCAGGTTCACGAGTCATCGTCTCAGGGCTCGCAACCATCTCCAGCAGCCAGCTCGGGCTACGAGTCCTCCACTCCTCCTACAATCGTCTCTCCATCCACAGAGAACCAGGGCAGCAGTTCCATATCGCCTTCAGCATCATCCACCGTGCACCACACCACCACCTCCACCCTGGCCTCAAATTTTAACGAATGGTACGTGTAAATATTTTCAACAACAACAAAAACAAAAAGACTGCAGATTTTAAGACTGCTTGGAAATGAAAACAATCAGCCTGTTCACAAGGACTCTTAGAGGAAGAGAGAGAAATAAAAATGGAGAACCCCGATTGTTTTCTGGCTATATAGCAGAAAGAAGTGTGTGCATGGACGCGGTGCGAGGCCGACAACTATAGACTAAAGCGTCTTTCCCTAATATACATATATTTTATATTTGCCTTTCCTTTTATTCCTTTTTATTTTTTTTTTATTCCTTTTTGGTTTTTTTTTTGTTTGTTTGTTTTTTTGGGGGGGGGGGGGGGGACTGCTCACCGGGGATCAGTTGCATGCTACAAGCAGGTCAAAAACCCTGCTTTTTTTGTACATAAAGATTCACCTAGTTTAAAATGTAATATTTTTATTTTGTAAATAGTCATAATACAGTTTAAGGGAATTTGTGAAAAAAATGTGGTCCCTAGATATATGGAAAAATGAGATGGCTTTACGAATATTGCGATGATTTAGTCTTGACTGAAAATGGAGAATGTTATAGTTAATGTGTACCAAATGTGAATTACTCAGTATTATACCGTCTACACGTTTACCTAACCGACTATTAGTATTAATGTGCTTTTGTATCCAGTGCAACATTTTCGTCTAAGTCCAGTCTGAGTAGCACAATTGTTGTTATTTAATGTCATGTCGATAAATTGTGTAGTGAAAGCCTGAATCGTGTCAATCTTGTTTATGTATAAGTGATATAAAATATATAAAAAAAGAACTGTCTATTGCAATGCCACTTTGCAGGAAATGATGACCTGTAATACGGTTCAGTTTTCCATATTTATCCGCATGTAAAGGATCCGGTTAACTCATGTTATAGACATAGGCCTTATCTGTATTTATGCAGAAATGCGTTTGGTAGGGTATGTAAAATTTAGTTTTCCAAATAATGTTTGGTTACAATTTCGTACAATATTAAAGCATTAAACATACAACATTCAATATGCCTTCAATATTTTTGTTTTCTCAAACACGTGCACTTAAAATAAAAAGGAAACATAAGACCTATTGGAATGCGCAAATAATAAGGAATAAAAATAAATAAAGCATTTTAGTCTTAACAGAACAAAACTATTATTATTATTATTATTATTATTATTATTATTCAACTAAATGTCGTTGATCTTAAATATCGTGAACCAGCCATATAAATGTGAAATAACAATTTAACCCTTAACACCGAAACCCCAAACTACAAATCATTCCTCTGAAACTCATTCAAACAATTCAGTCCAGGACACAATGTAAGCTGTCTCTAGTCTGCTCAGGACTCGAAGGTAATTGCATCAGCTCGCATCGCCCATTCTTTATTTCCATCACTTAATTCAGCAAGACGAATTATTTTTTTAAGTAATTGCATTTTCTATTACTATTTCAGTGTAAGCATGATTCGATCGACTCCCTAGTGTCGTGTTCACATTTAAACCAAAACGACAAGTCGTGACGAATTTTATTTTATTTTGAGTATCAACGTGGCCTCTGCTAATTTGCTGACGTCGCTTAATTGTTTTGTCTAATTATGCCCTGATCCAATAGTTTTGCAGAAGTGTGTGTGTGTGTGTGTGTGTGTGTGTGTGTGTGCGTGTGTGTGTGTGTGTGTGTGGGAAGGACGGGGGGTGTTGCACTTAAAGCCAGAAGTCTGGGAGAGTCAGCGCTATGGGCTTTTGTTCCTGACTGCTTTGCTTGCTTTGCGTGCTTGAGCGCCCCATTAGGCAGAAATCACATCAAATAGACGACTCCAACTTCAGCATGCAAGGAAAATTATAATAATGATCAAAAATAATCTTAACCTTAGGCCCGAGCGTGAAATTGAAACGTTTATTAATAGTAGGTTTATATTTAGTTTAGGGTGTAAAACGTAAAAGAAACGAAGAGCTCTCCGGTGCAAAGTAAACTCTGAATAAATACACAACTAAAAATTTAAGGTTGTGAAATTTTAAATTTTATTTTATTTACAACTAAATATTTTATATTTGTTTTGGGCGTTTTGATTTTTTTCCCACTGGGGTTTGATTTAGATCATAAAATCGTCGTCTGATTTAATTCTAAAATCATGCCTAATAAATTACTACCATCTTTGTCCAATTGAATGTTTACAATGCCTCACATTCCAAGTGAGGTTTTAGAGAGCTACCAAGGGTTTAGTTGTGTCTATATTGACGTATATGCCCCATCTGATAATTAATTATAAACGGCCGTTTTTTTTGTTTTTGCTGTGCCGTGTCCAGACTGTTCTAAATGCACACTTGAATACAATGCAGTGTTCACAACTATCTCCCATAAAAATCTGCACATGCCTGTAAAGTACGGACGACAAAAGAGAGTGGTGCAACAACAACAACAACAACAAAAAACTAACTTATAAAAAATGCATTGGATGGCTACGAGAAACCATAATAACGAATACGGTGCAATTGCATGATGTCTGAGGTGATTTTTTCCCCACTCCCAATAACATTCATATTCTCTTTTTCACGGGTTATTAGGTCTTGAGATGTGTGAGTGATGGTAATAAAATGAATTGTTCGACTCTATTTAACATTCTACATCTATTCTAAGGTTCTGGTACATTTTCATTCATGCACCGTTAGACTAGCTATAAAAAAGTGTTATGTATTGATCTATACAATGAAGTGCGCGCGCGTGTGTGTGCTATGCTTCTCATTTCTCTGTTATTGGCAGCGTTCAAATAACATTTTTATTTTGTTCACTCAATATTAAGCATCAGTTACACACACTATTTTACGGATAAAAGGCAACGTGTAGACTAAACATACATCTTAACACACTTTTAGTACAAGAACGCATTATTTTATAACTATGAAAATCATCAAACATAACTATTTAAAAAGCTGAATAGGCTAGCGTTTGTATTATTATATATATTTTTTTCCAAAAATGATTATTATTCCCACATTAACACACCACTTATCAGGTATAAGGTTTACAACATGATATTGAATTAGCATTATAAACATTTAAACCTTTCATTTTTCAATTTATGTTTGGATGTTGTAGGTTATGTGGCAGGTCGCTTTTCGATTTTAAGAAAGAAATATTATGCATTAATTGATTCTCAACGCTCTTTTAGAGCTCGCGCAATATAGTCTTGGTTTATAGTATCATATCTATAGTCGACAATGATGAAACGCAAAATTGCTTATGTGTTTTGTGTAAAAAACAGAAAAAAAACAAAATCGTGGTCAAACACATAAAATCATATACGCAGAGCAATGAGGTACTATCAAGACATTTACTCTTCACAAATATGCATGCGAAATATTTCAACGATTTAGAATTATCATTAGAATTATTTTAACTCCAGTTTAGTGGTTTAGTCTTACCTATTATCTCGAGCTACAGTAGTTATTTTTCCCATTAGTTGAAGCAATCTGTTTTGTGTGTGTGTGTGTGTGTGTGGTGGTGGTGGTGGGGGGGGTTTCTATCGAAGAAGCTATTACAACTCGAGCCCAGTTCATGCGGTTAGCACACAGTCAGTGTTGACTTCCCAACATGGCTGCAGTTAATGTCAGTAATGTGAGCACAGGAGAGAGAGAGAGAGAGAGATGCAAGATGTCACTTCATAATGTACATGCCTCAAGTGCCATTCATGCATGGCGCTGCCTAATAAACTTCAACTTATTCTTAAAGTTTTGAGAGAAAAAAATCTGAAATTTGAAGTTGCACTGATGAAAAAAAAAACTTTGAGGGAATAGGGTAAGGCATCAATTCTAAAAAAAAAAAAATTACTCTAGAAACAAACAATAACTAAACATTATAAAGTAGTTTTGTTCTGAGTAGGCATGTAAAACTTTTATAACATGTGCTATCATGGTAATAAATAACTTTTTAATGCATTCATATTATACATTTATTAACTCTTTTCGTAAAATTTCCCCTCATTATACATGACAATTGGAACAAAAACTAACAAATAAATAAATAACTAAATATAACAAAATGAATAAATGAACAAAGTACAGTGGCTTTTTAAAAGCAGTATTCACTACACTAAAATTTAAAGCTAGCTGGCATTTCTGGCCTCTTGCTTGTACATGACCTTTGGCTGACACCAGGCCTGTCGGCTTGATATGTGTGTGCTTTTACCACACTTGCCAAATAATTTTAAAAATGTCACCAATATGCATTCACCTATTTATTATCACTTTACCATAAGTCCAGAGCTTGGAGGGAAAAAAAAGTCTTGATTTCAGCATGTAAGGGAATTTAGATAGATTCTTTAATTATTCAACTATCCATAGCAGGAAGAAAAGTGGTGTGGGAATACAGAGCTAATATTACAGCAATGTGTTTGAAATTAGTGGTATGAAAAATAAGCAATGAATATTGCTTTTTAATTGAATAAATCCATATTAAATGCTGCTTTGAAGCCAAAGCAGAATTCTAGGATAGGTAACAAAATCAACTACAAATCAGCAATAAAATCAACTGAAATTAAATGAAATGCAAAAATATAATACCCTAGCTTATCTATAAAATATTAATACAATAATATAATATAATATTTTTATAATATAATATAATAATATATCTTTTTTTGTTTGTTTGTTTTTGTTTGCTTTTATTCTCCATGACAACCCTTCGGTCCACACTGTTAAAGAAAGAGCCGTCAACTAACATGAGTCATAAGGGTTTTATATGACCTCTCCAGCATCAGTCGTGTCATTATGCTTGGACCACAGAAGATTGGTGAAGGCACTCACAAGTGTGTGTTGTCATGTTCCCTTGACAGTGTTGCTAAATGGGGTCATTCCAATTAGTTGTTTGTGACAGCAGCGTAGACTTCTTGCAGGGATGCTCACACTATATGTTGTCATGTCATGTCAAGGGATTGGAAACCTACACATCCCAATGCCCTTATCCAGAAAACATGTGTCTTGTGCATATTCACATTTGTGTCTCTGTGAATACGGCATAAGCACACATTAGCACATTGAATTATATTTATATAATATATAAATATGATCCATTTTAGATTATTGCTTAATTCCTCTGTTAGAAGCGAAACAAATGCTTGACCCTTCTATCTATACTAAGTGTGATGATACTCTCATGTGTGAGAAGCAAAATGAATATGAATACCATATTATTACATATTGCATTTCCTTACCTGTTCTTTCATCAGAAGCGAGCTCTATAAAGACAAATATTTCTCTCATGCCATCTCATTACGTCAGACGGTATTTTATTTACCCGTCACAGATGAGGCAGCTTGTGGACATCTGCTCTTTTAATTGCATCTCATCAGTATAATAAATGATAAAATCTGGAGGTGAAGCAGTAGATTGGAACACTCAGATAATGGCACTTCAAATAGTGCCTGGAATGGTTATTTGTTAGGGGAGTAATTTGTAAACTTAATGCACTTTATAAAAACAGCATGTTTCGTGTCTTTGTGTGCTTCACTGGACAAACATTAGTATGAATTTATAAGAAATGCATGGGTAAATCCCTGGGCTCCAGATTAACAAATACATTTAGTATGTCTTGTTTGCCCCTTCTTTTTTCACCAGCCTTTGTTTCAGAACATCAGACAATTTTACATCACACTTAGCATCCTTTACAAGCATACTGTGACTACATGAAGCACGTTTCCCCCCATCACAGGTGATGTAATAAAACTAACAGAAAGCAACTGCTCCACTATTAATTCAGAAATGCTATTTTATGTGAAATAACATGGATGCAAGAAACTTTTTTTAAGCTCTTGATTAGAACTGAACACAGAGAACTAATTAAAATATGCCGTAAACAATTCGCCCAATTAACATAATCACTGACCTCATTAATATCGTGCACTGAACCATAGAAGAGAAAGGTTTTTGTTTTATAATTAGACACCGAAGATTTGTTTACAATTCCAAAAAAGTGCTGATTTCATCATCAGACATTCTACGTCAAAACTTCCATTGCAGAGAAAATATTTAGACTGTGTTTAAAGAGATATTAATTAATATCTTGTTTTGATGGACAATTTGTGATCTCTAGATCAGCAGGAATCATTCTTGTTGTCCATTGAGATTCCTTGAAATCAATGTTTTGTTTAATGTAAAAAAAAAAAAAAAATACTTCATTATGATCTCCTCATGGGAAAAAAAAATCTGATATACGCATGTGTGTCTGACTCACTCTCTGACAGAACCAAAGAGTTTCTTCCTCATAACAGAACAGTTCTTCATGGATCTAGTGCATGCTCACATCGAATGGAATGGATACATCCTTTTTTGTTCAATATGCTATGTCTCTCAGCCTTAATTGAAATGCATGGGTAATTATGATCTGTGCCATCAAGTGATTTAATTTACCAACCCATACTGAAATGAGATACATCGAGGACACCAGGAAAACCCTTAACTGGGTAAAAAAGGCTAAATTTCAGCAGATTTTAATTGATTATTTTGGTTCATAATTTGAAATTTGTATAAGGTAAATAAATAATTTATTTATTGTAGAGTCTTTGAAATGTATTGATTGTCAGTGAACTGTTATAATGTTGTATCATACCATACACATCATTTAAATTAAGGTTGTATTGGTAAAAAAAAAAAAAAAACAAAAAACGAAGCATGTTTAATGTAGCTCTTTTACCGTAGCACTGAATCTGACTGATCTGATGGTACTGATACATTTTCTATAAAAGCAGCTCTGACAGTGTTTGCAGGTGAAATTCAAATCATAGGTAAACATTATGTTGTAAAACATTATCGTCTCTATGGTAACAGCAAATTATGGTGGACGCACCACCACAAAATCTTCAGGAGATAGGAATTTTTGGCTTCCCATTTTTTGAAAGACAGTGAAAGAGTGATTGTTTAGAGGTTCTACAATACATGTGATAACAAAAGGCAACACCATATTTTGCTGACTAAAGCAAATTGTTGGTAACCAAAACCCATCAGGAAATGCGATTATAGAAGCATGGTTATGTGCGGTGACCTGAAGCTAAGAAGGTTTACAAGATCTGCATTCATCCTTCAACTATCTGGGACCAAACACCTTATATAATGCTGAGAGCTTGAAGATCATCATCTCAACGAAATTCTTCTTCTTCTTCTTCATCTCTTCATGTACTCATGCCAATCCAGCCATATACATTAAATTATCTCTAAACACATTCATAGCATGTAGCATGTTATAATTAATTCATGAGCATTATACACTATAAGCATTATTTATGAGTAAAATTCATTACTGGTACAAGTATATAGGTATGGTTATAGTAAATTATTAACTACATGCATGTAAGTAGTGTATATAACAATTTAGAACAACAGAATAATTCAGTTGTTCAGTTGTAGACTGCATTAACACTTTCTATGATGATCAAATCAATAATAAATTACAAACATTTATATAACGTAATAATGCATTTATAAGGTATTGTATACAGTGTGTTCATACCAATGTATTACACTTTATAGCTCTCCTTAATATACTCTATGCCTTTTAACACAATACATTATTACTAGTACTCATCACGTTATATCACCATGACTAACTATACTACTTATAAAAAATATTTTTTGTAACACTAAATAAATGCATTATCGACATCAATACAAATTGTAATGCCATTCTAAATAATAATTACAGTGTGTTTAATGCCTCATAAATGCATTATAACATTGTATGAACATGTTTGCTAGTTTATTATATACATGGCCTTTATCCAACATATTACCATGAGTTGTCTTAGAAAGTAAAGTATGCCTTCTTGATGATGTCACTGGGATCATTCATTTTTGAAAAAAAAAATAATGCAATGGTTTACTTGGTTTTGTTGTGATAACATATTATAAACACTATTAATATTTCACCAGGTTGACAATTTAAAGTGAAATAGATTTCCCTAAATGGTTATAATAATCATATTCCTGCATTATAAAGTATTCGAGAGTGTATAATGCCTCATGACTGCATTACAACATGGTATGATTTTTATTCATTTTTTAAAAAATAAATATGACATGATACCCTATACTGACCGATGAATTTGTTTACAATGTATTACAATGTTTCCATAAAGAATATGTACAGTATAAACAGAAGAATTTATTAATGCCTGCAGTAGCAGTGTTTATAATGCGTTTTTATGCTTAAATTAAGTGGTGCCATAAAGACACAAAGGCTTCTTTATAAAGTGAAAAAAAAATCTTCTCCAGGATTCCCAGGTTTACTAATAATCTCCCTGGTATTAGAAAACAAGTCAGAAGTTTGGCTTCTTTGTTACCAATGGTATTTCATTGTGTTATGGACACTATTTCCAATGCTTAACAATCCCTAATGCCTAATAAAGACATTAAACGTAAAATATTTTTTATAAAGAAGTTATGAATGTGTATAATGTGTTATGACATCATTATGGCATAATAGTCATAGAAAGTGTTACTGATTATTTTTTTTGTTTACTATAAATTTGAAATCAGGTTCTCACAAGTTTTGCTACCACATTTCCTACAACCCAGAATATTTTAATAACGGCAATTCTGATGTATCCTGATATTTCTTGCCATGCACTCACAAGATGTTACAATCGACAAGATTCATCACAGTGGACATCTTTAAAAATATGGACAAAACAAAAGGGAATTGTAGTTTACAATGAAGATCACAGAACAGTAGTATAGCCACAGAATATCTGTTTCAGGTAACTGATTTTTTTTTTATTTTAACACAGGTATCAACAAACCCTAAACTCATTCTTTCTTTATTCCACATATACTAAGAGCTTTTTGGCCTTGAGAACATGTTCTTTGAGACATCATTATAGAGCTATTAAATCCCCATGATGATTTGAACAGTGTTGTTAGCAGTGCATTGTTCTCAAATAAAACACAGCACATATCTATAACCAACATAACATTTGGTAGTTAAGTTGAGATTTAAGATCAGGTTGAAAATTTCCTTCATACTACATGTGCATGTTTAATAATGACATAGATAAAAAGTGCAATTATTAATGTTGTCTATTAATAATTCATGAAATAAACACCGTTTATATTGCTCTTTATAGCGGTCACTGTGTTTTTTGCCTACATGTTACAATATAGACTGCAATAAACATTCCTGAATATGAATGGGACTATGAAGACTAGCCCAAAATTTGGAAAACATAAGGAGCATTGGCAGTCTGTATTCTGCAACCAGAGCATGATTGATAATTATCGTCCCAGAATGCTCTGGCTTGGTCCAGGTGGCAGCCATTTTTTATGTTTCTTTCTCTTTGCTCTAATTAATTACTAATTGTTTTTAGCACCTGCACTGGCAGAGCAGGGCCATATTTTTAAAAGACATTTTTAGAAGTGTTGCCTTACACCAGAAAACCAGAAGAAATTTAGGACATAAACTGCTATTCTCACACTAACCTGACCTCAAAACAGTCACTGTATTATTAATGTGTGTTTTATAAGTTTAAATGACTATGTCACATGGCTAACGATAGCAATTTTGAATGCTAATAAAGATAATTCTTGCAAAACCATGGAAAAATATATAAAAGAAAACAAACAAATGCTTTGTGCGCAAGATGCACAAATTCAGACGTCTGGGGGAAGAGTGCATGTCGCCTCACCACAGCATGAGACAGTATGTGTCTTTCCATCAGCATCTGTCTTTAGAAGAAAACAAAATCTGCCCTTCACCAATGACGACGGGAGTCCCTGTTGTTTGATTCGAGTCCATCACGTTATTGATTCTCTGACGGCTCTGAACAAGCAGCCTGGCAGATCAGCCTACTACACGCACCATATGTCTACTTTAACATTATGTACATATACTGTATATATATACTG
>JAQQZS010000033.1:31977565-31988739 GCA_030068045.1 Platyallabes tihoni | reverse complement strand
CAGCACCATGCAGGACAGACGAGCTCTACAGAGGGTGGTGCGATCAGCTGAGCGCATCATCCTCACCGAGCTCCCTGCACTCAGTCTACACCAAGCGGTGCTGGACCAAGGCCAGGAAGATCGTGAAGGACCTCAACCATCCCAACAATGGACTGTTCACTCTGTTGCGGTCTGGAAAGCGATTTCGCTCCATGAAGGCCAACACAGAGAGACTGAGGAGGAGCTTCTTCCCGCAGGCGATAAGGTCTTTCAACCACACCACCATGCTGAACTAATACAATCTTTTTAACATCCATGGACACTATGGACACACTCACGCACACCTACACTTACATGTTTATGTTTACATTCTGGACCATTGCACAAAGACACTTTAAATAAGTCACCTTAATAAGACTTTTTATGCATATTTGCACTCCCTCTTTCTTACACCAAATTTCTAAATTTTTAAATGTTCTATTGTACAGTATATTTCTTTTTTTTTAATTTCTATTTTTATGTACAGTATAATTCTATTTTTATTTCTATTTTTATCCTAGTTAAATTTAATTTTCTATCATATTTCTTTTATTCATATTTATTTGTTATAAGCTTTAATTCTCTTTTTAAGGTCACTGGCACAAGCCTGTATAAATATTTCACTACATATCGTACTGTGTATGACTGTGTATGTGACAAATAAAATTTGAATTTGAATTTCCCCAAATGGGCAATGCACTTTTGCATGAAAATGTTGCTCATCAGACCAGACCATCTTCCTTCATTGCTTTGTGGTTCAGTTCTGATGCTCACATGCCCATTATAGATCCTTTTGGTGGTGGACAGGGTCAGCATAGGCACTTGACCAGTCTCAAGCTGCACAGCCCTTGCTGCAAGCTGCGATGCCCTGGATGTTCATACTTCTTTCAGAGCCAGCATTCACTTATTCAGCAATATGTGCTACATTGGCTCTTATGTGGGATCAGACGAGCTAGCCTTTGCTCTTCACATGCATCAGTGAGCTTTGGCTGCCCATGACCCTGGTGCAGGTTCGCCAGTTTTACTTCTTTGGATCAGTTTTGGTAAGTACTAACCACTGCAAAACTGGAGCACTCTACAAGATCAAACATTTTTAAAAGTCACCCAGTTTGTCTAGGCATCAGAACTGTGCCCTTGTCAAAATGGTCCAGATTCTTAACCATAATGCAGTAACATGAGGGAGATTGCAGCCTGTGAAAAAAAAATTCTGCATATGCTACTACTACTACTGTATTATTGCTTTATTTCTATAGTCCAGTATCGAGCTCCGGAAACTCAGTCCTTTCACAATTTGAAATTCCTTTCCCTCTACTGATATACTTTGTGACATTTTTGAAAAAGGAAGCCAAAAATGAATTGAAGTTGTCTGTAAATTGATTATGTAACACGTTTAAAACAGATCATGTACATGAAGTGTTTCTATTATTTCTATGTAGTCCCATGGATCAATTGAATCTCTGGTTGTCTTCAAGCATACGAGGTTCCTGAAGAACCAGTGTGCTTGTTACTTGCTTTCACACTGACATCATTTTCACAGCTCTCTTTTGACTTGTGCTCGTTGTGCTTTAGCACTAGAGGTGATGCTAGGTGTTACTGGATCTTTCCACTGGAGGATTTTCTGTATTGGCTGCCAAACTCTTCAAGCACCACATCTTCTCTCTATCTTTCTCTGTGGTTGTTTAGAATAATAGCATTTCCAGAATAATCCAATTTTTATTATCAGAATGGTAAATAGTGACTAACTACTTTTTCTTTCTTCTTTCATATTATTTGTTTTAGTAAACTAATTGGCGATAAATGTAAGTACCTTACAAATCTGTGATCAGAAGAAAAAAAAACCCTAATTGGGTGTTTTTATAAAAAACTATTTTATTTAAGTACTATGGATATAAATAGGCAGTATTTATGATTTAAATTCTGTAAGTCAAAATAGTTGCTATAATCTCACATCTTGTAGCAGCTATAGTCATTCCCTCGTCAGCTCCTTGTTTTCCTTCTCTTTCTCTGAGTTAATAAGATTAAATCACAGCTCTTCTGTGACTGAGAAAGCACTCATCTCCAAAGACATTCCTGTGACATAATTCGTGTTAGTAAGGTGTCAAGTCACTAGGAACCACCAGAACGGCTTCATTGCACCTCGGCATCGATCTTACTTCTCAAGAACTGTACAGAAGCAGTGCACATAATGATCTTCTCTCAGTTGGTTTTGTGATGATGATTGGGAAAGAGATCTATAACATGTCATTCCAAAATCTTCCATAGTTGCTCAGAGTGTGAAAGCCATAGCATAGTCTTTCATCCTCATCAAACTATTAAGTAACTATTAAGACTGGGATGAGGGTGGAGGCATCCGGGAAGAAACCATGATCCATTAGAATAAAAATGTTTCATCAGAGGATAAATATTCCCTGTGACAAGTGGACATCTAAAATGAGAGAGAGAGGCATAAAGCATATACAGACCTTTATTATCATCATTATCATTTATTTATTCTTTGGATTTTTTGGTGATTATGTTCACCTTTGTATTAAAGATTTGGCGATGGGCGGCACAGTTTCCTGCACCTCCAGGTTCCATTCCCGCCTTGGATCTCTATGCACAGAGTTTTTATGTTCTCCCAGCTTTGTAGGTTTCCTCTGCTTACTCTGGTTTTGTCCCATAGTCCAAAGACATGCAGATGAGGCTATTCAACATTCCCAAATTGCCCTTTGAATATGAATGCTTGTGTGAATATGTGTGTGTGTGTGTGCCCTGCAATAGATCAGTACCCTGTCCAGAGTAGACCCCGCCCCCCATGCCCTAGGTCTCCTGCGATAGGCTCCAGGCCCTTGCGATTCTGTATATAGGATAAAACAGTATAGAAGATGAGTGAGTGAGTGAGTGAGAGAGAGAGATTTGGCTACATAAAAAGATAATTTACATGAAAATTCTACTTTTGCTTTCTGCTTCTGCGATCCAGAGGTCACACCGTTTGTCACTCAGTACAGTAGCTTCAGTTCACAGATTCCAGCTTGTGCAGGTAGCATTACACACTCTGAAAGCTTTTACACATCCACTTCAACTATAGACATGCTGGCCTGGTCCCTTAGGCCAAGTGTTTTGCAGGGCAGGGATTTGATTAGTCGATTTGGGGGCGTTGGGGTAGAGTGAAGGCCATGCTCTAATGCGGCCAAGACAATAGGGCTTCACTAATCAGGGACCTCAAGGTTGCAGTAAGGTTAATTGTAATGCAGGTGGTACATGGGGAGGGGGTGAAAACGAAGTGTTGACTGCTTTACTGCACAAGCACACATTGTGTTTTTAACATCAGGCCCCTGGGGCAAGGATTTGCCTTTCTGTCCCCTGTTCTCTCCCCTGTGTCCCCTTCACCTTTTAATCTCTTATTATTCAACCATTCTCTTTCGGCCCACCGTGTGTTAAAGAAAACCTTTTACAAATGTCAAAAAGGAAATGTAAATATTGAGCCCATCATGCTTTGCAATGGCTGTTGTGATGCGAAGAGAGGGCACTGTTGGCCCTGCAGTGGCATTGGTGCTACGTTTTACATTCACCAAAAGTGACCCTTTGTATCATTGTTATTTGTTTAAATCGACAGGATTGAAAGAACTTCTCTAAATAAGAAGGTGTCGTTGAAAAGAAGATGGCATGGCATCCCTCTGTCGTTTACGTTAGCTTTGTTAAACATCTTAACATCAGTCTCTACTTAGTTTGCTTTAGCCTCAATTGGTTATAAGGGCTTATCTTAATTAGCGTGCTCTAGGAGGTACTTGCAAAATTAAGATTTTGTTTTGTCTCAATAAAGTGAGTATTTATTCTATCTAGTCTTGATATTCCCCAGCATTCAGGTTCATTACTTTAATGCCTTTCATTAATTAAATATTTTGACATTATATTACAAATTTCGATATATTTTGGTGTAAAACTTTATTTTGTTTTATTTTGCTTTGTTTTCTTCTTTATGAAGAAGAAGGAGAAGTTGTTCAGTCAGTGTTTCTAGCAACACGCAATGAATGCATCCTGTTAATCCAATCACAATGTGTGTCCACCTCATTGATTAACATTTATTTAACTAATATACTACGTCAACGATAGAAACAGACAGTTAACCTTCTTCACTTAATGGGCAGCTCTTCATGCCTGTTAAGTGACTCTCCGTCCCTCCCTCTTCACATCTTTGTTTGTCCCCCTCCTTCAGTCCCCCCTTTTTTCCCTTCTTAGTCAATAAATACTGTGACGACACTTCAAAGCTCTCTGTTGGTGTGATGCCTTTTATGTTAAACATGTTTTAGTAAGACCCAGTTGTTAAAAAGAATGAAGGAGCGTTAGCAAAGGACAGATGAAAGGCAAAGATCTTATGAAGAGAGAAAAGGAGAGGAGAGGAGAGAAGAGAATAAGGGGAAAAAAAACATGGCCTTGTGTGCCAACCTGGCTAACCAAATGCTTGGTCTGTTTATTCAGCTGAGAATTGGATCATGGCCAGTGCATCTCAGTCTCACGCCATCATCCTCTGCACAGCACATGTGGGCAAAATACTTATACGTTTGCATTTGATAACATGACAAATGAGATGGCGTAGAACTGCAGGGGGAGACGCCGGCGAGACAGTGGAAAAGCAACGCGGCAGGACGAGAGAGTGGCACTTTATTTCTGCCGAGCCCTTCTCCTGTCAGGCCAGGCGCTTTGAGAGGGCCATTTCGCATTCAAGTCACTGTTGTTTCTTTTCATAAAACGTTCTGGGAGAAAGACATGCTCAAAGAAAAAAGAAGGCGGTCAAAAAGAAAGCAAGAAAGTGCCAGGGAAGGAGGGGGGTGTGGATGGGTGGGGGCGAAGGAAAAAAAAAAAACGTTACAATGATTTTCTTTTTGGCAAAAAAGGCGAACAAAGGCACTGTAGAGTGAATTGTAACAGACAAAAACGTGAGTTCCAGTAGGTCACAGAGTCACTGAAGACACAGAGGGGATCTTGTGCCTGAGCTTAAAGTCTCTGGAGCTTGAGTGGGCTGCATTACTCCCAACTGTTTTCCCTGGCTCCTAGTGACCACATCATGAGCCATCTCCTGCCTGTGCAGGAGTAAGAAGCGCTTTGATTTAGACACTGACGCAACACTGCTTGCAAAAACAACCCCCAAATATTTTATTCCTGTGCTTTCAGCTTAACTTTAATGTAAAAGTTTCTATCGTTCAAATAGCAATAGCACACTGACTATGTATGTTGAAACAGAAACACTGCTTTCATGTCTCCTTTACCCATTTAGGACCAGTGTGAGTAACAGACCTTGATTTAAAAAAAAAAAGAAAAGAAAAAGTAACACTGTTTTGCCCATCATCTTACATTTAACAAACGAAATTGGATATGTGACAGCAATCGGGATGAGAAAAGCCAGTCGTCTGATTAAAGAGGCATCATTACCTGTGCATTTGAGACATCCGGCACGTCCCCATGCATCCGTCTGGCATAGACATGGGCAGGAAATCCATCACTCCTTCTGCTTCTTAAATACGTCTGAAATCTAATATGTTGCTACACGAGTCACTTGAGAGATGAGAGAGAGTAAAAATCAGAGAAAAATCAGCATACTTACTCTACCTGAGTGGATCAGGTCATGACAGGTGTGAGTGCTGAGACTGGCTTGATCAACCTGACATATTTTTTTTTTTTGGACAGTTAATTTTTTTTTTCTTTTTTTGCCTGCACTCATCATGTCCTAATCAATATGACGTGCCCAATGCACTCACTTTATTAATATTCATGCGTTCATTAGCATGAGGCTGGCACCGGAGCTGGCGCTAATGTAGCCACTCGATGCAAACATTGTTTCTAGGGAAACCAGCTTAATGAGGTGCCTACGGTAAGGGTGATACTGTAAACAGATAACACCTTCTCACAGCGCTTTGCTTACCTTGCTTTATCTCTCTCTCTCTCTCTCTCTCTCTCTCTCTCTCTCTCTCTCTCTCTCTCACACACTCACTTTTGCTTTCTCTCGAGATGGCACCTGCAGCTGCAAGGTGCAGGTTACCATAATTTCAATTTAAGAGTGTGAAATCCCTTTGCATGTCAACTCCCTTTGCAATTTACCTGCCACCAACTACATCTGTTTCACAGCTGTCTGCTTCATATAAAATCCTCCTAAAACTAAGTTGAGTGGGTATAGGTGGATAGATGGTTGGATATGGTGTGGATGGATGAAGAGATGCTTTGGTGGGTCAGATGAATGTAAGAGGGTGGATGGGTGGAAGGATAGATGGATGGATGGGGAAAGACATGGGTGAAATGTTGTACAGATGCTGGAATAGGTGATGGGTGAATTGAGGAAAGGATAGATAGGTTGGATGTTAGTATGGATGGATATACAGTAGGTGGATAGATGTAGGTGGTAGGGTATGGTGTGGATGAGTGAAGATATGTTTTGGTGTTAAGGGTGGGTCAGATGAATGGATGGATGATGGATGGATAGGTGGATAGATGTTAGGATGGAGAGATAGATAAACAGACATGATAGTGATATTACAGCTTTTGGAATTTTTGCCTGCACTTACCGAACCAGTTCCGAGCTAAACCAATCAGTGCGCTCTCCCTCAGGTACTACACCATCCCACGCAGAATATGCAGTGTGTGTAAGGAGGTTTGGAATAATGGGAGCAGAAATAATAGCCTGGGAGAGACAGAAGCCCAGGGAGGGGCGAGTGTAAAGTGGTGCTGGGGAGGCACTGTAGGTTGGGCTGGATAATTGTGTCTGCTTAGCCGATAAACGATGTAGTAAATGCCATCTGGCATACATCATCCAGGGATTAAAAAAGAGAAAGAGGGAGAATTGATCCTGCTGAAGGAAGGCAAAAAGGTATGGTGAATAGATGAGAAAAGTGTAAATATAATCATAACTGAATAAAGCTTGTGCTGTAGATGACTGTATTTACTGTATTTGATTGTTGAGGCTCTCTAAGGAAAAAAAGCCTACGTGAATACATTGTGGAATATAATTTAAGATGTAAAGAATAAAGGACAACTACAGAGAATCAATGTGTAAATTATAACATATAGGGAAGGTCAAATATTTTCCTCTAACAGCACATTGAAGAGTTTTATGACTCTTATACCACGGCGGTTTCCCAGTATTTCTTTATTAATTCAAGAAGAATGTCAAACTTTTAATTCATTTCAAGTTGTATTTAATATAAACAGAAATCTTTGATTGTTATTGTCCCTGATTGACAGTCCGCTATTGGCCTGCCATACTTTTATCCTCTATAAAATTAATAAGACAAAAACAAAGTGTCATATTAAAGCAAATCTGACAGATTTGACTACAGATTAACACTATATAACAGTTACATTTTTTTTTGTACTTTCTCAAGGAATACTTTATTCATTACCTTTGAACTACAATCAATGCTGCTGTAATAGAAAATAAATCTCTGACAAACCAAAATCAAGAATTCTGGTTGCATAAAATATATTAAACTGGGATCTCAGTGCATAAAATAACATCAGCCTTTTCGTGATTAATTGTGAGTCTTAGGATCTGATTCAATTTTTTAGTTGTTTTTAATTTTATCACTTCATTTATATGTATGACAAATTCTTAACACAGTAAACATGCTTGTTAATTTCTGCATCATAGTCAGTTCATATTGCAGCATGGATTAGATGTACAACACAGATAAATTCCAAGATGTGATTACAATGCAGCTAGCATGGAGCCGTGAGCCAGACACACCCACTGTTTACAGTATCATGTCTCCGTTTGCAGTGCAGTAAACAGGTAAATCAGGTAAAAATTCTGGCGTAAAGCTACTCTTCAAGCCTTTTTGTTTTTCATAAAGTCTGTGCAAGCATAAAAAAAAATCATGCCAACTTTGTCTCTAAACTTTAAAAAGACGTTAAGAGTTTTAAACCAACATCAGACAGTTTTTTGGTCTCTTGTTGATGTTGTCTTATTCCTGGAAAAGAAAATATACTTATTTACCTGAACAATGTGTTAGTGCTGCTTGGGGGTGTGTTCATTAGGTCTCATATCATACAGCTGTTATGGATCTATAAGAAATTAAACCCAAGACAAATAACCAAATTAGTATCAATTTAGAAATGTGAAAACTATTTTACTTCACTCTTCCTTTACATCCTTTATCCTGTTCAGGATCGCAGAGTGGCGCATACAGGTACATGTCCATTGCTAGGTACACAAATACACACACACCAGGAAATTTGGAAACACCAGTTACTGTAGCTTAATCTGCCTGTCTTTGATCTGTGGTAAGAAACCAGATTATCTAGAGGAAACCCACCAAGCATGGGGAGAAAATGTACTCTACGTACACAGACCCAAGGCAGGAATTGAACCCTCGACCCTGGAGACGTGAGGCCACTGTGCTATACCACAACCCCCACCATGCCACATACTGTATGTAACATCATCTTGAATAAAATATTTTGTGTGGGTGGGGGGCAGCTTTGGTGCGGTCCAAATGATATACATCACAAAATTGTCAAACACAATCTTGTGAAATGAAAAAGTGAGCGTAGTTTTAATCATTAATGGTGACGAGATTTTATAAAATATTGTGATGAGTCTTGCTTGCCTTGTTGTCTGTTGTTATTAACTGTATTATTGTTCTGCATAATCCTAATTCCTCTCAATGCAAGTGTTCCTGTCCTGATGATTCTGATTCCTCGTCAACGGAAAAAAAGGAAATAACTGAGCAGGTGCAATTAATGTGTGCTGAACATGAAGCGTCTGATTTTTGATTACTGAAAGGAGCTATGCTTTCTTGAGGTTTTTTTTACTAAAAAAAAAAAAAACAAAACGTTAAATTCTTTACAACAGTGTTTACAGTCAGAAATGGTTCCAAGTAACACCAATGCAGAAGGTTATACACTCTTACTTTTCAAATGAAACTTAAAATTCAATTTTAGAACCAAAACCAGCGCAGCCCCTAATGCTAATCTTAATCCTAACGTAGTTTAATCTTGTAACTTTCCATCTGACTTGAGTTGCATAACTTCCTTTAAAATTACCTTCTGTTATAAATGCTTCAGTATCTACATGGATCAACACTTCCTGAGGGTTTTAGGCCGAACACCGTCTACCGGCCTTTTAAAGTGACGGGATTAATCAGATGCATGTTCTGAGAGTGAGGGAGGGAGGCATAAAGACAGAGGTTACATGAAGGCCATTGCTTTGTTGTTTTGTCTGCAGTCAATATTCATAATCTGTGAAAAGAAAAGGAAAAAAGAAAAACATTTTTGTGCAGCTTTATAAGGAGGGAAAAAATGTCAATTGAGTCACTCCAGAGCTGCATATCTAATCAAATATGAATAAAGCCACTTAGGAGGCCATTCTGCTCTTGTTATTGTGACATTTCAATGAGACATGAAATCTCATCTCACTGTCGATGTCAGCTCCACTCAGCAAAAAGACAATACGCGCCTGACCTTTACAAATAAACTTGTGCCTCGATTTCATTAAAGGCTCCACTTACCCAATCGTTTGCACTCTATAAATCAGTCCAAGTGAATCTATTTTGCATTGCTTAATTGAAGGTCTGTTTTTTTTTTCTTTTCTCGCTGTATAAGATCTTGATGGAGGAGTGTGTGGTGATGGATGAAGAGATCAGTGCAAACCGTTTCAGGGAATCAGGTTGAGATTGATCAGTGCCCTATGGGAGAAAGTCAGAAGACTGGATATGGCCTTCACGCCACAACTCCCAGATTACAGCCTTAACAACTCAGTCTCTCTTTCTTCTCCGTTTTTCTCTCTAATGGCAACGTACGTATATCTTTATGTGTGTCTGTGTGTGTGTGTGTGTCTGTGTGTACAAGGCTGGCAATGGATGAGCCGCTTGCCTGTGAATTGTTCCTGTGTCTTTCATGAACTTCCATCAGTGGCTATTTCAAGCGCTGCTATTGGGCCCGTTTGTTCAATTTAAAAGGTGGGCGATTTATAGGCGTAGCCCGCGGAGCCTTCTGTAATCCCAGAGGACATTTTTGTTAGGGCTTAGCTGTGGCCTTAGCGATGCCATGGTGCAATACTGTAAACCGACTTCAAAGAGTGTATTATTTTCTGACGTAAAGAGCATGAAGTGCGTAATGTCTTCACGGCACTAGAGAAACCAAAGGACTGACTTTCCATCTGGATCCGTCTTTGTCTTTTTCTTTCTTTCTTTCTTTCTTTCTTTCTTTCGTAGCATCACTTCTGTCTGTATATTTCAGCTTTAAATAGAACCCAAGGCAGAAAAAAGTAGAACTGTGCATGTGTGTGCGCGTGCGCGTGTGTGTGTCCTGGATGACTCTATAGATGTGTGTGGGGTAGGATCAGCCATATAAATGTCACATGGGATGTCAGGATGTGTGTCATTTAGCCTGACCCCTCTATGAAGTCTGCTATTTCCCAAGAAAAAATAAAAAAATAAATAAAAAAAAAACACCAAAAATAGTGAAATGCATAACATGCTGGAAATTCTGTGGTAATTTAAATATGAATGCATGATATTTTACAAATGCAATTCCATTGTTTTTAGCAGTGAAATATTTCACATTGCACTGTACATTTTAGTAGCCCAATTTGAAAAATTAAAAAAATCTTGCAAATCTTGGCCATGTTATTGTTATTGATTGTCCTGTTCACTTTTAAGCTTTTAGAAAAAATATCACCAATAGGCCTCTATTAGCATTTGTTGCTTTTGCAATTTTGACCACTAGGTGCAATAATATCTTAGGAGCCAACCATTGAATTCAATCCAATTTTATATGTAAAGAGCTTTAAACAATGGTCATTGTCACAGTGCAGCTTTACAGAATCAAAAGAAAATATGGAAATGTGTATGAAATGTGAGAAAATATTCGTTTGAATCAAATCAGATTGATCAGATATCACTACATAAGTAGGGCCGTGAGAGCATTGCACCATGATGCCTGACATGTAGAAAGAAGAAATTCAATTAGAAGTGATTTGGAATGAGGACTTTATAATTTCATTAATGAAAGATTAATCAAAGGCCAAAGACAAGTCCAACAGGATGAGAAGTGATGGAAAACCAGCATCAGCCGACATTAGCAGGTCATTCGTGACTCGCTGTGGCAGGAGCGGAAACCAGACTGGAATTTCTCAAACAAATTATTTTGTTTTAGATGAGACTGAAGCTGTGCAGCAATTACTTTTT
>JAQQZS010000033.1:31871112-31908331 GCA_030068045.1 Platyallabes tihoni | reverse complement strand
AGTGTTTCCGTTTGTGCGCGCAGGCGCTGTGTGTGTGTGTGTGTGAGGCTAGAGTAAGTGGAGACTCTTGCTTTCAGTCCCTCCTGTCTCCCCCTTCTCATCTTACACATTAAAACTTTCTCCTTTCGTCTGAATTAAACACACACATTAACGGAAAGACTGTTGTTCTCTCCTAAATTATTAAAGCTTCTCCGCTTTATCTTTAATGTTGCTCGCAACAGCGAATTCATCGTAAACCAAGACAATGCTAATTTTTCAAGTCAAAATTTATTAAAAATCTTTGCTCGTCTTGCGAAACACTCATAAACTGCGTTACTCGTAATCCGAGGTTCCACTGTATTATTATTTTTTTATTCTAATGATGTCCTCCTTCACTTGCATAGACACTCTTTGGACCTCATGTTACGAGTTTGAGTGAACAGCTACCAAATGCTGTACACTCGAAGGCCTTTTATCTTATTCATCAGTCATGGAGTAACGAGGGAACAGACCAAACATGGCCATGCAGCTGGGATCTAATCTCATTTTTCAGGTGATACTTTATGCTGGCCTGTGTTCACTGGGCCTCCATAGGCACCCACTGTAAAAGAATCAGCTATGGGCTATTTACATCACCATTCACAAAGTAATTACAAGGCTATTTAATATAATACCCAGACAATCAGAAGAAGGTGATAACATGCAATTAAAATGTGTTTCCGAGGACTGGAGAGCCGAGCGATGTTCCGTAAGCCATCTGACTCTGACGTCCTGAAAGATAAAGTGCCCGTTGCCTAGAATGTCAAACTGTAGTGCTTTAATCTGATTATTTTCAATTAATATGCATGTATCCCTGTCCTGTGTTCAGTGGCGGTATTGACATTGATAAATTGAGCTCAGCGTAGTAGAATTTGTCCAGGAGACACTCCATTTCAATGAACGTCGCTCTTCTTTGCCTGGAAGCTGTATGTGATCTAACCTGTTCCCCTTACTCTCTCTCTCTCTCTCTCTCTCTCTCTCGTTCTCTCTTTTTTCGCTGAGAAATGCATACAAACTAGCCACCCGGATCATCTTTAGGAAAGGGGCGTCATGTCAGACAGTAATCCTAAAGGTCAGGGGTATAAATAGTGTTCAAATATAATTGTTTGTCACATCATCTCTCCATGATGGCGAGTTAGTCCCCAGACAGCCTGTTTGAAGGAGGCAGACAGCCATGGATGACAGTCACGCTGGGACACACTGTCCTCAGCCTGCAGGTCCGGAACCACCAAACGGCCTGGCTCTTGGGGAATATGTACGTCTATATGAATGCACCGCATGGCCGAATGTACCATGTATTTTATGCAACACCAAGGCTCATTATAATCCACTTGAGTCAATTTCTCAGCTCATACATTTACCCATATCATGAATGTATGATTGTGTGCGTATGTTTGAGTGTGTGTGCGTGTGTGTGTGTGTGTCAAGAGCCAGGCTGCATGGTCACAATCGAGTAGGCCGTACTTTTTACCCTGCAGCGCTACAGTAGTCACTGCTCTCAAATTGAAACATCTATCGCGCTCGACTGGCTACTCCAGGCAGAAAGCTAAAATATGAATTGTGTTTGCCCCCCTCATGGGCTGATTATCAAGCAACGGCTTTCTCTGTTTCATGGTGGTCCCAGGAACCGAGTACCAAAGAGGCCAAATGGGACGCCAATGGGATCACACTCATGTTGTACTTCTGTAGTCAAGCCATTGTTCCGATCAGGCTCAAGAGGTGATGCTTGGCTGAGTCCTTTTTATGTATGTATTTCCCATCGGATGTGTGTGGCTTGGTGAAAGTCGTTTGGTGTGTGTGTGTGTGTGTGTGTGTGTCCTGCCTTGTCAACAGTCACTCCAGCAGATGAGGTGCCTTAGAGGAGCCTTGCATTAATGGAGCTATCCGTCAGACAAATGTTGCGTTCAGGCCTCTGCACTCTAGGGCCTTTCTTTTACCGCAACAGCTTACAGCCTAAGCACTGCTAGTGGAGGCCATTTGTCAAAACCCATGTGACGCTGAGACCTGTTGGTTCTGCTCGCTCAGGTAAAAATGCATAAAAGGCCTTTATACATAGTATTGTATCTATAACAAAAAAAAAAAATTAAACAAATACATTAAAAACAACTTGGTCAGACATTTCTGCAAATCTGTAACAGAAAAAAGTGAAAAGTGCAACATCTGTGAAAAGTTACAAAGATGCTTTAAGTTTAGAGTTGAGCATTATTAACGCTCCTTATGTCTTCATTCATATGAAAATAAACAAAACACAACCATGTTGTTTCATTTGTTTGAATTGGTACGTGTGTCTCTGGGGATCAGATTGCGTGAAGCATCATGTCGTCTGTGTATAAAAACATCATATGATCACATAATGATTTGTGATGAAACAGTCACTGTTTCTGAGGAATTGATGTTATGTACATCTGGCATGTTCCCAAATTTATCTTTGGGTAATTTTTCTCAGCCAAAGAAAGAACATATGCAAGATTTCACACACACTGCTTCATAGCTCTTAGAGTTAGACTGTAACTTTTTTTTTGTTGTTTTTCTTTTTTTAGCGTATGTGAAAAAATGCAAGCATGCCCTAAATATAGCTCAAATTGTTCCAGGAAATGACACCTGTATAAAAGTCTGACCAGTGCATTCGGGTAAATGTAGGAAAATGCATTATTGCACATTGTTTGAGTGCTTATAAATATTTTAATGTAAAAGAAATCCATAGAATTATTATTTTCACAGTTTAAATATCATGTGTCTTTTGAATATGCATACGGCCAAAACATGGTACTGGTGCTAAAAAGTGTCTCACCTATGCTAACGCTTCTTATCTCTCGATCCATGCTTTGTTTTTAGTAAATATGCATACATGTTTATATTTTTGTCAGAAAAAAAGAAATGCATTTGCTAAATACAATTTCATGCCCTTTTATGTAGTGTCCGTAACCTTTTTTTTTTTTATTCAAATCTTTCAATGGTCTTAATTGTCATTCAGATAAAACGTGGCCAATTTCACATGAAAAGACAGAAACCTGAAAAAGTGTACTATTCTAAAACGCAAACTTGAATTTGACATGGTTATTGGCACTACAGATTTTTTTTGCTTTTTTAAGCAAAAAATACAATTTACGCAACAATTTTTACAGGTCATATGCTTCTAGACGTTTACACACATTTTAATGTCAATACTTATATTTTATGTTATACTTATATTTATAAAGAAATATGAATAATGTGCATTTTATTATTGCTTGAAGCAAGACAGTATAATGCTGAAAAATTGCCATTTTGGGGGCACATATAAAATCATCTCTCCAAAACGGCTGAAATTAGTGTATGGTCAAAGTAGTGCAGGGACTGTTATTCTCAATTATATACACAAGGCAACATTTATACATTTGGAAACACCATCTTACAAGCCGACACTGCAAATATTTGAACCGTCAGAGGAAACTGGAGTACCGGGAGGAAATCCACAAAGCATGTGGAGAATGTACAACCTCCACACACACACAGACCAGACCATGCTTAAAATAATTTAAAACAGTGATAATAAAAAAGCAAACAATGAAATTATGAATTTAATAATAAACTTTTGACATTCTTCTGGTTGTTTCCTCTTTTATTCCATCCTATTTTTTGTAATTTCCATCATTTTTTGATTTTCAGCATTAGACATTAGTGATTCATTTAATGTCATTTAGTCAATATAAGCAGATTTAGTATATTTAGTGTATTAGTATGTTTTGGTTGGAGCCTTATAACACCTACTTTTCCCCCCATGGTAAGGCTGACCTTTGCATAGAATTGTTCATTGTCCTAGTTATAGATCAGGACAGAATGAGCAAACAGACCTACAAATCTGTCTTACAAAAAAAACACAGTAATGAAATATTCAGGAGACTCAGGAAAATCACCCCTAAACTCTTTAATCATACATAAAGGAGCTTTTTTACAGTGTCAGAGTGTATAATCGAAAGCAGTTCAATTAGACTCAGATGAGCACTGTGAAGCTTAAATCATTCACAGCAAACTATTTCATTTAACGTCAGTGGTGTATTGAGGAATTTCTGTTTACGTTATGACAGCCAGCAGTTTGACCGAATTCAGTGTCAGCGTGCTGCCAAAGTGACTGCTGAGTAATGAACAGCTGGAATATTGTACCAGTAAGACAGTACTGGATCATTTTTTGCCTACGAACTACGGAATAACATCTTTTTTGTGGTGCAGCTGAGGTTGGACAAACCGGAAACCATGCCTGCTCCAGATGATCACCATGCAGAGCAATGCAAATACTGTATACTCGAGGGCACATTTTAACGAGCGTGGTTTATTCCACCATGTGTGGTCTGAAGATTTCGGCAATGCCAGACTGAGGCTTTGACTCAGAAGGAATACTTGGATATTTACTGTAGATATTTGTCATGAGTTGAGGAACATCTTAAAAGAAATATACAAAACAAGAAAGGAGATATGTTAACCTTTCCGAGATCTTTGTAATGTGAATGATTTCACATATTTATTTCCGACTGCACACAACTCAATTAAAAACAAATGTTACAAAAGTTAGAGTCAAAGGTAAGGGCGGGAAAAATGTCCATACCTTTTTTTCATGTCAGGAATTACACCTCTCATGATTTCCAGGACAGAATGTGCTATTTGTGGTTTTGTAAGTATTTCACTTTTCTTAAATGTTCATTGGTTTATAACTTTAATAAACACATTGGTATAAATTTCTAGTTTGTTTTTCAAAGACTTTAATTTTTTTAATTATTATTTGCATGTCTTGTCTCATGTTTCATAAGTTAGCATCGAAGCTCGTTTATAAAATCCTTTATGCATTTATATCTTGCATTTTCAGTCATTATGCTTTGTTTCATATATTTTTCTGAACTAAATGACTCAATTTTAATTTCTATAATTTTATTCTAATATATATATATATATATATATATTATTTTATTTATTTATTTTTTTTAATACAGCTACAGTACATTTTGTTTATTTGTTTATATAACCATTTTCTAAGGGCAAGTCGACCTTTGATCACGACTTCATTTGGATGAAAATCACAATTCAAGGTTTAGTTTACGTTTTTTCTTGAACTTTCTATGAGATCAGTTTTCTTAAGTTAAATATTGAAAGGAGCCAATACTATTTTAGCCGTAGAATCATAACTTCAGTTATATAAGAAATTTTCCACGGTCATATCATCTCTTTCAGCTTATAATGTATCTGCTCCTGACCCTCAAAATCAACCTTAAAGATTGTGGCTTTAATGATAAAATCACTTATCTGTTTCAGAAATGCATTGTTAGCTCTGTATCTGACACTGAAAGGAAAAAGAAAGAGAAATGAAAGACAGAAGCAAGACAAGCATTAAGCACAAACATCAGATGTTCCACCGACTCCTATCTGCAAGAAAACCCTTAGATTTGCCTTGAGGAGAGATTCTTCAAGTTCACCGCATGTGTTTCCATTGCTGAGCGCCTGTGGAACAGCAGAGATCCACAGCTAGATAGGGTTAATAAACTTGCCTCTTTGGTTGTGTTTGGCACTTAAAGGCTAAACCCCTTCACACACTGGCATTATGGACTTCTAAGATCTGCGGTCCTTTCCCATGTGATCTTTTCCGTGTTTGAAGAAACCCTGATCAAAGTGCTCTCTCTCGGATCTCCTTTATTAGATTTTACACTTGCTCCATAGGGGAGGAGGAAACAATACTAAACAGTGCGCTTTGAGTGAATAGATATTTATTTTCCCACAGATCGATCACACCCTGCACAGGCTCAACACACAGGCCCATAGCTAATTTGTATCAATATGTCATGTGATGGGGAAAAAAAGGGGAAAGAATTTGTATGGGTTTTATCTGATAGAATTTCAGAACAGATTATATATAAGCATATAACATCATACATAGTTACAAATTCATAATGTTAAAGTTAAATGATTTTTTAAAAATGTATTGTGTTGTGTTAAGTTTATAATAAGATAAAAGAGATGAAGTAATTGTTTGGATAGAAGTTAGCCGTAGTTCTGCTTGAGTACTATCTAGGCACAGAGCCAAGCAAAAAAAAAGAAACCTTCTTCTTCATTCTCTACTCTCCATTCTCGAACAGTCTTGCTGATCGCTTGTCATTAGACGAGGCGTGCGGAAGATTCCAGATTTGATTTTAATAACGTCGACGTCTTCATGTTCCTCCCCTCTGCCTCGGTGCCTTGCCACAGGGGCTGATGGCGCACGTTTCTCCTGCATTGTCGGATTGTCATGAAAATACCTCGTCTCCTGTGTGCTCGCCTCTCAAGAGCTATCAGGTGTGTGTGGCACATTCACCCCCACCCTCCCCTAGAACCTCGCTTCATTAAGAAAACTCTGACGGTCTAATCAAAGAGCCTTTTATTACCTCGAAATTACCCAAATATGTATACGAACTCTGCCTTGATCCTTAAGGCTTTAGAGTGTTGATTGTAATATCATTTCCTGGAAGTCACTGTAAGGCCGTATCTGTTAGTGTAAGCCATGTGAGCTTAAAGAAGCTTAGGAGTGTATTTTTCTTTAATTCCCAGATCTGATTGGTCGGAAGGTGTTGATTCATCTTCTACAGTGGAAGCTCTGGATAAGGTTTATATCAATTCACTTATATCAACTTTATTATTTCTGTATTAGCAAGTCATTAACAGGGATGTTATTTAAAAATAAAAAAAGACAAAGGAGTTTCAAGAGTCTGTGTAACATGACAATCTGATTAATTGGAAAAGAAACAAAAGAAATGAATGCTATAATGTAATATAATGCATCAAAGGTATAATGCATCAAATGCATAAATGGATTAAAAAGTATGACACGTCTTTAGTAAATAAAGTTGTTGAAGTGTGAGAAGAATAACGCTTTGAGGCATGTGCTTACCATTGTTTTTAATTGAGATTTTTTTCAACATCCCCCTGTGCTGTGAGCGTGATCATGGTCCACAGGGTCAGCGGTCTACAGACCTTTAGTTAAACTCCTCATGCTGAATGCCAGAGGTTACACTGCCATTTTGCTCCCTGTTGCTGTGTCACCATGACAACAGATATAGAAATGACAGCAGCGCTGTGTCGGGAGCGAGAGGGAGGACGACTCGGTGACGCCCACTGGCACAGCGCCAAGGCACAAACACCACGGCCTCGGGTTCACAGAGACCAGGGATTAGTTGTGATACAGAGCAGCTTTGAGTGTAACATTTATTATAATGCTGGTTAGAAAGGGGATAGCAAATCAGGTTTATTTGGGGTCTTATGAGTGTAATGAAAGGGGGATAATGTTCAGGATTTGGGTTAGATATAAATATATATCACTTTGTTCCTACTGTATGTATATATATATATGTATATATATATATATATATATTATGGTTGAGGGTAAAATTATTGTTAAGATTAGGGGTTAATGGGGTAATGTTAACGTTTATACCTTTGCATATGACTTGTATGAAACTGACATCTATAATATAATAATTGTTCTTTCACCCAGGTTATATACATTAAATAATTGGAAGTTCAGGCAGTTCATTTATCAGGGAGTTTTTCCTTGCCACCGTTGCCGTCGCGCTTGACTTGCTCATCAGGGACAATCTGATCATTATGATCGATACACGTTGTTCTAGCTCATACACATTTCCATAATTTTCTTTAAATTTTTGTGGAGCTGCTTTGAATTTTAATTTTGTGAATTCTGCAATGAGCATTAAAAGCATTATATAAATACTGTACAGGTATGCACTGGAGGCCTGGGGTCAATCCCATGAGACTTCGGGCACAAGGCAGAGTACACCCTGAACAGGGTGCCAACCCATTGCAGGGTATTCATGCACACACACACATACACATACATGTACACGCACACCTATTTAAATACAGTACGGGCAATTTGGTAACATTAGTAAGTCTGATGAAAACCAGAGAATCCGGAGGAAACCATGCACACAGACCTGAGGCTGAACCCTAGACTCAGACTGTTTATACCTCTATAGCTCATGAGTCAGCAACAGTAGTCTCTCCTAATCTCCAGAATCCACCTCAGAGCTTTATTACTGTAGATCTAGCCATTCAATGCTTTCTTCATACGCTGACTTTATTTTATTTTATTTTAGCAAACCATACTACTTTACTATATATATATATATATATATATATATATATATATATATATATTACCTGAATTTGCAGGTCTGACATTGCAAGAACAAGAAGTGAGTAAGCATTCCAGTGTCCTGATCATGAATAGACCACTATACCACTTGCACAAAGCATTGGAGGCCTCTACTGGCGACTGAAGTCCTAACACGTACTCCGTCTCTGGGGAAATAGCCATACCAGGGGTCGAGTTCAAGTGTTAATAAGGGAAACGTCAAAAGGAAACTTGCAAACCAAACACAATCACCACCTCACCATCATCACCGTGTTACTACATCCAGAGACAAGCTCAGATCTATCAGTCTCCCCAACTGAGAGAAAGTTTTATCCACTTTCCTTCTGCTTTTCTGTTGTTGTTGTTGTTGTTGTTGTTGTTTTTCTTCTCCTGCCTCTCCATATCATATTAAAGAGCGTGCGTCCAAAAACACAACCGCTTCCCCTGCACGCTTTCAGACCCGTATCTGTTCAATAAACCTGTCACACTTCACACGCTTCATTGAACAACAAAAATCGATACCATTAAAAGCCTCCTGGAAAACAAACCTTAAGCATTCCTCTCGAGACCTGACATCCTACCTCGTATTATATCTTTATATTTATTTATTTATTTATTTTTACATGTCTGTCAATACAACGTTCTGGAGATCTTAAATACTTCATTATATCTCGCAGCTCAAACTTCTCTCATGTTGTTCTCCCTTGTTTCCTCTGTTATTCTCCCTCGAAGGTAAGACTCTGGCCTTTGAACTGTACAGTACACACATTCATACAGTATGTTATAAATATATACAGTATTTTGTATGTTTTTTTATATATACTGTACATACAGTTTATATTTCATATAATATACGTCTTATACGTTGGTGATTTTCTCTTTCTCTAGTCATCTACTTCCCCAGCCTACAGTACTTTCCAGGTTTCCTGTTTAGCATTCCAATTCATTCACAGATGTATAAGCAATTTTAACAGTAAGTTAAGCCGAGGTGGAACTGCTCGACATAATCTTGTGGAAACGTACCAGATGACAGCTCACATTAAATCCCTGACAGAACTCAAGCGCGCACACACACACACACACACACACACACACCGACTACGAAACATCCGAAGACATGGTACATGGCGAGATGATGATGTTCATTGTGGTTCTTAAAACAATGATATGGTTCATGTGGCCCATTAAAGCGCTTCATAACGCAATGATACTGAACTTTACAATCTGATTGGTCAGAAAATATCTGGGATAGATCAGAGCAGTACTGACAGTATAGCTGGCTGAAATTTCAGTCACAGGATTACATACAGTAAATGCATTCATTTTAATGCAGGTTTATTCTTATTGTTATGTATAGGGCTTGTTCTAGGTGCAAAAAATAAAATAACTTTTAAAAGAAGTTGCATGTATAAGCATTAATGTGGTGAAATGTCCTACAAAGGTGGGTTTATTATACAGTTATGGAAGGAGTCTCCAGTGTCTGAGCTTTGTTTTCCCCTACAGGAAATTATTCAGGACATTTCTGCTCATTAGATTCTTCCGGCATAACTTCTATAACGTGAAACAAAGAAAGGTTGGTTAAGGAAAAGCCTGTTTACACAAGCTTTAATGTAAGCGAGACCTTTGAATTAATAAAACAAGTGTGTGTTTCCTTAAGGAATACAAAATGTATTCAACATCATTGGTAAATTGCCGTGGTGTAAAAGGAATAAAACATATCACTGTGTTGCATCCTGTTACAGGAAAATAATCAACGTCCCCTTCAGATGGCATGAAACTATACCACTGTCAATTATTTCCCTACATAATAATAATAATAATAATAATAATAATAAAATTATAAGAGACAAGAGTAAACATTTTATATTAATTTAATTAAATGCAATGTTACATAGAGGTAAAAAAAAAAATCTATATTGTAGAAAGGTTTGTGTAAAGATTTCCACAACTGAACATTTTAGTCGGTTAAAAAACGTGATATTCAGAAAATGTATGCAGATAGATAGATAGATAGATAGATAGATAGATAGATAGATAGACAGACAAATAGATAGATATCTGGTCTGGTCTCATACTGTAGTTAAACTTAAACTGACATTTTAACAACTTATCATAATTGACATAATTATTTAAACGCACAATTAATGCTATGCTACACCTAAGGTTGATCTCCCCCTTAATAGGAAAAAAGAAAATACCTTTTTGTTTCTTTTTTTAAGAACAAGCCAAATGTCCACACAAGGTCAAATCTGTTAGACATCATCCATGTGGGGACATAAACATATGAAACGTACTCTGAAACAGACTTATTCATTTTCCATACTGTGCATACTGTAGAGGTATGCACTGGGGGCCTGGGGTCAATCCCATGAGACTTCGGGCGCAGGGCAGAGTACACCCTGACCACCCTGAACATCCAATCCACAGACCTGAGGTTGAACTGGAACCCTAGACTCAGACTGTTTATACCTCTATAGCTCATGAGTCAGCAACAGTAGTCTCTCCTAATCTCCAGAATCCACCTCAGAGCTTTATTCCTGTAGATTTAGCCATTCAATGCTTTCTTTATACTCTGATTTAATTTTATTTTATTTTAACAAACCATACTACTTTACTATATATAGATATTCAGAAAATGTATGCAGATAGATAGATAGATAGATAGATAGATAGATAGATAGATAGATAGATAGATAGATAGATATCTGGTCTGGTCTCATACTAAAGAACTACGACTCTTAGAGCCCTTGGCAGCTTCTCCAAAGCACTAGTAGCTAATAGCCTCCTTGTGGCTCTAAAGTAAAGCCAAGTTTAACAACCTAAGGGTCGAGGAATTCAAGCTGAGGTCACCCCCGCCCTCTTTTTCCCAAAATCTCTCCTTCTCCCAAATGCTTTCCTCGATTAATCAGAGATCCCGGCTCAAGCTGGCCTTCAACTTCTTCCCCGATCCGCACTAAGCCTGTCATTTCTGGCCATTATTTACTTTAATGGGCTTTCGCTGATCCGGGCGCGCCGGCAGAGGGTTGAAGAAAGCAGCCGAGGGTAGAGGGGGCATTAGCCGCCGTGCCCGCCGCTCCCCCTCTAGATTAGCTATGGCAGATGGGCTTTCCGGAGGCTTCCTGTGAGCCGGAGTCTTGATTGAGAGGCCATAATGAGAGAGACGGTGTCCTCACAATGGAGCCGAGCACCTCGCTGCACCGCGAGCGTCTAAACAACCCCCCATTCTTCAGACTCGATCTTTGTTCCCCTCTGCCTTTTCTCTTTCTTTTTTTTTTTCTCACTGCTTTATTCCTTTTCCTTGTCCTGCTCCTTCCTTTATTTAATTCATAGGAAGTCAGAGGGGAAGAACAAGCACAAAAAAGCTACTGTAAATACGCAGGAGTGTGTTAAGCCTGCATTAATTGGTCCCTTTTACACTTTAGTGAGCACTTTATTTAGAGAGTTGGGAAGTGCCAAGGATGAAAAGATGACTCTATTCTTGATGTTTACTTAACAATTATGTTTTTTCTTTTTTTCCTTTTAATATTCTACTGCAACGAGGCATTTGAATCAGGAACCATTCTGACTTTTCCCCATAAAATGTTTAAAGATTTAAAGATTTGTTCATAAACAGCATTGTCGTCGATTTGAAAGTAATATATAGTGCATAGCTCAGTCATATCAATGTGTGTGTGTGTGTGTGTGTGTGTGCATGCGCATGCAGACGGCTTTCCCCTCACAGACCCGGCCCACCACATGATGAGCTATTGAAGTCCATCAATGTCGTTGGGTCAAGTTTGTGTACAAGAGTTGAAATTTCTGCGTGTCCGACTCGCTCTTTCCTCCACGCTCTGAAAGTTTCCACACAAGAGCCGCTACAACAATCCAGAGCCACCAATTATCCCCCTCCTCCTTCTCCTCCTCCTCATCCTCCTCCTCCTCCTCCTCCCTGCACTTTTAGTAACTTTTTCAGAACTCCTTTCACTCGCCTCTTGTCAAGCGATGAAAGAAACTAACCACCATGTCAAGAGAACTCTGCTGCCTAGCAACCGGACCACAGTTTAATTCTGATTTGCTCCAGGTCTTGAGTAATGGAAATTGACAACGTTAAGCTAGTCACTTTGCGTTGTTTGTCACCTCTGAAATGCAAACAAAACTCCATTGTTTCGCCGAGTATTGAGCATGATTGATGCCCGGAGTCACAAAGGCATCATTCATTTCTCCCTTGTGTTTTTGCAAGGATTGATGTCATATCTTTTCATGGCATATTAAACGTTTCGGAGGAGCAATGAGACCGACCGGCTTTTTCATCTCGAAGCGGGCTGTGGCTCTGACTCTGACGCATCCCTGTAACTAGCGAAGTTTAATGATTCTATTCAGATTGTGCATCCATTTCACCCAGAAATAATGTAATAAGAAGCGAGGCCCTCGGCGCGCCCCTGACACCCGGCCTAATCTGAAAAGAAAGGATAAAGGAAACTTGAAAGGCTCGAGCCTTTAGGATGAAAGTTTTTCTCCCTCATTCTTTCAGTGACACTCCTCTTTTGTTTGTCATGCCACCTTTTTTTGTAGGGTTTTGTCTTTGACACACTTTCATGTACAAATATTTTGATCAGAGGACTCGTAGCGGGAGCTAAAAAGACTCGGGGAAGGCGACTTCGAATTAATGGACTGTAATCAAGAACGGGAAGAACTTTTAATCGCGCATATCACTTTGTACAGTGTATGCCGAGAAAGGTTATTTACTGAAAAAAAAGGAAACAAGGAGTTTTTTCAGGAAAACTTATATTTACAATTTGCTTCATTTTATTTTTGGTATATTGTTCACATGATGAATCTCCATGTCCAGCTTCAGAACACTGCATGTCAACTTAACACATAATTACTGTAAATGTCAAATGCATGTGATTTGTCTATAACAGTGAGGTATTGTTTGTATATAGAAAAGCAATGTAACCATAAACACTGGTGATTATGGTAAAAAAAAAAAAAAAAAAAAAAGGTAATCTAGTGGTAATCCCCAGTATAGAAGAAAATCTCAAGCAGACACAACAGAAAGCAAATAGATCAAAGACTTAAGCCTGAACTTGTCTTGGTCTTATAAATCCTGACACCTGACAGATTTCTGATCACTGATTTCACTGATTTCCTTTTTTTTAACCGTATATATGTAACACCAAACAAAGTATTGCAAATACAAACAAAAAACAAAAAAACGAGTGTTTACATACAGTACACATGCTTAATTCACACTCAAAAGTCAAAAGTGGAAATGTGTTCATAAAATGATGAAATTTTGAGCACACTAGAGAGTCATGACACCAAAACTGGCAAATTCTCGAATCACATCCTTTGGGTACATCTCGATTTGCTTCTAAGATCTGAATGAAGATCTAATGTCTCAAAAAAAAACAGGCACTCAGCATGCTGATTGCTCTAGCTGAGAGCCGGATTTGTATGATATGGAAGCTGGCAATTTCTTCTGCTCCAGAGAACATTTTTCAAAGGCCCAAATGGCACAATAAGAAAGCCATCCATCACAAAGGCGGGAAAATTAGTGCATAAATAAATGGCGCTCTTTTCTCTCTCTCTCTCTCTCTCTCTCTCTCTCTCTCTCACTGTCTCATTGTATGGCTGATTGTCTGAGGCCAGGCAGCGAGAATAGATGACAATAAACAGGGTCATATCAAAGTCCCAGACGGTGGCATCGGGGTAGGCGTCAGTGGGCGAGAGGAGGGCAAATAATGCTGTCCAATCTCAAGCCATGGAAAAACACACATATGATCTCTCTCTCTCTCTCTCTCTGGCCTAGACCTACACCAGGTTGGCCTTAAATCCCAACACGGATTTAAGTCAGTGTGTGCTGCCACCAAGGAAATCTTTCAACTGTAATCCACAGAGTAAATAATTTTCCTTTACACCAGTCCGTGATGATAAACCGTCTATTCCTCTTATCTGAACACGACACAATGCAGCCCTGTACAGCTACATGGATTTATCGTTGTTAACTGTGTGCATATAGACGTCCTGTCGTCCCCCTTTTTTCACACGCAGGCACCTCAAAGACGGTTTCCAACCTTGCCAGCTAGGATAGATAGAGAATGTAGCAGTCGTCGAAACCCTTTGATTCATATAACATCACAACATGCAAGATTCTATAGCTTTATAATATAGATTTAACATGTGCATTAATGATACCTTACACATACAGTACATATACATATACATACAGTATACATACATTTTTTAAATGATCATAAGGTTCTAAACAGCTATAGATACAATACAGATACAAGTGCTACAAGGTTCTCCTTTTCAGCCTCCATTTCTTTATCACAGAGACTCGATGTAATTTTCCTGACACCCATTATCTCATAACCCACCCATATTTGCATGGCTTTAATCTCATATTCTAAAGATTCATGCTGCTTCTTTTGATAATCGCTCTCAGGGTTCAGGGACGGAATCAGAAACTCGATGCACGCCAACACACAGTTTCATTAGAGCCCTGCGCCACACGAAAAGGAAAAATCCACTTTATTTTTTTTTCTTTTTCGTGATACTAATCCGATTTGTGAGTCATTTGAATCGAAGGTCATTCCCACTCATTTACGTTTGTCATTAAGTCATTTTATTGCAACGTGTATTTTTTTTTTCAACGTGCATTTTTTTATTTGTTAATTTTTTTTTTGTAATCAAGAACCAGAGTGCCACAACAAATACGGCCTTGTGTGGTAAACATATCAGCTCTGTCTCTGCGGTCTCTCCTCGCTCGCTGGAACAAATGCCTTTTAGCACTTCTGCCATCTGTCCTTAATGAGTCCACTCCTGTACGCCTCCCATTTCCATACTGTATTGTGTGTAGGCCCTTGGCCATTTGCATAATTGTTGAAAGATTTCGCTTCAAAATTGATACCCACTCTGCGAACACGAGGCCATGAAGTCAAAAAAAATAAAGGACACAACAGATGATAAAAGAAGACGACGAAAAAGATGTCAGAGTTAGCAAATCAAAGCAAAGCAAATAAAATTTTTTCTCTTTCACTCTTTTTTTCCCCCTGCAATGGTCCTCTGTAACCTAATCAGGACTGGCTTTATCTGGTAATCCACATTTAAACTTTAACCTGTAGGGGGCTCTTTGTGTCAGTTAATGTAAGCATAAAAGAGGAGGCCAGTCTGAATGACTAATCAGATTAATCATATTTCGCAAGACTAAAGAGCTTCTCTAAAAAAGAGCAGAAATAGGCCTACTTCCATCTCTAAGGGTGACTTGGGGGGGGGGGGGGGAATCAAGCGAAACAATTGAAACTGCAGCATGGAATAAATTAATGTTCAAAAGGCAAGTTTTTAATCAGTTCAGCTGTCTGAGATTTACAGACTCAGGGCCAGTTCGGGAAATAAAACACACAAAGGACAACGTTGGGGCAAAAGAGCAAGGATGTGAGGATGTGACAATGTGGAGGATGTGGAGGATGTGAGGATGTGACAATGTGGAGGATGTGGAGGATGTGGAGGATGTGGCGCTCGACTAAAAGGAACACCGCAACAATTTACAAACTCAATCGCTTTTTAAAATTTAGAAAAATACACCTCTATTAGTATTTATTAACCCATACTCGAGTTTTTTATTTTCATATGCTCTCGATCACCACGGTTGTAAATTCAAACACAATTTTATTTAAAAAAGAAAAAAAAATGCTTTTTCCTTCCCAAAAATTCACGTTTAAGTTTTTCCACGTGATTTTCGCGCATGATTTATTTACGATCTCACGTGCAGGACTATATCACGTGATGTCCTGTTCTACATATGGACTTGAATCCATTGTGAGATTCCATAGTATAACACGCTGTAATTCATCTTCACACAATCTTTTAGCATCCACAAAGTCACACCCTGGATCGTCTCCCTCTCTCTCTCTCTCTCTCTCTTCATAAGATCTGTGTCTTTCAAATTTCTTTGCTCTTGAATTTTTCGTTGCTATTTCCAACAACTCCTATACATCAAAAGCGGCTGGTTGGTGTATTTAAATCCTGTTGTCTCATGAATATTCATAAAACGTATCGAACGTGAGTCGTGCTTTGTTTACGATGACACGTACATTCCGCCATCGTCTGAGGCTAAAGTCAGACGTTTGTCACGACTACGAGATGCTAAACGGTGCAATTTGCATGAGAGAGCTTTGGTGATGAGCACTGTTTTAATTTTATATTTATTTTCTGCCTGTTTTCACAGCGTTGAACATTTGTTGACAGAATTGCGATGTTCATTACTTGAGGACAATACTTCTCTCTAAATAAAGCAACTGCATGAATAACACAGATTTAAGGAGCAGTCTTAAAGTCACACACTACCTAACACTGTTGCATGAATATGCATTGCAGATCGTGGAATACAATACATTACTGCTTATGAACAAGTGGGAAAGAGGTATTTTTAAATAGTGCAACATCGTTGATTAAGATCATTAAGACAGTCGATATGGAAAACACTCGACTGGAGACGAGGAGGCAAGAAGACAGGAGTGAGGATTGATAGCAAATTCCACTTTTCTAGAATTTGTCTTTTTATCTGAAACTACTGTAACTATGCCTAAAATCTAATAATCCTCTTTCTATTAGTTTAATTGTACCCTGTTCATAATGATCAACCTGGATGTTTCTAACTGTTGGGTGTCAAATCTAAACTTTTACTTTATGTCATAAATAAAAGCCACCTCTTAGAGACAGGCTAATGAATCCAAAGTTAAAAACTTCTAACCCCTTTCTATACTATTGTTATTATTTTAAAACCCAACCACCATCATTATCCTGTCTTCTGAGTGCCATTAAGCCTTTCCTTTCCCAAGCTTAGGATTTACATATTTATTTTAACATGTACAATATAATGAAATAAAAAAGACGAAGGAAAAAAAATAGAAATATGAACGTTAGGAAGAAGAAAGTAAGAAGAATAGTCAGGAAAAAAAAAAACATAGCAATACATTTATATGTAAGGTTGTAAATGTTGTATACCTTTGGGATGGTTCAATAATATAAGAATGTTGACTCAATAATCTTTAAGTACTGTAACATCTGCAGAATGATTTTAGTGTGGAAATAACATCTGTAAAATAACAGTAAAATAAAAGATTAATATGTACATGAAATGTCTTAAGAAAATGTGAAATTACCTAAAAAAAAATCTTTTAATCAGGCACAAAAATAAACACGCTGATCATTTGCTCATAATGTTTCATGAATTGCTCGAATCGGTTTTAGTCTGAAAGAAAATAGATAAATAAAGAGAGTAAGAGAGCGAGAGCGAGAGAGAGAGAGAGAGAGAGAGAGAGAGAGAGAGAGAGCGACGTCCCCTGGAGCATTATCTGCATTTTTGGGGACATTTAGAAATTTTTGGGTACATTAAGGAAACTTGCTTTTAATGAACGAATAAATGAATCCCCCATGTTGGTTTAATGCTTGGTTTTGATTAACGTCTTGATGCATTATTAATTCAATGTCAATGAGATGTCCTCAGAATGTCAGTAATACAAGAATGTGTGTATGTTTGTGTAGTGTGTGTTTGTGTGTATGTGTGTATGTGTGTGTATATACTTTCCATGCACATGTCTGCACTAATCCACACTACCCTGAACTCGTCACCTGGTCTCATCAGCTCTAGGATTTTGAAGCCCCTCTGCTGTTCTTCAACAGGGTTGGACTCCATCTAGTGGACTAACCAGCTTCCTTCAGCTTGAACAGGGAATCCCAAAGATGAAAAAAAAAATCTCTTCCATACACTCCTTCATGAGCAGAATAATACATTTTATACTCTGTAATCCTTCCCATGTTTGATAAGTATGTTTAAAAAGTATCTCTGACTTACAGATTTCATTCCGGAAAAAAAAAAAAAAATCAATTAGTATTTTTTTTTTTTTCGATTTGGCTTTGACAGAATAACTATTTAGGGTTACTGTTGTGATGGAAATTATTGTCTGTCCTAACATTCATGGGAATCTTTTGCACTGTCAGTTTGATTCTCTTTACTCTGAGGAATCGGGATGAAGTCGTCCAGCGCTGGCGGTTAAAATCGAGAAGATTACTACATGTAAAGAAACAATAAGCGAGACAGAGGCTTTCCTCCTCATAGTCGTGTAATTGACCTCATCTCACAGGTTTCATTTGACAGGGCAATTTCCACACTTATTAAGCTCCTGACACACTTCGAGTAATCGTATTAGCACTTTTGGCAAATTAGCTCCGTTTCGTTGTGAAATATGGATATCTACGACCGTCACAGGCTGCCTCCATGCACGATGTGTGATGTCTCTATTTCCTGTACCTGCAGAGAGACTGCAAAATTCATATGCACCTTTGAGCTCAGCCAATCAAACATCCAACCGCTCAGAAACTCTTATTGAATTTCTTAATCCGCTCAATTTTTCAGTGATGAGACAAAGACTTATGGGTCAGGCCAGGAAGAGCAGGAGAAGAAAAGTTTTAATATTTTCATGCATATCCATGCATTCAAGCTATAAAGTGGAGTGGTGAAGTGTGGCACTGACAACAACGTCTTTTGCTATCACCAGATTATTGTTTCAAGGTTGAGTAGGCCCAAGTTAAAGAGGCATTTGTTCTTCATTTTTTTCCCCTAGTCCGAAAATTAACAAGTTACAACTTTTAGTTAAATGTAGGATACGTTTAGGATCATAAAGGTCACCATTGGAGCTCTGAACCCCCAGAACAACTGAAGGTTGCCTTTTTTTGGGGGGGTTTTACTACGGTCGACATTTCGCCTGGACGCTGTCAGTAAACACAGCAGAGGCAGAGAGTATGAAGTCTTTGTGTCGTAACTCACCCAAGCGAAATGAGGCGTCTTGCTGGGTCCGGCTCAGACAAGAAAGTACATGCTGCAACCCTGGATACTAGTTAGAGCCATGCCACATCCTGATACTTTTATCCCTGACCTTTGACCCTGAGCACATCTGGAAAGCTAGTTGGATTTCAAAAAAGAGAAATGTTTTTTTTTATTATTTATTTTGTTATTTTTCTTTATCCCTGGACAGAGTAGTAGAGTTTCACAGCATGGTTTGAACTTTTGGATATTGACCATGTGCTGAAAAGCGTAGGATAAAGACAAGGCTACGTCGCTGCCTCGCAGCTATATGCTTTCCAGATTTCAGTGGAAGATAAACATCTCAAGGTCCAGGAATAAAGGGACTACAAAGGCCAAGATGCTTTGAAGTGCAAGGATAGCCTCGCTTAATAGACACCGTGCCCACAGCCAAGGCAAACAGTTCCCTGGCAAGATGTTTCCTGATTACACATCGAGAAGTGTTCTCACTGATCAAACGCCGCCCATCGGCTATTTATTTAGCAAGCTTATAAGATGGACTGAAGCCTCTGGATGTTAACTGGTTGTGTCAGCACATCCAGAAGGCAGTGTTTACAGCAGCATGTCGTGTTGTTTGTCCAGCACAGCACCAACGTTCCAACCCTGTGGGCTAGACACTTTACTGTCAAATATGCCGATGACTTCTAGCCTACTGCGAGCTTTGGCGAACTCAGAGATTTCCACAAGGATCCGCCATGGCTTCTCGTTTTTCATGCGGGTTTTCATGCTCATTTTAGTGTTGATTCTGTTGGCTTTGACATTAAGGAACCTTGTGGAGCCGCTTTTAATGATATGATCTTAAAATGAACTCAAGAATACGACAATATAATTACAACAGCAACATAATCAATCATTCGCGAAACCAAACTTGTCCATTATTTGCGTTTGGTCAGAGATATTGTGGGAAATTTTTATAAAAGTCCATATAGCTAATGTTCATAACAGGTTATAATGCTTTCATAAAGGATGCACCAGAAAATAGTGACTAAAAATGTATATATTTTGGTGTTCATTGCTCTAGGTCTGCAAATAACTGCAGTTTATTATTTACGTATTTTAAAGTTGCTACATCTATTGGAAATATATTACAAATTACAACACATTTTTAATATTCCATATGTAGTATTGTTGATGTGGAAAGAATGCATAGCTCATAATATAAATGCTGTAACAATTCAAAAATATATTTTTCATTTTCAATAAAAATAAAACATTCTAAATGCATTTTCAAGCTCTTAATAATGTGTAAAAATTAATGTAAAAAATAATATTTTTATGTATAATTGTAAATTTTCAAAATATAATCTAATATCGTGTAAGGTTTTACAAAAAGTCCCTAATAATTATTATAAACTGCCTATTTTTACTAATATTATTTAACATTAATTTATTTATTTAGATTAATTAATATTTTATGTATGTATTATCAATATTATCATTTTATTTTAATTAATTTAATGTAACAAATATTATTTATTCATTACTATGAACATATTATAAAATGCAAAAAAAAAACAGTATTTGTGAGAAATGTCATTGTGAATGCTGTAAGAGTTTATAATTTTTTTATGAAGGCTCAGTTTACTCAGAGCTCAAAAATACTATTATAATTTGTTATAAACCTAGTATATCCCTGTTACTGATAATCATTTATAAGTAATTCTTTAAACAAATACAGAAGAACATTCAGCTATAATTTGCTGTAATTATTTATTAGCAATATATTAAAAAAATACAGTTTTAATTTTTTAGGGTTGATTTCTTGAAAATACTTTTGCTACATATAATATTGTTCATTGTGAAATATATGATGCTGAATAAAGCTTAATAGCGTAAGTTTAATAATTAATTTGTTAAAATAAAATCATAATTTACTTAGAACACCACCAATAAATTATAGCATTTTATTTTTCAAAATGCTATAATGTCCATAATGTACTCATGCAAGAGAAGCAATAACAGAATAAATTATGTTATTCATTTTAAGCTGGATGTTAAATATGAGAAATTGAGTTATGGTATTAAGTACAAGTTTACAAAATTACTCTTTGATCTTTGTGGTAGACGCACCTTGCAAAAAAGTGTTCTCATAAACAGTTTTAACAAAAGTGTATAAAGTGTTAATGCCTTATATGTTGTATTATAATATGCTAGGAATGTGGTTGTACTGTAGATATGATGATGATGATGATGATGATGATGATGATGATGTTAACAACTATTTATTGGATTTTCTTTCCAGACAAATCCTCTCTATCAGCAGGTCTATTTTTTACAACGTGAAAAAGTCAGTCCATCCCATAATTTAACATCATGGTTGCTTAGCTATATTGATATTTACTAGCCGTCTCTGTCATGTTTTCTCTTCATTCTCCTTTGCTTATAAAAACTTCAGGACTCAAGCTGGGCCACACAGGAACACATTCCTCTCAAACACTCAATATGACAATATGAGTGTGTCTCTGTGGAGGTTCTCGACTCGAGTGGGACCTGTCTAGGGAATACAAAGCCCTGTCTATCATAGTCGAGAAGATGATGTCACGGGTCTGGATGAGTCTCTGAGGAGCGGTGAAGTCTAATCCAATCTCACGGGGTCTGGATCGGCTTCACGTTCGGAAAGGTGAGGAGGGAGAGGAAAATCCCTTAACTGCCCGTGTTATCTTGTGAATGTCATTCACGTCTTTCATTTTTGTGAGTGGAAGTGTTCAGGCGTGACGGGGGAAAAACTGTCTGAAATGAAAGTCAGAATTTTCACTTACCGTAGATCTGAAACCTGTATCTAATGATAACCTCTTAATTTCTAAAAATCGCTATGAAGTTTAATATTATGTCATTTTCGATTTTTCAATCCCGCTCCAGTGCCAGGTGCGAACCTCTTACACACCAAGGTTTAATCTTAAATTCTGACAGGTGGTGATTTGTCTAATCTCTAAATTGAGCGTGATATGTGGGAAAAGTGCTTCCTACAAAGTCGTGCAACATTTGACATATCGTTAAACTCAGGTTTTATTCCCATTTTAAACGGCTTTGGTTTTCCCTGGCAAAACACCGTTCCCTGTAAAATAAATAACTGTATTTAATGAGATATGAAATGCTTATGAATGCCTTCGCTCTTCACGGGTAATTGGAGCTTGTCACCCAAAGCGTTCAGTGATATATAGAAGGACGTGGTGGGTTTTTCACATGTGAGACTTTTATATTTATATGTATATCTACAGTGTGCATGTGTGTGTTTTTAGCATCAGGATGTCACACGAGCTGGTATACAGTAAATGAGCTAGATTAAAAAGACCTCAGTATAAGGTTTTGTTTTTATCATCAGATTATGTTGGAATTTTGTGCACCCAAGCAGCTCATACAGTATAGAATGGGGTGAGGAATGGAAGCTGGGGCTGATTTCTGTCTAGGCTAGACTGTAGATTCATGCAGGCAATGAGTGACAGTCGTATCAGGGGATTATACAGAGTTGCATCAAATTAAATGTGACATACTGTATTTTAGCTTGTGCTTTAAGAGGATGAATGCGGTTTGTTTATTCTAACATCATTTTCCATCCTTATAATATTCTTGACGGACACATTTAAAGATGAAAGACAAGTTGGTTGTTTTTCTTCCTTTTGTGTATGTGTGTGGGTCGGGATGAAAGGCTTACATCTTTCTTGGTTTATCATTTGAAATATCATTGAACTTTTCATCAGATTGTGTCCGAATGCCACTTACTCAATAGTAATTTTTCTTTGCTAGATAAAAGATTGCATTTTTGTACTATAAAAGTCATATTGCATGAGAAATAGCGTGGTTGTACTGAATATCGTTCATTGAATATCTTTCAGTAAAACCTGCACGCACTCTCATGCAATGGATGTTACTTAATTAGATATAAATGAGAATTAATGAATATCACGCAAGCTGTGACTGCACTAGAGCATTAGAATGATTGATTAAGCACCAAAACAACCGTAAATATGACCGGATATCAATGCATCAGTTGAAAGTGCCTGCGTGATTCAATAAATAAATAAATAAATAAATAAGATGGAAACTTTCCAATTTAGGTAACATCTGCATCCGTGGCTCTTGCTGAGAAATGATGTTCAAGGGGAACATTATGTGCACTTTCCCGGCTGTTGCTCCTGAAGGCTCCTGTCCCAGTGTTTCCTTTCAGTGTGTGTGTGTGTGTGTGTGTGTGTGTGTGTGTGTGTGTGCGCGTTTGTGCACGCGCATGTCCTGCCTCATTACCTCCTCCTAAACTCTGCTGCGTCTGAACATTCCTCTCTCTAGCCTTTGCTCTACCATAACACTCTCCTACATTTACTCTCTCTTCCTCAAAGAGCAGGCTGCCATTACCAGAACAGAACTGCATTTGCATTCCATTGAAAAAAAAAAAAAAAAAAGGCAGTGCAATAATGTTCATGGTTGGCATCAACAAGCTTTTGCTGCCATACAATCAGGGTTTCGCCATGATTCTCAAATGGAATGAATGGTGTAGGAGGGAAAGGAACATACAGATAGACTTGAGCTCTCTTGCAACGTTCAGGTAGATAGCAACAATCCAATGTAAAATGTAGGAAATGAGTAAGGAACCGTTCCAGAGGTTCCTACAGTACATAGCATCGGTGGCGTGTGAGACCCCGTGCTTTAACTCCATTGTCAGTCTTATTGGAAACGTCACATAAGCATGACAGCACCAGCATCTGTATTTGGCTGGATTAACGGAGGTCACGCCATGCTAATGAGAATCATTAGCAAAAAAAAAAAAAAAAAATGTACATTAATTGCTGCACTTATGTACCAGGCAGCACATCACGAATCAGAAAAGGTTAATTACAATTGCGCCTTGGTTTGATATCGGACCAGTCTTTTGTTCTCCGGCTCTGCTCTGTCTTCCTTGCTTTTCTTTTTCCCCCTCAAGATACAAAAAGGCCTTCATCCAGACATGACTGCCTGCATGTTTCTCGATAAGCTTCAGGCACTGACACTAGCCGATTACTTTCGTTCCTAGGAAGTGCTGTAATTAGCGAAACGCCATCAAGCAAAAGAGTTAACACCACTGAGGAATTTCTTCTTCTGAAAAGTTTTTTTTTTCTCCTTTCTTCTCGCCCCGAAGGTTTTCACAAGCTCCGCCAGCCTGTTAGCGCGCACACACAATCTTTCCACTAAAGTGGAATTTGTTTAGATGCTGTGCAACATCAACAGAGCAACGAAAAATAGCAATATGCTAGCTAATTATGTTAATGCTCAATTTCTCGGGTGGTGGTGATATACTTGCCACAGCAAAGGAGGCATTCCGATTCGACTTTATCATGTGCTGGCCATAGGCCAAGGATTTCCACACACCATGTTTCGCTGTTCACCTGAAGGCAAGAAAGGAACTGCCTCATCCATCGTTCGTGAAGCCATTACCGAATGCGCGGAAAGAAGATAAATATTGCTGCAGATGCTTAACTTTCTGCAAATGAGCGTCTTCGAGTCAGCTGTCTCCAGCCATGCTGGGGCGCCCGAGTCTGAGAGATATGATTCTTGCTAATGTAAAGTGTTTGTGCGCTGTTACCACCTACAGTCAGCCTGATTTGTTTATTACCAAATTGTCACGAAAGACAAGAAATATGAGTTTCAGACCAGGTTGTGAAGAGTGCGATTGTATTTCATTGGATGACCTGATGTCTTGATCACGGATTTGACTAGAATGTTTGACCTATCATGCTTTCGACACCGTGTGACCCGACTCTGACAGTCAGACTCTATGGCATGCTGTTCTGGTGAGTTTGGTAAACCAACACCGGCATATATACGGCAGAACCAACACATAGACAGTCTGCCGCCACTTGAGCTAATCTCCACCCATACCACCCAATACTGTCTGTATCACATTACACCCGTATATATATACTGTGTGTGTGTGAGTAACATGGTGACTGCGATAAGAACAAAGTAAGTGTGTGTGGGTTGGACCACTTTACAGCTGACCATCCAAGGTTGCCAGGTTTGCATTTTTAATGGCAGATTAAGCTAGGTTGCGATAAAGATTGCAGTTTACAAATAGTCTGCGGAGATCTTGACCAAGTTCTTGTTTTAAAGCAAATAATCATAATTTACAAAAAAGAAATTCTATTTTTTATAATTCTATTCTATTTCTGAAATTTATCGCCATATTTTGACCATATCTGTTTTTGACCATAACATTTTATTCTTGTAAACATGATTCAAAAGTATTTCAACCTATGCCTCAGAGAAATTATACTTTTACTTTTAGAGTTTTGTGGGTGTTACCGAATGCAAATCAGCTAAATTGTCCCTGCACCAAGTAGTTTGCAGGTGATTGTAATTTATCAATACAAACATGTACGTATGAACAAAATAACCTTTTTTTTAAAAAAAAACTTTTGTAAATTTTACATTTGGTTTTTCTTGCACAAACATTTACACTCAAATTTACCTACAGATTAATGACTGTTTTTCTCAGTTCTGTTGTAAGACATTAAGGGAGAAGAAAGTGAATAATGGAATGAATAATGTCTGAAGGTGATGAAAATTATTGTCAATAGTGCAATAGTGCATCAGAAATGCACATGCAACATTGTCAACTTGTTTCTGACACAAGGACTGAAAGAAATGGTGATAAATATCCTTCCAGGTCATTCTGTAGGTCTAGATTCAGCTCTTCTTCTGTGATTTAGAAAAAAAAAATTACAATGACATGAAAACCCTGAATATATTACAATAAAACGCCACAAGATGTACTCTGGAATTAAAAGCAATGTCCAAAGCTTTAGTGTTTATAAACAACACAGAGATATTACAGTGAAACTGATTTTCAGTACTGTAAATGATCTTTTTATTTGAATTATTATAAATTATTATTATTTATTTATTCTGCATGGTCATGAGTAAGAGTCATCATGACTACAACAGTAGCTCTTAGGTATAAGTCTAAAATCTTCTGGTAAAAATAAACATTAAAGTTTCATCTGAGATTTTTAATTAAATGAAACCACAAAATGCCCTTTAAAGCCATCATTTTATAGACTAGGTGTCATTGCATCATACAGAATGTAAAATTTTTATTTCTAAAAAATTATTTGCCGATAGTTTAACAAACATACTGCACATCCTAAACATAACATATTTGCACATCCTCACTGACCATTATGTTGCATTTACTATTCAACTGATAAAATAGTATAATACCTTGTAAAATAAATTTTGCTGCTAATATAGTTTTATGCTCATGTGCTCTATTTTTTTTTTTTTTTGAAAAATAAATGCATTATCTATGAAACTGCAATAATGATGTACAGTACATCCCCTGTTTTGTTTTCAACCCCGTCACACTTTCCCTTTTTCACCTTTATAGTTTATTGATTTATTGTCAAAGATTGCAAGTTTAACTACACACGGCATCACTCTAATATGAGGGGGGAAAGGGGTATTAAACAGTAGTTTAGGGGGTAAAAATGTTAATTTTGCCTAATGTTGCCTTATATATAAAATATAATGCTTAAAAAATTTGGACACTTTTTGGTAGATGACCCCAAAGGCAATAGAGCCTTAGAGGATCAGCCAAGTAGCCTGCTAGGTTACATTAGAATTAACAGAAAACATCATATTTTTGAAAACAAAAAATAAATTTTCAAAACACCTTTGTCATGAACTCTATTGTGAAAACGTGCAAAAAATATAAGAATATAAAATGTTTGTTTGTTTGGTCAACAAAAATTTTAATTCAGATTTATTTATAGATTTACTAATTTCTTTATGTATTTGTTTGTTTGTTTGTTTGTTTATTTTACTCATTATACAATAAGAGATTAATAGGAAATAATTTTTATTTACTGTATATATTGAATCAAATTTATTAGCAATAACTACTGTAACTACATATAAAATATTTTTAATAAGAGTACATTTGTTCATATTTTTCCTTTAATTTCTTTTAAAATTTCCTTTTATTTTTAATTTTTACATTTTGATTGATGACTGAAGTAAATGCCTTTTTTGCATCTTAAGATTAAAATCATGTGTGAGAAGCAACCAAAAGTGAAGTTTTTACATGTGAAATTATTCGTTTCTGTTCAACTTAAAAAAATGTTAAGGTTATTGAAAAGGTTACTTAAATATTTATACACCGCCCTGAGCGGCATTGGAACATTGGAGCGGCATTTACGCTAGGTATATGGAGTGTATGGAGTTGTTTATGTGTGTATTAGTGTAATACCTACATGGTCCATCCTCATTTAAAACCAGCTATGGATCTAAGAATAGGTTGAAATCTCAATCCCGAGCATGTGTTTGCTAGGCTGGTGTGTCTTACACCTCAGTCAGTATGAAAACTTTACCAGAGACGGCAGGACGTCTGACACAGATGGGGCCCTGTAGACTCCAGTAGTGCAAAAGGTCATTAAGGCCTTGTCTTTAACCCACTCCTCATTCCGCACTGCACATTATGGGCTTTTCTCATGGCATATGCCATGATGGAGTGACATCACATTTGTGTTTCTAACCCAGGTCACATACACACATAGATATACGCACGGGTTAGGGAGTGTCCTCTAAGGAAAAAAGAAAAAAAAAATAAGCGAGGCACAGTAAAAGTTGTGTGTGGCTGTGCTGGAGCTTTAACGGTCCTCCGTAGGGCGACCCGCAGAGCCGGCTCATATTTATATTGGCAATATATGCGAGAGGATTAATCTCATAAAAACCTGACGACCACACAAAGCCCTGGGTAATGTGCAGGACTGTGTGCTTGGGATGGCCGCTGTTATTTATGCTGTGTGGATAGGGGTGAAATGACGCTCTCGCCCACTCTCGCTCCCTCGTACCCATTCTCTTTAGCTCTCAGTCAATATTTTCCTTTCATCCAGTTTACTGCAATTCCTAGGGTTTGGACTTGATTTCAGTATTTCAGTATTACTAAAGAAGTGATGGAGCAACAGTAATGTGTGTTTGGTTTAACAGACAATACATCCGAACTCACATCCTTTCTCTTTCCAATTCCCCGTTTCTACGAATCACACTGTTTTATGTTTCGCGTGATTATTTCTTCTGAACAAAAAGGGACGTCCCCACGCAGTCATTTTTATTCAACCGAGTGTGTAGAGGTAAAAAATAAATAAATACATTTAATAAAGCGCATTAGGGTGTCCAGATGCAAAATGAAGGCGCATTTTAATTTCGCCCTGTCTGACATTAATGATCATTATGGAATGAAAAAGCGCGATGCTCAAGGAACACTTACTGATAAAAATGATCACCGTATCACCAACAATATCCTGCGAAGGAAAGGACAAAGATTGTGTCTAGGTATGCTATTTATTATTTTTCCTTTTGTAAAAAACATAATACGTCCCGTATATAGTTATGCTGTCTGCGTGCATGTTTGTGCCGTGATATATTTTAAATAAAAGCAAATTTGCAGCTGGATTTCAATGTTCAAAATGGAAAAATAAATAAATAACAAAGTATTTTCACAATTTGGCATAAATAAACTTATTATCTGACTTAAACACATTACCCATTAGAAAACCGCTGTTCTGAGCGCAGAGCGTTACTTCGCGAGTCGGCCTGGTGTGTGTGAAGCGAAGATTTGAGCTACAGCGTGTTGGCAATTAGCCTCTTCCTTCACAGAACATCTTGTCATCACAGCTTGCCCTTAATGAGATGGATTGTGGAGATCGTTTCCAGCATCACAGAGAAAAGCCTCCAGATAAAACCACACTTTCAGTTGAAGAAAAAAAAAAAAAAAGCTTGCTTCTTTTACAACAAAGCCATGATGCTTTCCTTTTTTTCGGGTGCTATAATCAGTAGAATATTTACTGGTTCACCTTAGGAACGTGACAGAAAAGAAACATCTGAAGAAATCATACTATTTAAGCTCGCATAGGAGTTCCACTGAGGAGGCTTAAAACATTATTAGGCTGAAAGTGGTACGGTGATAAAACGTTAACGTTCTTTGGCTGTGGAGATCCACCGAGGGCTTTAAGTGATCGCACAGAAGGTTATATTTATGTCTCTATATACTGTATGGCACAAGCTTTTATTTAAAGTGACTTATGAGTGAGGTGGAGTATGACTTAAACACGGTGATGATAATCTACAGTATGGTACTATGGTATTTAACCACTGATGGCTGTAGGGACAGTTACAGAAACCTAAAAAAAAACAGACCATAAAGCAGCAAAGGTGTGTACAAGCAACTCAGGATGGAGATTTTTTTTTTTCTAGCAAGCTATAACAAATCCATTGGAATGTTAAAATTGCCCATTGGTGGGTCAGTGGTGGGTTTCTCATCTGCAATGCAGAAGACCCGGGTTCGATTCCTGCCCAAACCAGTCCCAGGTCCAGATAAACTGTGAGGGTTGCATCAGGAAAGTCATTTGGCGTGAAACATGTGCCGATGTGTGCAGATCGGCTGGTCACTTGTGGCGACCCCTCAGTGGGAGCAGCTGAAAGACCAACAACATTGGCACTTTTTGTGATCATTGTGAATCTGGTGTCTCTGTAACTTTTTATCCTCCGGACAACATGTACAGCCTATGCTCTTATAGTGATGTGTTTTACTTACTTCCTGTCCCTGTCTCTTCCCTAATGTAATATAACCCATTACCATCCATGTCAAGTTTCAAACTTTGTATAGTTCGCTTGTTCATACTCACTTGTATCTCTATGTCTATGCATAGTCTTGTTTTTAAAAATCCGAACGATCATTTAATCATATATTGTAGTTTAGTTAAGATGTTTCATTGTTTATTTCATTTGGTTTTGATATCTTAGCATACGTAGATATTCAATTCAATTTATTTTATATTCCGGTATCATGATGGAATTTTATAATGAAATGCAAAAAACATGCTGATTTTCTATCAAGCCTGCTGCTTTCTTTAATGACAAAATTAGCGATATCTTTTTGTGTTCTGTTTTCAGATTGGTAATGTCCATCAAGGAGGCACGGTGGCTTAGTGGTTAGCATTGTCGCTTTGCACCTCCAGGGTCCAGGTTGAATTTCCAGCCAGGTTCGATTCCTGTTTCTGTGTGCATGAAGTGTGCATGTTCTCCCTGTGCTTGGTGGGTTTCCTCTGGGTACTCTGGTTTTCCACCCACGTTTTGAATACATGCAGATTAGGCTAATTGCTGTTCCCAAATTGCCTATCGTGTGTGAATGAGTGTGCTTGTGTGTGTGCCCTGTGATAAAGTTAAGGAAGGTTGATACTTCAAACGAGATTAGTGCCATTATGCTTATGCAAGTATTGTTGTGCTAACATTTTGGGTGCTTTCACACTAAAGCCTCAAATCAGGTATGAAAACTAATCATACCCAAAATATGTATGTGGAGTGCTATTCAGTTCTTTATCAACCAAACCTGTGTATGTGCAGAACACATGCCATACTGTACATCTCACCTTCTGAATGTGCAGCCAGAGTATAGAACAAACCATTACTAACATGGAAACTAGTCAGGGGAAAATGGTGGGAATTTGTACTTGGGCCATATACTAGGCAGTTGTGCCTACTGCAAAAAACAGCCTGAAGAATTGGGTACTTTTGACAAATAACATTGGTCATGATGTTAAGATGATATTCTGATGTTATTCACAATAAAGAACTCAGTTAAGATAACGATACATGTCCACTTATTTAGTTATTGTTAATTAGTCCCTAATAAATGTCCTGCATTTGCACACACATTATGAACTTCAGAAAAACCTTTGAAATGAAAAAAAAAAAACATTGACCAAACTCATTAACAGAATAATGCTGTAATGTAAAGAAAATTGTAATAAATGAAGATGAGGGGGGGAAAAAAGAACAAATGATTAAAAAAAAATTCATATATAGTTTTTTTTTTTTTTTTGAAAACACAAAACTTTTGCTAAATTACACAAGATTTGCCCCTTGATGAGATGGGTACGGGTGTATCTGAATTAAAGTAAGAACATTCATTGCTAGACAATAAAAATAAATCACATTTAAAAATTGGTTGTTTGTAGACATACCCATCATTTATGTTTATTCGTTGTAAATCAAATTTAAAAAGAGCAATTATGTGTATGACTGCATATGTGACAAATCAAATTTGAATTTGATTTGATTTGAATTTGAACCTAACACTTGCTTGATAAGGAGCAGTTAAATTCAAATCAAATCAAATTCAAATTTTATTTGTCACATACACAGTCATACACAGTACGGCATGCAGTGAAATGCTTATACGACCGCCAGTGACCTTTAAAAAATAAAAATAAAAACTTATACGTAAGGTCAAGTTACTTACACTTACAATATTTTTCCATCAAATTCCACCATTTGTTTTATGACTAGTTACAAGAATTTGGTTCGAGCTTCACTGAGCCAGTCATAGAGCATGTAGGTGGAACGTAGTTTTGTTAACAGTTAAGCTAACAACTTGTCATGGTTATCTGTTCATTATAACATTTCATTGTCGTTATCAGTCTAAAACACGTCATTATATGTCATTCTTTACATTTACGTTTCTTTAAATGACTGTCATTAATGATGAGGATTATTTTTCTAATGTAACTGATTGTCTGAAAAACTGAAAAATGAATGCCCTGATAATTTTTGCATTATTTTTCAAAAAATTTTTTCTTGTCTCTGATGTTTACTCTTTCTTCCCCTATGTCCCAAGTCTCCTAAGTCCCTCCGGGGAAAAAAAATTATTTGAACCCTGATGACAGAGCTAGCAATGCTTAGTATCACTTTTCCAACTCACTTCTTAATATCCTTTTACACACTCTGATGAAAAGAAGATCCAGGCTCTTTATACATGATACACAGCATATCTTCCAGCATTAGCTAACTTCTTTTGACATCTGAGTCTCATATGTCACATGACTTCCAACAGCCAGAGTCCAAAAACAACCACAAAAGCCCTGTGGAAACCTTTATCTGTGAATACACACACACACACACACACACACACACCCTCTCTCTCTCTCTCTTTCTGAAACACACACACACACACACACACACACACACACACACACACACACGTACAGTAAATCTCAGCTTCAGCAGGAGGTCGAGGCATTTCCCGTAAAACAAACACTGCAACATCTCTGAGCGCTTTACCTGTCCACCTCTGACAGATATACGAAACCAAGAGTATGGCCAAAAACAACATCACGTGATCATTCCTTCAGGAAAAACAGCAATTGCGTTTACAACTCTGTGTTTAAGATCAGCTCTTAAATGAAAGCAAATCAGCAAATAAAATTTTATCCTTAAATAACTGCTCTAACTGCTTCTGACACAACATGTGGAGCTTTATAACCTATGATTTAACCCCAGATCCAACACATACTATATGTATGTACACACACACACAAACACACACACACACACACACACACACACTGGATTGTATGATGGGAGGTCTAAGATGAATTAAGCTAAATATTCCTTTTATTCAGTCAACCTGTAAAAGGCATAGACAGACACACAGACGAACAGATAAAGAGACAGATAGACAGACATAAAGAGACAAATACAGGCATAGAAACAAATGCAAAAAAATACGCATTCTGATAGACAAGGACAGAGAGACAGAGACAGACATGCACACAGATACTGTAAAAGCAGACATAAAGACAATTAAACTCAGAGACAGATGCACAAAGACAGGCTCAGACAGAGAGAACCAGACAGACAGGTGTTTGCAGACAAATGCCACATATAGACACTTTATATACAGACAGATCAACACAAAGACACAGATAGACACTTAATGGCATACATACAGACAGTTATAAATACATATGAAGAAAGATAGACATATACAGCCCGTCACAGGCAGATAGACATACATAGACAAATATACATACAGTATATAGACAAATACTGCATCTAGACAGACAAACTGGTAGACACATACATACGGAGAGACACAGACAGACAGACAGACAGACAGATAGTTAGACATATACACACAGGCAGATAGACGCATACAGACAAATACTGACAGACACAATGAGAGTTGATCAAAATTACAAAGATATACAGGCACCTTTTTCAGACAGACACACAGACAGACAGACAGACAGAAAGGTTTGACTATTTGTGATCATTAGAGTAATACATTTTCAGAATCTCTACATGTCTTAGCTGATCAGTTCTTAAAGCCATGTTGGCATTGTGTGTGTGTGTGTGTGTGTGCTCTCTCCTCATCTATGCACAGTTCTACAGCTCCCCGTTAGATGGAGCTCGGTGTGTGGTGCCAGTTGCCCTGGGAAACGGAGGAAAGGTGCTTAGCTCGGAGGTGTTTGATTGGCCAGCAAAGGCAGCCAATAGAAAATGCTTGTGTTGATTGGCATCACAGGCGCTACAGCTGCGGGACGTGGAATGAGAAGCAATAGAGATGAGGGTCTGAGGCTGGTTTTATGTCTAGAGGGGAAAAATATATATTTAAAGCAGTATGTTCATGTTGTTTATCATTGTAAGTCATCTATCTAGTAAAACATTCATAAAAAATTAATCAAAGATAACAATCCAAAGAAAACAATCATGTGAACATGTGTTGTGTATTCTACCTTACGGATGATTTCGCTTTGACTTTGTCAGAATTGAGTGTTTTCTCTAAGATTCTCCAAGATTAATCATCAGTATATTTGATGCATTATAATTTTGTTAATTTTGGAATATTAATAATATAATTTTGGAAAATATCTATAAATGTAAGATTATAGGATATTTGCAGGGTGTGTCTCAGACGTCATGTCCAGGCTTTTAAATGTAGTTAATGAACAGTGAAACCTGTATTAAGTGCTGGCTCTGCCAACCTGTACACAGTTGCATTGGTAGAATATTAGAAATTTCTTTAAATCATCAATTCAATCTTGGAGAAATTAATGCCGCTCTGCACTGACATCGCATAAGCGCATCGAGACAATGCCATGGTGAATATGTACTGTAATCAAAGCAAAAGGGGGTCAAAAGGTGTGTGTGTGCGTGTGTGTGTGTGAGTTTACAATGCTTAATCGTAAAAATATTTTTAAAATAGACTCAATCTAAAACAAAAATGTAAACAAAGAACAAATATGATTTTAACAAAATATAAATCTACTGATATTTACTGTTTAATACTGAATATTGTACATCGACATACAAACACCCTGCCTCATAAATTTTCGCCTAAATAAATAAAATTTCCAATAAATTTGCATCGGCATGCTAAACAAATGGCATACAATGACCAAACCAAGCCAGACCGAACAGTGGCGAAGTCGTGCATAAATCTGGGAGCCGTTTAGAACTCGTTAGTGTCAGTGGAAAGCCAAGTGAACGAGTTTAAGTATTTATTTATTTTTATTTTAATTTTTTTACATTTAATACAAGAAGCATCTTTCAGTTTTATTTTTTAAAGCAGCTGGTGCCTGGAGGAATTATGAATTAAGGTTAAGCCAGGTTTAATGTCTATTTGTTTCATATTTGACTTTTTTAAATGTTTTAATTGTTTTTATAGGCAAAATATGCTTATAGTTTTGAAAATTGATAATATCATGATATTTTTGGGTGGCTGGAATGGATCATCTGCATTTACATAATTTCCTAAAATGTGTTTCGCAATATGAAATTTCGCCTTAAGAACTCCTTAAGAACCTCCTAAGTGCATTACAGTTGTATGCAGAGGTACCGCTGTAATATAAGAAATTTATATAGGAATTAATCTTAGAAGTGTGACAATGGTGCTTGTGTAGGAAAATAATTCATGATGAGTACAAGTCAAAGTCATTCTTTCATTTTATATCACAGCAGGTTGCTGGCAGCAATTAAATGTTTTTAATTAAATACTAAACTATTTTATCCATTTACAGTTATGTATGTTGTGTAACATCTGCAGGACAAGTTAGATCTTATTGTCACTACTCGTAGAGAAGCGATAATCAGGCATTCTCTTTGTTCTCTTTGTCTTGAAGTTAAATGAAAGCTTACAGTATATTGACACTGGAGACTCCCTCCATTAATGCTAAAAAAAAATTCTCTCTTTTGATCATATCAGAAAAGAAGTCTGGCCAATCAGAAGGAAGCATTCAACAGTGCTCTGGTACATCTGTATAGATTAAACAACTTAACATATCACAGGACATGAATGCTAATAATTACCTCTCACTTGTGAATGTGATGCTGCTGCTTTGCCTTTAAAGGTTTTTTATTTATTTTACTTCTCCTGCCCCAGTTATACCCAGCACTCCCGGTGCAGATGTGGTGAGAGCCCACAGTCTCACTGGCACTGGAACTGCCAATCAGGCTCACCGAGGCACACACATGCAACCTGAACCCTGTGCCCGCCGCTCATTACGCTAATGAGGCAGAGCGCTCTGGAGGTGCACTGATGAAGGTCTCATGTGGCTCTGTGCTGAAACTGCTGAAGTGCTGTGTGAACACTCCGGGAGTGACAGGAATGCAGGTTAACTGTTAAGCAATTATTAATTCGTTCATTTATTCATTCATTCATTAATTCTTTCATAGATTAATTTCTTCATTTATGTATAAATGAAATGTATGTATATACTGTATGTATTATATCTCTACAGAAAGCCACTCTTGTTTGTTTTTTTTTAGTTTTGTGTTGTAAATGTGCTGATGGATTAGGCCAAATTAATTCTGCTGAAATCTAATTGCACATCATCAGTGTATTAAGGGGAAGCAGTATATTTGTGAATTACATCCCAAATACACACACACACACACACACACATTAAAATTCTCTACTCAAATTTTTATTTGTCACATACACAACCCTACAGTATGCAGTGAAATGCTTACATGGCTGTTCATAACCTTAACAAGGAAAGATGAAATGGAATACGAAGATAAGAAAAGGCAAATTGCATTAGGAAAAAAGTGTTAATTATTGAATTCAGGTGGGTTTCCAATTAAGCCCCTTATCCCCAGTGAAGGACAATCTTAGTGCCATCTCTATCATACCATCTTGGATAATGCTGTGCTTCCAACTTTGTGGAAACAGTTTGTGGAATACCCTTTTCTATTCCAACTTGACTGACCCCCAGTGCACAAAGGAAGGACTATAAAGACATTGTTTGATCAGTTCGATGTGGAAGAACTTAACTGGTCCTCACAGAGCCCTGACCTCAACCCCATCGAGCACCTTTGAGATGAACTGGAACTGGAGATTGCAAGAAATTCTCACAGAAACATTTCAAAACCTTGTGGACTGCCTTCCAAGAAGAGAGGATATTTCGATACAATATCAGTTGTATCCAAATACAGTTTTGGCTAAATACTTTGGTCCATGAGGTGAATGTTCCTAATATTTTATTTTAGAAACACTTACTAGACATATCGGAATATTGAAGGCTGTTATTCACATGAGGAAATGATGTGATTTAGAGCATCATTTCAAATTAAACACAGGAAAGTGTGCTGACTTATGACACAACACGTTCATGCAGATCATATGATAATTTTAAAAAATTCAGGAAAAAGCAGCAGCGGTGACATTAAAATGTAGAATAAAACCTTGAGATGTTTCTATCTGAGATGTTATCTGAGACGTCCAATACTATTTAAAGTTTATCTGTATAAGCAGTTTTACAGAAATCCAGATGTAGCTTTAGATCCATAATGAACAAGCCAGAGGTGATATTGGCAAGGGAAAACTCCATGAGACATCATGATGAAAGAAACTTGGCATTATACAGAAAAATCATAAAAGTAAAAACAAATCAATCTATTCTCACAGTGCAAATCTTCACATGCAACCTAAGTCCAGCTCCCTCTAAATATATTAAGGTTCTTTCAACCATGTTGCAAAGTTAACTACTGTATCACTTGAACACTCAGTACACTGTGTGTTGTGTTGTGCAGTTAACCTGTTACGTCCCAGGTCTAGGGTCCGGGAACATAACATAAATAATAAAACTTTACAACAAATTTGTGATCTTTTGTTCTTTTTTTAGTATTATAACACAGGAAGCTCTCAGGCTTCAGGGTTGGGCCAAGGCCAAAATAATAAACAAAAACCCCTTTCCTGTCTCCTCCCACAAAACTAACTTTACTAAAAGAAAAAGTCAAAACCAAAAACATAGGGCTAAACTGTCTCCCTAACTAACAGAACGGGTTTTAACAAAAATGGCACCCAACCCCTACTGCTTCATTCATTCATTCATTCATTTTCTGTACCGCTTAATCCTATGATCAGGGTCGCGGGGGACCTGGAGCCTATCCCA
>JAQQZS010000033.1:31814306-31830656 GCA_030068045.1 Platyallabes tihoni | reverse complement strand
CTGCGATGGATTGGCACCCTGTCCAGGGTGTACCCTGCCTCGTGCCCGAAAGTCTCCTGGGATAGGCTCCAGGTCCCTGATCAAGGATGAAGCGGTATAGAAGATGAATGAATGAATGAATGAATGCTTCGTGACTAGGGTTTGGAGAAATCATCATGTGTGCTATCTAAGCTGCTCCAACCGTCATGTTCTTGTTTCGCTTCTCAAATAGTCCTAAACACATATGTGCTTGGATTGGATCCCCGAGTCAATTACCAAATTGTATTAATGAGTCGATTACCAAATTATAACCAGAATACAGTCTGAGTTTGAATATGATTAAGTGCAATGATCAAAGTGTAACCAAAAAAAGTAAATAAATAAACAGTTGAAAATCATACACCGCAGTAAAGATGTATGATAGAGCAAACACTATAAATAAATGGCCAAGGTTTTACAAGGATTGAGTGAGCTTGGTTGGAAACGCCAGCTAGAATGTATGTGATAGAGAGCTCACTGCAAGGCCAAAAGTCTAAAGGCATTCTATCTGAGTTAACACAACAAAATTCATTACAAATTGCCTTATTAAAACAACCTGACAAGCGATAAGTAGAATCTTTGGAATACGTGCATGGAGTTTCTTAGTACATGGGGCCAGGGGTAGCTCAGTGGTTATGGCATTGGACTACAGTTTGGAAGATCCCAGGTTCAAACCCCACAACCACCTAGTTGCCACTGTTGGGCCCTTGAGCAAGGCCCTTAACCCTCAGCTGCTCAGATGTGTAATGAGATTAAAAAAAAAAAATGTAAGTCACTCTGGATAAGAGCATCTGCCAAATGCCTAAATGTAGTATTTATTCTGCTTTAAAGGGGACCTATTATGCAGAATTCCCATTTTTATACCTTCTGATGGCTCTCCTGTGTGTGCATGTGTACAAAAAAAAAAAAAAAAACATGAGAACAGAAAACATTCCCTGCTGTTTGTCCTTTTTCTACTTTTATACAAGCTAAGGTTTGAACAAGCAAATCAGATCCCTCCACACACCCCCTATTGTGACTTCATATAGAAAGACAATGTCCCCGGGCTCAATGCGCAACTCGGCCCATTTCTGCCATTCTCTTGGGGTGCATTTTTAAAAGCTACGGTGCATACGGCTAGGCTATTAGGTATCAGCTAACTGCTAAAGGCTAACCTAGAGTGGTGATCTTTACCTCTTAGGAAGGGCTAAGGAAACTGTACATGGTCTTTTCTGGTTCCTGGCTTCTGATTCGCTAGGAAACGGCATTTCCATAGAGGGACATGTTTTGAAAAAAAGATTGACAAAGAAAAAAAAATCAAGCTTACTTAAATGCAGGATCTGAGTTGACCTCGAAGAGTTATGCAAACTTACTTGAAAAGGAGCATAATATGTGACCTTTAAAGCAAGTATACACTTGAGCTGGCATGGACTCCACAAGTCAGTGCAAAAATCTCACTTTAGATCAAATCTGTTAGAGAGTGGTCTGAACACTTGTTTTTTTATAGAAGAGATTAGACATGAGGAAAATCTGACCTTTTGCACAAGTCAGTTAATAAGGTCAATTTCACACCTTTGCTAGACCTGGAAATATTTCAGACACTTAAAAAATGATATATTCACAATGTTTAATGTGGTCTTATATGTTTCAGACTTAAATGTAAAGTGGACTAAGTGTTTGTCAATCATAGTTTAATATTTCATATATCATCATATAACCATAAATCTCAAATGGTAAGACACTGCTCAGATATGTTTCCAGGAAGTCAGATCTACTAGACTGATCTACAACACAGAGTTTCCTGTGGCAGGGCACCTCCCCTATAGAGCTCATCCTGTATTTCATTTCTATGACTTCCAAAATGTCACTGCATCCACCCCAGGCCTCCTGACCCGCCATGACCCCGTGTACCTAAATCACGAACGACTGACATTCCTTCCCATCGGAGAGAATGCTGAGAGATTAACTGAACACATGCAATTGCTCCACGAGAACTTCTCATACTCTGGCTCTGCACGTTGTTGTAGCTTTCAACATCAACAGTCACGCACGTATGTATGTTTTATACACCGAGCCTGAAGAGGCAGATGAAAAACCCAAGTCTCTGTCATGCTGTAGGGGGCATTTATTTATTTCGCTGTATTATTAACCAAATCAATACTGATCATCCTTCCTCCCATGATAGGAGTGTTCTCGTCCAGGAGTACTCCACCCCCATCCCAGGCTTAAAGAACAGTTTGATGAGAATGAAATGAATTTAAACTCACTACATCCCAAACCATTTGAACACTGAAGAGATACAGTATGTGCTCACAACCATCAGCTTTAAAACACTTACTGTACTCGGAGAATTGCGCTTGAAAGAACGCTGCTGACTTTTCCTCAAATTTGTCACCTATATAGTATGTAAATAAAGTTTAATTTTACAATTGTTTAATTTAAAACAAAATTCAGTTGATTGAAATATGTTTGACGTTTTTATTTTTAATGTATTTTAATCTTTCTTAAAAGTATGACATACATACTGTACATACATATTCTTTAAACAATTGTTTTTTTTTGGGGGGGGGAGTTCTGATATTACGTTACCTCCTTGCACTTTTTAGATTGTAAATTGTTCATGAACACTATTACAACAAGTTTATAAGATAAAAAAAAAAATTATATACATCCTCCATCTTTTGTGATTTTGATTACAATCTTGATTATGATTTTGATTATGATTTGTTATTTGTCCTTTATTTTGTCCCTTTATGTCATTATTATATTATGATATATTATCATCCCGCGACCCTGAACACAGGATTAAGCGGTATAGAAAATGGATGGATGGATGGATATATTATCATAATTCTAGTTCTGAGAATTCGTCTAAGTTTGTTTGATTTAGTTTGTGCTTAAACTTTGCCATTTCTCTGATAGTTCTGTAAAGCATCAAGAGTGTAAGAAAGACACTTTATAAATAAAACTATTACTACTACTACTAATAATAATAATAATAATAATTTTAGTAGTAGTAATAGTAGTAGTAATAACTGCTTACTGGAAATGTTAAAAAAAAATTGTACATTTCCAGTAAGCACTTATTTGTTGAAATATGTTTTGCCAAATACCACTGAAACGTGTTGAACTAATATATCCGACAGACGCCAGTGCGTGCCTGTGCCATGCGCCGCGTACACTTGCTGTATGGATGTGAATGTTTTCCACATTAATAATAAGTAAGCGCAGGTCTGCTCCATCTGCAGGGACGCTTGCGGGTCTTGCGCAGGGAAACTCAGGGTGTTATTTCATCGCTCTGTTGTGTTTGGCACCCTGACATTCCCCTCGCGCAACAAACACCACATCTGTAACTAATAAAGCTGTTTCTCTTACACCAGGAGGTCTTCGCTGTGAAATTCGAGAAACATACATGAAACTGTTCTCAGGTTTAAAATGAACATAATATACTGGTAAAAAAAAAAAAAAAAAGAGAGACCTATTATTGTTGCAATTAAATGGATCTCGGCCTGAAATGTGATCAGTTAACAGCAGCTTGATATGTGGCTGGAATGGTTAGGACTGTCACTGGTATGCAGGGTGGAGAGGAGAAACGTAGGGTATGTTAATAGTAAGATTCTTAATAATATTGTGTTTTTGATATTGAGGCTTTTGTTACAGTGTTCAGTGATGTTCAGGTTCTCTATACAGCTGCTCAAGTCTGCTCTCTTGTGGTCTTTATCAGTAACATGTTAGACAAATAAGTAGAAAAATTACACATTTAGTACAAAGTAAATAAATAGCACAGTAGAAGGAGTAGAATTTTGATTGTATTATAATTATTATTGTTGTTGTTGTATTATCAGTATCAGTAGTTGTAGTAGTTATACTAATAGTAGTAGTTTTGATTGTATCGTTGTTGTTGTTATTGTTATTATTATTATTATTATTATTATTATTATTATTCATACAATCAGAGGTTATGAACATGGATTTTTTTTTTTACAAATAATTAATTTAAAAACTAAAACCTTAATAACAGTGATAAAATATTGCAGGATACAATTCCATCACTCTGTGACACCTATTTGGAATAAACAATGTTGTGAGTCTTTCAGCTGCTCCCATCGAGGCATCGCCAAAGCAGACCATCTGTATCTACGCTCAGCTTTGGCACTGCTGAACTGAACCCAGGCCTTCCACATGTCGGGCGAGAAACCTACCACTGAGCCACCGATGCCGATGGAATAAACATTAGAAAATATTTCTTTTTTTATTTGTTTCCCTTAACCCCCACCCCCACGCACCTATGAAATCAGTGGCATGAACAAATATGTTTGATCGTATGAAGTATAAAAATAGAACAAAAATATGAAATCATGTCATATGAAATCATACTAAATTCTACAACTTACTTTTTATTATAACAAAAATAAGACAAAGATGAAGAAAAAGGAAATTACCACCAAATTGAGCAATAACATTAATAATAAAGAATAAAAACTATAATATACACACAGATGAGTGTTTCAGTCAGACATTGAGCCACCTCATGTCAACTCTACAATTGCATTACATGCAGGTTCCCTTTGTGCCACCTGGGCAGCTCTGGCCCCTCGAGGCATGACGTCACAAGACCTCTGTGTGCAGGACGTTTGGCAGTGGATACTTTGGGTGCTGTGGGTTGGAGAGTGGGGCCTTTGTGGATTGGACATGTTTGTCCACTGCATCCAATGGGCGCTCAATCAGACTGGTATCTGGGGAGTTTGGATGCCAGGTCTTAGACTCGTTCCCTGCTGGGCCTTGTGCATGGCAGGCTGTGGTGCACTGTGTGTTCTGATTAATTTCTATCATAGCCAGCAATTTTTTTGTGAGTTGTGCTCCATTGGCTTTTCTGTTGGACTGGCTGGACTTTGGTCCCCACGGGCATGGGTGAGCCTTGTGTGCCCATGATCGTGTCACCAGTTTAGTGACATATAATTACTAATCAGTGTTAATATCTTAATGTGTTAATGTTATATGGTGTTCATTTTATGGCTGATATAATGTTTTGCCTCAAGCCTAATGTGTCTGGTGTCTGGTTTTCAAAAGGTCTTATATGTGAATCAAAAACTACATTTTTGAGCTGGATTTTAAAGGGCATCAGACTAATGTTTACTGATCTGAGTGATCTAATTAAACCTTAAATTACAATCATCACGAAAAGGGCAATGCCACAATGAGTAACATGTTTAGTCCAATTAAACCTTAAGTGACAGACAATGCTGCGCGTTTTTTTCCACGTTTTATATTATGTCCTTTAATGAGACGTCTTTAAAACAGAGCTTCAGGCTCACAGTAAACATGTTGGATTTTCTCACAAGTTTCCACAGTCTGGACCCCCGGTGACCTGTTTGTTTAGGTGTGTGCTGATTAGAAGCTCACACGCTGGGTTCCAGCCTCCACAGGGTCTGAAATGTGACAAATATCTCTCCGTACCTGTCTCTCCCGTCCCTCTGTCTCTCTTCCACACATCACCTGAACCTCGAAACACTTAACGGAGCAGATATCCGAGCATGCTTGTAGCATGCGGTACTTCATTAGAGCGGCTCATAAAATCCATAAATAAACTGTCGTCTTTTTTTCCAGCAACTGTGTCCACATGGACGGCCCCTTCCATAAACACTGTACATGTTTACAGTTAGTTCTTACTACCTGGAGGGGGGAGACTGTGAAAGGCTAAGCGCAGGTTCTTGGCGGTTCATATATCACAGTTTCAAAGCCTGTTCTCACCATAAACATCATAAAACATAAGCTTTGCATAGTGTCTTATTTCACAAAAAATGACATAAACATGAGATGTAAAGGTTTTAATGAGAAGACATGGTCTGAAGGGGTTTCTTACTGTGCGTTTGGGGCCACTTTTTACAACCCATGACAACCCATGATAGCTCTTCTTTCTCTAGGACGATGATTGACATTTTTGTTGTTCTCTTTTATAGGAGACGGCAAGGCCTCAGAACTGCGGTGGAAAAGCGATCGGCCGGATGCACCCCATGGATGCAGCTTTCAGTTTGCAAACAGGCTCTTACAACCTTGAAAACCATTAAACCATAAACACAGGAATGGAGAACCTGACGGTGGAATCGAATGAGACCTTGGCACTAAAGTGCAACATGACCGGCAGCCACAAATTCATCTTTACATTTGTTCCCGTCGTCTACGCTTGCAATTTCGTAATTGGCATAGTAGGGAACAGCATGGTGGTGGCTGTTATCTACCGCTACATGAAGCTGAAGACCGTAGCCAATGTTTTTGTGCTCAATTTGGCTGTATCGGATCTTACCTTCCTCTTCACGTTGCCCATGTGGGCCACGTTTACTGCCCTGGGTTACAACTGGCCGTTTGGAAGTTTCCTGTGCAAGGCCAGTGCAGGCTTGGCTATCTTCAATCTCTACACTAGTATATTCTTCCTGACGGCGCTCAGCGTGGATCGATACTTGGCCATCGTTCACCCAGTGGGTTCACGGCGGCGGCGCACGCTGCTCTACGCCCGTCTTACCTGCGTGCTGCTGTGGGTATTTGCCTTTGTTCTGAGCATGCCTACGGCTCTAAGCAGGGACACCATGATGGTCAAGGATCACCCTGCCACACTCTGTGGAATCTTGCAGCGAGCAGATCACAAGCAGCTCAACCTTCTGGTGTCTCTCAGCATCCTTAAGAGTGTTCTAGGGTTCCTGGTGCCCTTCCTCATCATCATCACCTGTGACTGCCTGATGGGTTGCGCCCTGTTGAAAGCCAAAGGTTTGCTGAGGAAGAGCGCACGTTCCCGAGAAGACGAGACTCTGCGTATGCTAGTTGCTGCAGTCCTGGCCTTCTTCGTATGCTGGGCTCCTCACCAGATCTTCCACTTTATGGAGCTTCTGGCAATGCTAGGGGTGGTGAAAGACTGCCACGTCCTGGACGTCATCGACACGGCCATGCCCTTCAGCGTATGCCTGGCTTACTTTAACAGCTGCGTCAACCCCATCCTATACGGTTTCGTGGGCCACAACTTTCGCAAGAACCTCCTGAGGCTGCTGCACTGTGAGGGGGGTTTTGTTGTAAGAAACTCCAGTATCAGCACCAAGATGACTGCAATGTCCACCAGAGCTTCTCAAGTGCTGCATTTGTCCAGTAAGAAAAGCTCTGAGTGTAATGCTAACATAGTGGAAGAGCCCAAGACCTAGTTCAATCAGAACACCGGGAAGGTTGTCTTTCTTTTTTTATCTCATTAGCATTTGGAACATCTTCATTAAATTACAAAGACAGATCTTAAGATAAAGGTTACGAGGAAACCCTAACTGAATCATTAAGTTTGAATTAAGTGTTTTGCTTTTAATCCGGAACTGAGATACAATCCAACACATGCCTTGTTGAATGTATGGAAGTCTTTATTTAAGGTTAATTGTATTATAGTGAGAGTGAGATGTGTTGATCTGTTTGGTTAAGGCGTCCATGTCCCATAGGCAAACTTGGAACTTATATTCCAAGTTTGATATGAGTTTAAACACACATCAAGCACCATATATACGCTTTTTCCTTATATCCCTTGTCCAAAAAGGAAAAAAAAAACTGTGAGGAATGGAAAAAATTTGAGCAGGTAGCAGAGGCCAGTTTTGTGTGTGTTTAAATCAAGGTAATGTGTGTTGCTCATAACTTTGTTTGCAATGTTGCTAGACGTATGGTTGTCAAAAATTCTAAACTTTCAGCACTTGTAACAAAATCTAAAATAATATGGCATTTAAGATCAAGTATGATCTCGTTGGAGGAAAAAAAGGAAAAAGAAAGAAATCAGGGAAATTATGCTTGTCTGCTGGTCCAATGGGATTCCACTGTCATATCTGGCAACCCTAGTGACAGCGCATAAGTCATACTCATCAGGTTTACTCACATGTATGAAATTCAAGATATTATATAGAGATTTTGTGACATCACAAAACATCAGCTGAAGTTGATTGCATGACAAAGGATCGTGCTTGTATGATTCTCTTATTCTCTTATTATCAAGCTTACACTAGTCAGGACATCTTACATATTCCTTGACCCATGCTCATAACAGCACTGTTTCCCTGACAACTACTGTAAGACACTTAAGAGCAGCTACTGTACATTAGTCTTAAATATTCAACATGAACCTTCCTGAACCCTCTCGCACATCTATTAAAGAGTTATCTCGAATTCCAGTAGATCTTCGTCTATTTTTAATGCAAGGTTATGTACGTAAGTAGTAACGAATGCCCTTCTATCTGTGTTATTACTGGTATCAAAGTTGGCTAGCCTGTTGGGAAAACAAATGTTTGCAACCTCCAGAATATTTTACTTTCTAGATATGCAAGCAAGCAGTCGCCTAGTGCAAAGGTTCTCAAAATTATTACAGTCAGGGATCACTTTTAGCAAAACATGAACAATATTTAGGTATGTCATTTAAATAGGAACAATAATATTGAGGAGCCAGAAAGTTTTTATTGCTAGCCATATGATCTGATTTAACAAAACCTTAAATTTCACTAGACATGATTTATGGTTATAATAATTATCATAATTGTGGGTTGTGGTTATGAAAATAAGGAAAAATCACAGACTTCCTTTACTCCACAAACCCCATTCTGAGAATCATAGGTCTAGAATGTTATTATAAAATGACCTCAAATAATAATAAGCAGTTTTGGACATATTCAAAAATCCATCAGGATTTTAAACATCAAATGGATAGCCTGTACAGTATGTACTACATTTATAGCTTTATTGGTCTTAAAATCTTTGGAGCACTTTTTTTAAATTTGTTAACTCCACCTTCATCCATTAGTCCTTCTAAGAACATACAGCAGCCAAGATCAGCAGTTCATCAATCTTATTTCAGCAGCTAGTTAAACTTGAAGAGAAAAAGTGTGGAGCAATTGCACTATACGCGGTAGTAAAGTCCAGGTCTCAAAAGGTTAAGATATATAGCAAAAAAAATAAAATTAAGTTTTATATATACAGTATATATATACTGTATATATATACACAGTCCAAAATTTGGTAAAATATATTAAATATAAACAAATGTATCTAGTAATTCCTATTATAAGATTACAATACTAATATAAGTTTATTAAGCCACTTCAATAAAACTTTTTTATTTTACAAATATCAAGTTTGGAATTGGCCTGCTTTGTACTGGCAGATATTATTATTATTATTATTATTATTATTATTATTGTAAACATTTACTGTATTTCTAGAACAATCATCTGATCTTCTATTTGGTTTAGAATCTCATAATAAAAAATCTATGCTCTAAATATTTTACTACCTAAGGTATGACATGTTGCTGTATATTTTTGAACAGCAGCTCCCTTGGTATAGTTCTTCTGGTGACTCTTTTTTTTCCAATGATCATGTTTTGTTCCTTAAAGCAATATCATCTGGCGATGCTGCACTGGATGCTGCTATGCTTGCGTTTTTCAGCAGTGAAGATGAGGACATCTGTAACTTGCTTGAGGGACATAAAAAGAACTGAAGAGTCTTTTTTTTCAGGCATTTTTTCCTTAATGTATTTTTGTTTAAATTATCTTGACTAAATAATCACACAATTCCAGTCATCTTTATTTTTATTATATCTTGCAACATAAAGATGATAAGTGTTTCTTACAGTTCTTTTCAGTGAAACTAAGACAACCATCCAACTTTAAATCTGGGATGCAGTGCAGAGGTAACGTAACGTTAGTGCGGTGACCAATAAATAATGCTTTAAATAAAACAAATAATAAATACCAAGCTATAAGCTTTTAAAGCAGCTTTGAATTTGAGAATTAATTATTTTTATTGTAGCCCATAAGAGCACTGGTGTCGCTGGTGTCACAACCACTTTAAATGTTCCTCATTCAGTTTTACCCTGGACTTTTACTCATGTAGTGGCTAATTGACATCTAATGAACATCCTGGTGCAGTCATGTGACAATCTGTGAATTTGTGTAACCGTGACATTATGGTGAATTGTCTGAGTAGCAGATGTGACAGAACTAGGTAATTGTAAAAAGCTGTTTTTGTTACTGAAAGTAAGATTTTACATTCTACATTCATTTAACAATTCTAATAATTTAATAATATTTCATGTTTTATTTTTATCCTGTTCTGACTGCATTTCTTAAACAAATTGATATAAAACAAATTAAGATGCTATTGCTGTGACATGCCACATAGGGCTTTTAACCCTAAAACTGTCAGGGAAAATGGCATATGATATCAAAATGTATTCCATGTGGTTTCTTTGGTCTGTGTTATATCCCCCTTAATAATGTCCCTTAAAGGAGAAACAGGTCTAGCCTCATATAAAAAGATTTTACTCAATTCAGCAGGAAATAATAATAATATAGTATGTTTTCCTATCTGAAAGAAATTAATTAACCCTTAAAACTCAGCATTGGTCAATGAACATTTAAAAAAAAACTAACTGCTTATACAGAAGTCCTGCAGTGTGTTATAAATATATCAGGTATAACCAAAATTATCATTAGCCTTTTAAAAAATGCAGAAAATGTTACTGCTACCAGAATATGAAATGGTCTTTGCAAAAATGTTAAACTCACAAAATGCTCATATTCTTTTTTTTTTGTCACAGAAACAAATGAAAACAATAATTAAATTACATGATCATTTTTATAGATGATATATTTGTATAGTAGATTAAATTGCCATACAATTCAGTTCATTATACAGTATTGTTTTTCAGGATGGGCGGAAATAAAAAGAATATGTCACACTATATAGAACAATCCTAACCTCTAAATATATTTATTAAAACATAGTAATGCAAAGATGGCTAAAAACGCTCTGGTTATTAAGAGCTACAATAATTTTATTCACATTCTAGGATCTGGAAATATTCATAGACTTGACTAAACATAAAAAGAATTCAAGCATGTAGAGGAAATGGAGGAGACGCTCATCATGTGGATATATAGCAGTGAAACATGTTCAGATTTAGATTTAGATTTAGTATATTCACCTACAGTAGATTGGGTATTTACATAAGACTGCTGACTGGTCTTGTTTTTCATACTAGTAAGGTTGTGACATTAGATATGAGACTGTACGTGACTGTAAATAGTGTTTGGTAGTGTTTTGATCAGATTGTTTAAGTAGAAGTTACATATTTATCATGAATGTAAATAGTTTAATGTTTGTATTTGTGTAATTGACATGCGTGTATTTGTAACTTGTACATTTTAGACCTCTGTTTTTGTTTTTTTTAGGAATATCTCTGTGGTTGTGTGACATGCTGGGAAAACTATTCATATGATGAAATTTCCTAGAGTTTTATATTCTGTCGGCTTTTCTGAACTTTTTCCATCTTACATTTTGACAGCTGGTTTCTGATCACAACCAGACAAAAAAAAAAGGTATTTGTCCCTTTGTTGAATTTTTATTTATTTTTTTGCATATTTGTCACACATAAATTATTCAGATCATCAAACAAATGTTTATATTACACAAAGATAACCAGAGTAAATACAAAATGCAGTTTTTAAACGACAATTTCATTTATTAAGGAAAAAAAAGCTCTCCAAACTTACCAGGCCCTATGTCAAAAAGTAACTGACCCCTAAACCTAATATCTGGTTGTGCCATTCCATCCGTGCTGACAACAACTGTAATTAAGAGTTTGCAGTATTAGGCAACAAGTCTTTCACATCGCTGTGGAGGAATTTTGGCCCACTCTTCTTTGCAGAATTATTTTAACTCAGCCACATTGGAGGGTTTTTGAGCATAACAACCTGTTTAAGAATCTCAATCTATTTTTTTAAATACTTTTTCACAGTGCTGTATGTTCATTCTGCTACAGCACTTAAATAGCCACTGAAGCACTGTGTGTGGACATTGAACTTAGCTAGCAAAGCAAAACTGATTGTTCCACTTTTGGCTTTTTACCCGACATAATCTTAGCAGGAAGATACCAAGGCAAGTTTAAAAATATTTTTTTGGAAAATTTAGTTCATGGTTTTTATACTGTGAAAAGTTTAAGTATGTTAGAGGCAGAAACCTGATGTTGGTCTTTTTTGTTTGTTTGTTTGTTTGTTTGTTTGTTTGTTTTTGTTTGTTTGTTTGTGTGTTTGTTTGTTTTCCCAGATTGCCACACATTTAAACACGTATATATTGTGAATGTGATATTTCCTGGTTATTATGTATGAATCTCCTAGTGTTGTCTCAGAAAATGTCTTTCTTAAAAATATACATTAGAAAACATTCATTTGTTGAGATAACTGATAAATACCTCAATGAGAAATATATACTGTATGTTTGACATATTTTTATATTCAGGCAAATAAATAATGTTGATGTTTTATGAATTTTCTCCTATTGTTTCATTTTAAAAATATTAAAGAAAAAAAAAAGTTTGAAATCTTTAAATACTTTACAAACCAATAGCTAAATATGCGCATCTCACCTCACTATCAAACACACGTCCTTGGTTTTAACCGATGTCGCTCTCTATCTGATTCTAAATGGTACACCACCTATAAATATACTCTTTCGATCTTTGTTTAACCTGTACAAGCTCACGGCTAAAAATGACCTGATATGCTGGTGAAAAGATGTTGAGGGATTGGTCAGCAGCTGATGATCAGGTCTTATAAAAGTAAGCGTTGGAGCCCCGTCGACCTGTGATCAGGCATGATGAAGGTTCTTGTGTTTTTGGGGCTGGTAGCAGTGGCTCTCTGTGAGCCGAACAACTATGTTGGGTAATTTCTTTTTCTCTCTTCATAAAAATGCCACTGATTTAAAACAACTGCAGTGGAAAAACTGATGACAACTCTCTCATTTTTTTATTACAGGGATAAAGTTTTTCGTATGTGGCCTGTGAGCGATACACACGTAGCATTCATCAAAGAGCTGGAGAGCAAAGTGAAGGTACCATTTATTACGACTGATCAAAGAAGCAAATGTCATAGTTCTGATATAGGAACAATAAAAGTATTATTATTATTTTAAAGAGTAAATATTAGGGATTAATTAAGTTATTTGTCCTGAACTGTTTGCAAAGTGATTAGACATGTTTTGGAAGTTTTATTAATTATGCATTATTCTTTATTTATTACAAAATGTAATGCTACATACTATATATCTGATACATAAAAATAAACAATTATTGCATTATTATTAATATAATAATGTCATAATGCAATCAATGCTTTGGATAAAACAATAAACACTTCACTAATAAATAATATGCAAAATCTCAAGCATAAATTAATATTCCTAATGTCCATGGTAATCCTTTACCATTTTAAGCAACACCTGTTAGGGGTTAATTGAGGTCATGTTTATTGTTCAGTGAAGCATAAATTAAATACTTATAAATGGTTTATTCACTACGAACAAGATTTTATCTAGCAACACATGGATTGGTTCATGATCAAGGATCTGTTGAGTGAAAATGACTTTATTGTAAGATTGTGCAAATGAATGTTTTGTTAAGATAATGTTAAGCAAATTATTGAACACAAGTGACTCAAAGAAACTCTTGTTGTACTACTAAATAATATCATGCCGGTGTAGTATCAATATAAGAGCTTATAAATCCTGAATATATCACTAATAATACAATATTTTAAACCAGAATTTTATAAATGTCATGTAAATATAAAGTGCTGATTTTGTACAACTTTTTTACACCATACAGTATTTAAAGATCTCAAGATCATTTATTTTTGGGGGAAATAACAATTGAACCCTATTATATCCTACAGTAGGTGAGAAATGAATGAAGAACAAATCAATAAGATATTTAAATATTGCAATACTTCTCATGTAAAAAATTAATAATGAGATATTGGGTGGCACAGTGGTGTAGTGGTGCCCTGCCTCATACCTCCAGGATTGAGGGTTTGAAAATGCAAATGATTGTATTTTCCAAAAACAAATCAGCAATTATAATTGAATATAAGGGCCACTACAGTATATTCAGGTATAAATGGAGAACATTAAATGTGTGTGCCTTTCTAATTTTGGGTTTTATTGAATCAGTAACAAAGGTGTAAAATACTGTATGTGTTCCTTAAAAATAACAAAAATCGTTTACACTAGTACAAATCAGTGACTATGATTATTACAATAAACACTAGTCACATGACAGAATAATTAGAATACTAAGTTTTACTAATTTACATTAAGTTAAATAAAGTAGAACACTTGCATCATCACATTCCAGACCTATACTGTATAAGAAGCACTTGCGTTAATGAGGTTAACACAATGTGATTGTGTTACAATTAACCTCACTGTAAAGGATCTGAAATGCGGTCAGGAGGTGTGTCTATGTTTGATATGTTGAACTAGACCTCTTTTGATGAAGAGACATGAATGAGACTGTTAACAGAGAAAGGTGTGTATTTCGCCCTCAGGATGTGGACTTCTGGAGCCCTGAGAATCCTAATGGGGTCACGCCTTTCAGTGAAGTCGACATCCGTATCCCTGCTGCTCACATTGACATGGTTTTGGTCATGCTGCAACAGAGCGGCATGGAATACCGGTGAGTAAAGAGATCCTGACTCTGGAGACAGATTTCATTCAGGACGTTATGAGCTTGTTATAGTGGAGTGCTGTTTGTCTCACGTGTGTTACAGAGTGCTGATTGATGATGTCCAGGCAGCCGTGAGACAACAGTTTGACAATGACAGGAAGACCAAAGCCCACAGCTACATTAAGTACAACAGCTGGGCAGATGTGCGTATTTTTCTCTTCACATAGCTGATGATCTCAGTTTGTGTACGTGTGTGGTTTAATTGCATCGTGGTGTGACTGACAGATCGAATCCTGGGTCAGCTCCATCACCAAGGGCAACCCCGCACTGATCAGCCAGTCGACACTTGGGAAATCATTCGAGGGCCGCACCATGCATCTGATCAAGGTAAGTCACAGGTTTAGACACATAACATAATATTTTGTAGCTTCACACATTTTGGGAAATGCAGGAAGGGTCAGAGAAGGGTCCAGGGTTCGATTCCCAGCTTGCATCTTGTGCAGCGATGTACCCTGCCTCGTACCTTAAGTCTCCTGGGATAGGTTCCAGGATTTCTGCGACCCTGTACAGGATAAGCGGTATAGATAATGAATGAAGAGAAAGACTGAGACAAAACTGTCGCAGTATTATTATTGTTTATGTCTGTTGTTGTAATTTTATTAGCCTTCCTTTAGCTTGGATCTCCTCTTGACCTTAAATCTTAAGATCTTAAATCTTTGTCTTTGATTAAAATCCACACTCTGTGAAAGCTCTAAAAAAAAATTAACAAAGTTTGTCGGATCATATTGTTTTCATAAAGTTTGTAAGATCATATTGTTAAATTAACAAAGTAGGATCACATACTGTAGTGCTAGTCAACCTGTGTTTTCAGTAGGTTCAATATAAATCAAACAAAGTCTCTTGAAGGACTTAAAGTTTGAAACTAAACATATACCATCATGAGGTCCAAGGAGCAATTAAACCAAGTTCTGGAAGAACTTCTAAACTTTCCACATCTCCTAAGTCGGAGAGATGCAATACTCTGTCTCTGTTCGTCAATCACTGCATGACTCGGAAATTGTGAGCATGTACTGTATGAGGAAGAGCACAGATAGAGATTTCGTCCATGTGTAGCAGTTAGGAAAAATGCAGCTAGTTGACCTCAGGGGACTCAGAGGAAGCCTGTTAGCTTTTGCTCTTCACTGATTGGTCACTGTCCTAGTTGGAGGAGTTAAAGTTTGGGCCTCACTATATAAGGTTTTAAGGGATTAGACTCTGCAATGGTGGCCCTGGTGGGATAAAAAAAATCTTGTATAGTTTTATTTCCTAATAATCATGCAAATTCCAAATATTTCATATGTTATCGATACCACCCGCTTTAATATGATGGCTTATATTGTGTCAAGTCCTATATAGTATGTCCTACAGTATGTATATGATGTCAAGGCTCCCCACACTCTCACACACTCATATTTAGGTTCACATTAATTCATTAATGTGACTTCAGGTGAGAGTTTAGTTACATTAACTAAAGTCCATTGTTGTTTAAATTTAGATAAATATTAGATAATTAATTCGTTTTTATTTCACAGATCGGAAAGAACACCGGCTCCACCAAGCCTGCCATCTTCATGGACTGTGGAATCCATGCCCGCGAGTGGATCAGCCCCGCTTTCTGTCAGTGGTTCGTCCAGGAGGTGAAGACAAACTCAGTCACAGTTCTGCAGAACAAAATACCTACCAAGTGGTCTTCAGTAAAAAAAATAATAAAACACTTCAGGACATGCTGTAATGCAGAGGTGGAAAGAGTAATAAAATTTTGTACTTAAGTAAAAGTACTGTTACTTTAGTGAACTTTTACTGAAGTA
>JAQQZS010000033.1:31784301-31806311 GCA_030068045.1 Platyallabes tihoni | reverse complement strand
GCTTTTTATACCCACAGAATGTTGAAATTGATGCCACATTGAAAAAGGTTGTCTTTTGGGATTGACCCCAATATAAGGCACAACTGTACACAATGAGACCATAACATGGAAAACACAAAATGAGGTATGTCTATTACCCCAATACAATTGCCTCCCTATCCAAAAGTGAAACAAATTCAATATATGACATCCACTAAGTCTCTCACAATATCCCTAACTTATTGTGAGTAGTGTAGATAGATAGATAGAGATTTTTATTGTTTATTTATTTATTTATCCTAACCCTGATAGGGCGTGATCCTTGGCCTTGCTGCTTTTTGTTTCAGTTTTGAACATCATGCTGCCTCTTATAATATTGCTGGTTTAAATGCAGTATTATTGTCTTGCTGTACATGTGAAGACGTATGAACTACCCGTGACCATAATTAATGACACCCCCCCACCCCAGCACCTCTGGGTGTCTAATGATTACACATGATGCTAATTGGTGCTCACACTCTTGTTGCTTGTTCACTGCATCAGGCTTGGAGCACACACACACACACACACACACTACTGCAGAGTGTGCGTCCTAAATGATCCGGTGTCTGAACCAAACGCGACGGGTCGTCCTATAAAACCTTATACTGTATAGCTATAAACCGCTTTAGTGCACAAACACCTTCAGCTAGAACCGCGAGAGTGGGCGTGCGCGAGAGGAGGAAGGACACGGGCAGGTCACGTGACACCGGGGAGGGGTGGGGGACGGGACGCTATAACAGGCCAGCGCGCGCGGAGGTGTATAAATACGTGGTGGCGCTCGCGGCGACTTCCCGGTGTGTGTGAGTGAGTGTGAGAGTGCGCGCGCGTGTGTGTGCATGTGAGCAGCAGTGTGGAGGAACACAGACATGGCAGGTAGGTCCAAGTGGAGCGATATACACAGCGGATACACTACTGTACCGTGAGAATGTCGCAGTGTCTGAGACGCGTTCTGCGCATGCGTGTTCGCGCACTGGGGTTCTCTCTCGGTGTTGTTTCCGCTTGCTTTAACCCTTGTAGCCGTTTTATCCTGTGCTTGGGGGGTTTTGTCCCGAATGCCGTCACTAGTGCACTTAGGTCGTGAACCCGAGTGCAAGTTTTCAGTAATTGCATCATGTAGCATCCGTGCGAAATACGGAAGTGACGATTTCCGGTTATGGACGCGTCCTTCTACACGGAGCCTTAACCTTAAACGGTTGAAGCCAGATGCATTTGCCAATTATTATATTTATTTATACCTTAACATTTCTGTAAAAGTCATGACCTTGGGAGAAAAGGGTCACGTGATTAAGATCCTTACAGCCAGGTGTTCTGTCAATCCGTCCTACCTGTCTTTATTTTATTTTTATTATTTATTTTTTATAAAGCTTGAGGATTTTCATTCATTTTATGTTCTGGTAGCATTTTTCATCTGGGTATTTGTCCATCAGAATATGCTACCTCTTAATGTTATAATGACCTACAGTACCATTAGGGATTGGGGACTCGGGCGCCTCTCGATACGATATCATGATACCTGGTGTCGGTTCAATTAAAATTGCGATTCTGTGAGTATCACGGTTTTATAAATACAGTAAGTCCTCAACATATGAACGAGTTCCGTTCCGAGAGCTTGTCTGTACGTCCGTTTCATACTACCCCAATTGGCTATACACAGTATGTTACACTACAGCGTTCTTTAGAATCGTGCAGATGGTTGAACCATTAATGTCAAAAAAAAAAAAAATTCAAACTAGTCAAAATGTAGCTATTTACTTGTTTAGAAGTGCTGCTATAGAGCATAACACTGAGCTGTTTAACTATACGCATCACCCCGCATCACAGGTCCTCTAATGATTACTGTCCCTCCTGATCAAGGGCACTTGATGTGTGTAACAAGGAATGCTACACCCTACATGGTGCACTAGATTTCTTTTACACTATTTAGGATTCAACCCCAGACCAATCGGTTAGCTCAGGAAACTGTAAAACCTCACCGATGTCTGTCATCTTTTCACCTCCTTCCATTCTCTCAATTTTACTTTTGTCACCACCGTTATTGTCTGGTCCTTCTTAGCAGTACCAGCCAGACATCCTGAGCTGCAGGAATGTGACAATGTATGTAGGGTATGTGGTTAAACATGCATGAACATATGTTTGTATCTTCAAAGATTTGTAGCTTGAATGTTTGTGCGCAGGGGACATACTGATCGATTAAATGCAGCCCGTTCCTCATAACATTGTTTAAAAACAAGCGCGGCAATTAAAGACTACATGCTAACTTTAAATACAAGAGTTTAACATTTAACTTCAAATTAAATCAAATGATAAGCAATATTGTTACTGAGCAGCATCTACGTCATCTACCATGATTGCCAAATTTGTTTAGGAATCACAAATTACTCCTACAGAATTGTTTATATCAATAGTTATATGGTACAACTCTTTCAATTATTATTATTTTTTTTTATTTATTTTTTTAAACAAGGCAGCACAAATTTGTCCAGAACGTTTGTTTGTGCTTGCATGGCGGTCCTCTTAGTAGTTCAATAGCTCATTAACCCTTTAACCTAATTGTTGTCAACAATTGAAAAAGAATGGTGCTGCCTTTTTTTTTTTTTTTTTTAAATAAATCTGTATAGTTAGCTATTGTGAAACATCCTTGAAGCAAGTAATTCCCTTGTCTTTTCCACTTAGGTTGAAACAGCGGTGAGTGGCCACTACTTTAGCAGTCTCCTCGTTTCCTTTCTTCAAGAATTTTTTTTTTTTTTTCTGGTGAGGAAAAACCACAATATAAACTACAATTTCAAGACTTTCATCATTATGGAAAAAATGTCCGTAAATAATCTTTAAAGATGTAGAGTTACTTGACTTGATCTTAATCTTTAAATACCTTTTAGTATTTTTTTTTCTCTTTAAATTGGTGTTTGTTAGATGACGCAGATTGTTCACCACAGAAATTGCTTTGAATTAGACATTGCTATAGAAACAATAACAGAACAAAGGCATTAACAAACTTGATGTGTGGAACAAGGGATGCTACACCCTACATGGTGCACTGGATTTCTATTTTACACTTTTGGATTCAACCCCAGACCAATCGGTTAGCTCAGGAAATGGTAAAACGTGACCATAGAAGACATGATGAGAAACAGGAGTTGCAGGACTGAATACAACCTCCATGGTTTATTCTCCTCATCTTTTGGCTGCATAATACCAGTAAGAATTTAAAACTCCCTTTCATCCCTGGTTTCCAGTTCAGTGTCCGGTCTGCAAGGTCAAGGAAGGATGTGTCTGTAAGCAAAATAACTAGTTAAATAAACTATCGTAGTCTGTTGATAAATGGAATTTGTAGAACTGTTGTATAAAAGCAATATCACGTGAGTGGGAGTGCTGTTATACTGAATATCAGCCTGGCTGTGATATCTACGACTACGGCTTTGCTAGCGTTCAGCACAAGTGAGATATTGCTTATGACGCAATAGAAGTGTCTGATTTTAAAAAAATAATAATAATTAATTGATTAAATATTTACAGTAATTAATTTATCTTGACACAACCTCCAAAAAGGACATGACTAGAAACACTCAGTAGTGAGACATTTTCTCTACTCCACTTCTGCTAACCTCTGCTAATACCCCCTTTTTTATTTTATTTTATTTTTTTTAAACGGAGTATAATGTTTCGGGGCTTCTTTATTCATGACACACATACAGTTCTTCCTTAACATAATCTGATTAAAAAAGATTTGTAACTAATCCTTTGATCTGTTTATTCCACAGTTAAGTGGATTACACAGTCCACATGAGTCCGATCTCCTAACGCTAAAGATGTACATGATCGTTTTATTGCAATTAACTTATGAATCAAATTTCCCTGTATGATGTTGGAAACTTTTTAATAGAGAACTTTTTAAACAGTATCTCCAGTTGGTGATTCTTTGGCGAGACAGTCAGCAGTTGAGTATACAGTAGGATGTCGAATCACTTGGTCTTTTGGTCTTTACTCGCTTACTGTAGCAGTGAAATCACTCGTCCGTGTCTTGTTGCTTTCCATTTTAACTGTAGATTGTACTCTACATTATTCACACTGATCTATTGTAGTGAAAGCCACTCCTGCGAACCCACGACACACCACAGTAACACTGTTCAAGAGCCTTTGGGCCTGCATTGGATATTGGAGTCATGGTCATAGGTTAATGTAGTACATGTAGGGTTTTTTTTTTTTTTAATTTATTTTATTATTATGCTGTTGAATTCTGGACGTTGCAAGATTTTATCCAATTTATAACGATGTTGGCAAGTTGGATGTCCTACATAATCGTAATCCAAATGGATTTTACATGAGGAATTTCCAATATCTGTGCTTTTGTAACAGTCTAAAATAATGCTGTGTCTTACTGTAAGGTTCCCGATTTCTCATCTAAAAGCCAAAAGTAGAGGGCTGCTGTAGAATTGCGTGAAACTCCCGTTACGCCTGCAAGTAGTATAGCAGTAGTGGCGAAGGCGAAATAAAAAAACGAAACAGAATATTAGCTGAAGCTCTCTTAACGTTTTGATTGGCTCAATAACTTTGTTTTTTTTTTTTTTTTTGATTTTGCAGGTCTTGACGCCTTAGAGGATTATCAAGACGAGTAATCTTAAACACTGAAATCGCGTTATCTACATTAAACCGAGCTTTAGTGTTGGAGTGCGAGATGGGACGTGAACACTGTAACAGTATGAAATCCCCAGCATTACTCCTGGTCTTGATCTGCTCATGCCGGTACGGTCTGTATTACTGCTGTAGTTAGAAAGAGACATCCTCCAAGTGGTGTTCAGTTTCTGTTGATGCACAATGTAGGGGAGGACTAATGCATTATTCATTCTGTGAAGATATTTGAGGTGTACTGTATAGGGGGGTGTGGAGGAAATGTAATATGTGCTGTACGACGACAAGCTGAAGGTATGCTTCTAATGAATGAATGAATGGTAGAATCACCATTTTATATAAAATATGCAATTCCCTATGCTAAGTTTGCTCTTATGGAATGGCGTCCCATGTGCGCTCTGTTGTGGAATGGCGTCCCGTTCAGGATATTCCCTTGTCACATGACCCTGAGAGAAACTCTGCACCTATCGTGACCCTGATAAGAATAAAGGCTCCTAACACGTCTAGGAATCCACTATTCTTTTAATGGAGTTAAAAATGTACACAACACTTATTAGATTGTGTTCCTGAGGCTTATCAGGAGATCCTTGTGTATTTAAAGTCTAAATAGTTTTAGCAATAACCTTCTGAAAGCTGGAACCGAGTGTTGCCTTATTGCATTATGTAATGATTTTCTCTCCTACAGCTATTACGAAGCTCTGTATTAGACACAAGTGAGCCTTTTGCTTAGTCCCCAGCGTGAAGTGATCTCGCGTATGGAAAACTGGCACGTTTGGACTGACAGTAGTCATGGAAAAACTTTCACACTGTTCTATTTCATTAAAGAAATTGCAATATGTTGTTAACTCGGACAAGTGTTCTGTTTATGAAAGTGCTGTTTAAATATACGGTGTTCAAACCTTTTGTTTTCCAGACCAGGCATTCGTCACCTTGGCCACGAACGATAATTACGCTAAAGGAGCGGTGGTGCTCGGGAAGTCCCTGAGGAACCAGAACACTTCCAAGAAGCTGGTGGTGCTCATCGGACCCCACGTGTCGGAACTGTCCAGGTACGCATCAGTCACTGGGTTGGAATTGTGTTACGAGATGTTGGAATGTGGAAAGCTGTTCCCGCTTCATATTTCCAGCAGATAAAATCTGATTGGCTGGCCAAGTTACTAAGCAATTACTAAAAAACATTTATCTGGGTTGTGTGTCAAATTGAGAAAATGGGCATCACAATAAATGAAGCTCATCCTGTACATGTTTCATGGTTTATCGAATAAGTTATTATGTACAGTATAGGCTGCAAAGTGGTGGTCTTTAGCTTTAACATACTGTACTTTGTGTTTAAACCTGATATTGACATGAGAAGATGGAGGGACTGGTTTGGTCTGCTTGGGTAACATCCTGTTTCCTGTTAATTATTATTTTTTTAATATATATAGATACAGGGACCCTGTTGACCAATGATTCATCATGTATAGTTGTGAAAAGCGACAGAAAACCCACCATTCAACCAAATAAGCATTGCACCAGATGGGTGTTGCATAATAACCTGACGGTGTTCAAGGAGTGATGTTCATGAGGCTTTGTATAGAATCCTGGTTTAGTAAGACTATAAGGGGGGGAAAATACTGAGCTATACTAAACTATAATGTTGCCGCCACATGTGTGGATATACATTTTCTAGGAATCTTCTTTAGCATGTTGTGATACAAGCTGGTTTTCGAGTTTACACATGCAGTTAATGCATCCAGAACAAACTGGTTGTATTTAGAGTTGTGTTGCGCAAATGGTGCCTCAAGTGTTTGGTTCCCATGTGTGTTTATTGCACTGGAGCGTAGACTAGTGACGGACTTTGATTCATAGTAATAAAAATAGGACTGTGTCCTTGCCAATGCCTTCTGCATATGGTGTCAGCACTACCACGTTACACTGATGTAGGAATACCAGTATAGTCCTGGGGGGGAGTGAAGGTTTGCTTGGAGAGTTCACCTGTACTAAGATTACAGAAAGTACTGTATCATGAGCATTTTGTGTGATTGGGTGTCACTGGTTAGTTTAAGAGTAACAGAACTGCCTGTCTGATGTTTGATGATTGAGTAACTGTTGCAAAATTAGTGTTTCAAGACTGAACGTATAATCTAGAGTTGAACAACTTAAAGGATTGGTGCATTGGTGTCATGGTTGGCACTGTGGCCCTGGCAAACCTCCAGGGTAGAGGGGTTCGATTTCCACCTCGGGTCTGGGCATAGAGTTTGCATGTTCTCCCTGTGCTTGGTGGGTTTCCTCTGGGAACTCCGGTTTCCTCCTGCAGTCCAAAGACATGCAGGTTGGCGTTCCCAAACTACATGAGATTGGGCACCTTGTCCCCTGGGATAGGTGTCACGCCCCATGTGACCCTGTACAGGATAAGCAGTATAATAAATAAATTTAAATAAATATGAATAGTTATTTATTTACAAAATATGGTTGATGGCAAAAGTTAGTAAGATTTGCTTTATTGTATGTAAAGATGAAGAGCTAAAAGCTTTATGCACTTTTTAAGACCTGGCCCAAATCCTATGAGTTCAGATCCTGAAGCTGGTTATAAAACCTTCAATTAGGTCATAATTATAGTTGGATTAGTTCTAGAAGGTGTTAATTTAAAAAAAATTGTTACCTGAAAAGTTGACCTTTTTAATTATGTTTTCCATTGGCACACTTGCATATCTAGTGTTAAAAGTTGACGTTCATGGAGTCAGCTTAAATGTATGAAGTAATTTTAATGTACAAAACAAAATTTAGGTTACACTTCAATTAAAAAAAAAATAATTAAAAAGACACCTAGTTGCAATGCCTCATTTGTTGGTTCTCGATTGTTGTTTTGCCAAACAAGCCACATCGAATGTGTGAGTAATAAACCCGCTCTTGGTGTCGGTGAGTTCTTTAAGGCGGGGCGTGTCAGAGTATTGAGACGAGGCCAACAGTAGTGAATGTGAGAGCCAGTTCTGGTACGTATCTGGCATCTCCTTTCAGTCGGCAGTAGTATTCAGACCCGAGAGCCGGTTCTACTACAGCGCCGAGTCAGGAGTTTCTGTTCCAGCTTTTGGTGCAGTTGGTGTTTCATTTTCAGTTAGTTGCTCCATTCAGTTACTTGCGTTAAATTTTTCCGTTGCAGATGTGATTCCTGCGTAACATCCTGTGTAATTTTCAGAATGCAGTTTTTGATCAGCCATCTGCAAGTTGGTCTGTGCCTTGTGTTTAAGACGCACTTTGGCTCTTTCCACCTCCACTGTCTCGATTTTTGGTTCGAACACGTCCAGTACATCTGTTGCGGGTTGCAAAAACATTATCTCGCCCACTGTTACAGTAAACATGCAGGAAGTGGGTGTGAAAAGGAAAGTGAATAAGCATTTGGACATATCAAGGCGTGTACAGTGTGTGTGTGTGAGAGAGAGAGTTGTTTAATGTCAGTCAAATCCAGACTTCCAAGCCATTTCACATGCGTTTGATGTTCGTCTGATTGTTCTTTGTCTCCACTCAGAATGCTATTTCTATAAAATCCAGTCATCTGTAGTGGATTATCAGATCTGCCAGCGTTTATGTATATTACCTAAGTATGCTAGTAGCCCAAGCCGTGGTAAAATGGCAGGGTCGTGTCAGGAAGTGCATCCGGCGTAAAAAAGTTCTGCTGGTCCGCTGTGGCGACGCCTCGATGGGAGCAGCTGAAAGACTGAAAGAAAACCCACGTGTGCTTGTACAGTATGTCAACTTATTGTTCACAGCGATGCCAGTTATTTTCCCCTGTCCAATTAAACGGGAGATGAGCCGATGGACACGTGAACCTGGAATCAAATGAGTGGTTTTTCAGGAATTTCTGGGAAGCTCCACCCTTTTCCTGTCTCATGCTTTTTGAGGCCTACAGGTTTCCTCACTTACTACTGCAGTAAAAAGAGATTTAAAATTTCACTTGGCCAGCTTTCAACAAATCGTTTATGGTTAAATTTGTCAAAATTGTTCAAATGTTTAAGGTTTTTTTGCTGAAAGAAGGAGGCGGGGGGGTATTTTTTTTTTTGTTTTTTGGCCTTATTTTATACATTTTTATTTACTTTTAAATATGTACCGCTCTGGAAGAAAATGAAACCACTGCAAAATAATCAGTTTCTCATTTTATTTATTTATTTTTTTATCTTCCACGTGCATGCATTAGACAGATGAATGTTTGTTTCTTTTTTTTTTTTTTTTTTTTTTTGTTAACTATTTCTTTCATTCTAAATTCGAAATATACCTATTATTTAGTGTATATTTAAAGGAAGTGACATCACATCAAAATAACCCATGCAGTATTTGCAGAGCTTTAATAACTCAAAACACTGTTAATGCTTTGGTTAAATAACATTTTAAGAAATCAGTGTTTGGAGGAATAATAACCCTGATTTGCAGTTATAGCTTTCATGCGTTTTGGCTCTTCACCAGCTTTTCACATGGCTGTTGGGTAACTTTTATTTACACTCTGCTTTTTTTTTTTTTTGTGCAAAAGAACAGCTCAGCTTTACTTGAGGGTCCGTGGCCGTCCATCATCCTCATGATATTCCAGAAGTTTTCTGGAGTAAATTGCACTGCTCTTTGTTTTTAATTATTTTTTTTCCTATTATATTGATTCTGGATGTACTGTAAAATCAAATCTGTCTGCACCATGAACAGGGAGAAGAATCCCAAGCAGTCGTAGTATTACACCCAGTTTAAACACGGCGATTTATTTATTAGAAAACCTGATTATTGTGTGTGTGTGTTAGTGATCATCACTGTAAATAAGGCCATTATAAATAAGGGTAGGTTTCCAGTTATGATCTTGACCCAGTTTGATTTGGTCTTCTTCAGGGCAGTGCTTCAGATGCTGTACGATGAGGTCAGGCTGGTGGACGTGATGGACAGTGGGGACACAGCGCACCTGGCCATGATGCAGAGACCAGACCTGGGCGTGACCTTCACTAAGCTCCACTGCTGGAAGCTCACACACTACTCCAAATGTGTGTTTATGGATGCAGACACTATGGTGAGAGCTGGAGCGCCACGTCGCCGTCGGAAAAACAGGCGGTTGGGTTTCTGGCACGGATTTCGTGAACGTTGCATGAGACAGATTGTGTTTATGGAATGTCGTACATCCTATAGCCAGTAGCAACAGGGCGAGTGCTGTTAGTAATGTGTGTGTGTTAATTCGGCATGAATTGACACCTTGTAATTGTATATAATGCTAAAAGATTGATCTTTTTTTTAATAAGATTTTTAAATTGGCAAAACATTTACTTCCACCTAAAAAAAAAAAAAAAAAAAAAAAAAAGTATGAAAGCTGTGTGGTATTTAAGTCTTTAGACTTTTTTTTTTCCCCCCTGTACAAGTGCTTCATCTTAAAATAAATAAATTACGCCTATTTGTTCATTATAAAATATCAGTATTACTAATGGTTGACGCACTACTGTATGTATAATAATACTGGAATACTAATTGTGCTCGCTCTGCATTATGGGATAAAAATATTCTCATCAATATTCAAATGCGTTCGATGCTACAGTAATTAAAATTCAAATCCAGTAACTTTACAGCTCTCTCGTTATAAAAAAAAAATTAAAAAAAAAGCTAAAATCCTGTTTATCCACTGATATTCTATATCATGACTGTGTAATGTGTTGTGTTTAGGCGGTTGCGAACATCGATGAGCTTTTCGACAGAGAGGAGTTATCGGCGGCTCCGGATCCCGGATGGCCCGACTGCTTCAACTCCGGCGTGTTCGTCTTCCGGCCCTCCAACGAGACCTACGGCAGACTCCTCGAGTACTGTACAGAGCACGGCAGCTTCGACGGCAAGTAACGTTCACCGTCTTTCCCGCCTTTAAATATTTAGGACAAGAGAATCTTTGGTTTAGTTTTCGATCCGTTATTAAACCCGTAAACTATTCTGCTAAAAAATAAATACACCTTGGGTTGGTGCGGATTCTCTTTTTTTTTTTTTTTTTTTTCATTTCTTTTATTATTACTCTGACAGCTGAGCTTAGATTTGCAATATCTCAAGTTAAGTTATGCGGTATGGTTTTGTGAGTAATTCTGCTGCTGCTGTATTTATTTAAACCCCCGCCTCTTGATGCGTGCACACACTTCTGTTATTTGTGTATAGAAGGTGTTAAAATCCCCAACTGTGCTGAATAAAGAGCTGCGTTTCTATGCCCATGTCCAGTCTTGGCTCGTGCCCATCTTCTCCCCACGGTGTGGGCGTGGTGGTTCTGAATGGACCCATTCTCCCTGTGGACTGGCTTCTCAAACTTCTGGCGTTCTACATTCCTGCCATCTGTCCAAGCAGAAATCTCTCGGATAGACGGGTTTTAAAGCTTGGTGACCAGACACACATTTTGCCTTTTCTAAAGCTGACGGGTGAAATATCGCCTGTCCTGTTTCATTATGCCCAATGAATGAGTGTTTTTTTTCCTCCCTCAACGAATGTTGCATAACACAACGACTCCCAGGTTGTATCCATGACTCAACGCTTGGCACGGGGGCCATGCGCAGACAAAAAGCCTTTTCACACTGTTTCTTTACTCTTCGGCTGTATTTAATGTACTTGCTTGTCTAAAAGGGTGCCTTAACAACACTCGGTGCTTAATCAGCACTAGTGTTTGTAGACGAGTTGCTGAACAGGCAGTTGTGCGCACCGACCTGCTGTTACATTAGGTACGATGCTAACAGGGCTGAGTATCTTGTTTGTTTTTAAGTCTGGATTTTGAGCTGCTTGGAACGAACAGCCCTGTGTCGTTTAAGTGAAGTGCTACTGATGGGGTTTACTGAGAAACGGAGCTCGGCATTATGGGAGCTTAATCAAAAGTGCATGAGCAGGACTTGCTTGAAATATTTAGTTTTCCTTTTAAGGAAGAGACCGCTCAGACACACTGCTGCTTTTGTGAACTAGTTTACGTTTCCACAAACACGGCCAGCAACGCGTTGGTTAGTCTGAGCTAATGTTTATGAAGGAATGCAAAGTTAATTAGATCCACTCTAGCAAAACGTGAATGATGAGTGTGTGCCATTTTTACAGTACTAGCACTACGGCTCGCAGTGACCCTGTCTGACTCGACCTGGTGTCCCGCTTCTAATTGGAGATCTCATCACATGGAGGCCCATGTGGTCTACTCAGGTTCCACTTTACTATGAAGACGGTTCTGGCCTCGGGAGATGCGGACTGCTGTTCTCTGAGGACTTGTGACTGCAGTCACTCAATGGTTGTACCTGAGCCTGTACCTGTACCAATAACGAATATGGACTTCACAGAGGTGTTCAAGTTAATATGGTTATATTGAACTACAATTCAATTTTATTTGTATAGCGATTTTTAACAATTGTCGCAAAGCAGCTTTACACAGTTTGTATGGAATGTGTATGAATCAAAATGGTCAGATAGTCCCTGGTGATCAAGCCGAGGGCGACAGTGGCAAGGAAAAACTGAGATGGTAATAGGAAGAAACCTTGAGAGGAACCAGACTCAACAGGGAACCCATCCTCATCTGGGTGAAACAGTATGAATGCAGATCAATTCCTGCTTTCTGTGTTAGGTGGCAGTCAGTTCAGTATACCAGATGTTAATTGATGTTAATATGGAGTCCAGATAGTTATTGGAGGCTCAGGTAGACTTTTTAGGAAATTCCAGTCCTGAACTGTCGAGCGACTGCAGTCAAGTCCTGAGAGAAACAGCTGTCAACACCAGTCGAGGCCAGAACCGTCTTCATGGTAGAGTGAAACGTCCCCAGACACCAGACGCATCCCAAAGAGACACACGGGGCATCCATGTGATGAAATCTCCAACTTCCAGCGTCCTAACACACAGTATGACTTCAGATCAATCCCTCCTATCCGTTATCACCAAAATAAGGATGGGTTCCCTGTGGAGTCTGGTTCCTCTCAAGGTTTCTTCCTACTGCCATCTTGAGGAGCTTTCAGGGACAATATCAATTTGATTTCTCCAGATTCTCATACACATTCCATAATTTTCTTTCTATTCTGTAAAGCTGTTATGCGACAATGACCAGTGGTTTGATGCGAGTGGTATCCAGCCTTAGGATGTTGGTAGAAGATCATTTAAGTGCAGAAAGTTGCAAGGTACAGTATGGATCCTACTTGTTTGTCCAGTGGATGTTTGTTTGGATTGAAATCCAGGGAATTTAGAGTTTAGATCACCAACCTTAAACTGTCTGCTAAGATCCATATACACTGGGACAGCAATGTGTGATGCATCAAGTGTTCTGATACCTTTCTGTCATAGCCAGTAATTTAGTTTTTATGGTGATTTTGAAGCCGATGAAGCATAATTCTGTGGGATTAGACCTTGCAGGAGTTGACATGGACGAGCCTTGGGGTGCCTGTGATCTCATCACCATTTTACTGGTATTAAATTATTGATTTATTAAACTGGATTAAATGTTTAATTCACTTTATGCTGGTGTTCGTCAATGCTGCTTGAAATCGCGAGAATGAAGTCATGGACCATCTAAAAATACACACATTAAAATTCCTGTTTCTCGTTACTGAGCTCTGGGTTTCTGGGAGAGTGATGTCTTTAACTTGGACGCAGTTCATATCCAAGAAGTCTTGAAGTTGGATTATTTCCACCGGTACGTAGTTAAGATTAGGGTTTACTTTGTTGCATTTCTGGTAGATTTCTGTATGATATAACCCATTACACTGGTATACTGGGGGTTAAATACTCCGGGTCCTGTAAACATCATTAGCTCGTACTTCAGATGTTTTAACGAGACTTTGCTTGTTGCTGTTTCAGAAGAGCTTGATGTTTGCTGCAGCATCTGGTACTGAACCTCGTTCCCCTGGGAATGAAACGCAGGCAGTCTTAAAGGCATTTGAACCGTTATGATGGTAGTGTTTTATTTTTAGTAGGGTTGGACTCTGGAATGTGAGACTTGACCTTGATTCGACCTTATGTAACAATCTCTATTCCCAGCTTCACTTGCTGTGACATTTTTCTATTAAAGTATCGAATGCAACAAGATTCTAAACATAATCTTATGGCTGTGACCTGAAGGGACATTTTTATTTCTTCATTTCCTCCATTTGCTTATGGACACAAGCTCTTGCTGTTATCTTTTGCCAGACTTAAAGCAGCACCAGCTAGCAAGATGTTTTCATCCTCTGTAAATGAAGACGCTGAGACTTGCTCGTGCCCAGGGGGATTTTCTGAGTCGTGTCATACTGCTGATAGCGTGCCTATTTTAGACTGCAGAGTATACTACACTGAGTGAATTATTAGTTAGGAGGAACGCATGGGTAATTATCTCGGCTTAAGCCGCTATTACGCTTGTGGTATGGTCTCTGGCATCTTGCAGTCGAAGACTGGTACGTGATTTTGAATGAGAGATCTGTTGAATATGAATGGACAATATGGCCTCCTTGTTAAAATTGCTGACGCTTGCTGCAAAACATGACTTTCTTGAAATTTTTTTTGTTGTTTTTGGTCTCTTGGGGACCTGGCGGTTTCAAAACCTGGGTGTTTAGAAACAGTTTTTTTTTTTGGAGAGCTGTAGGTTTTTAGACCAGAGCAGGTATAAACCGGATCTGGAAGCTTGTAGTGCCATGTTGGGTTGGAAATTTGGGAGCAGGTTGGGGTGGGTGGGGTGTCAATGAAATCCATGGTGATTGCGATTTGGTAGTGGCCCCCCAATTCCCCCCCCCCCCCAAAAAAAAAAAAACTAATGGCACCTGGCAAGTTTTCAGCCTGCGTTCACTTTACAAGCCATGTCGCTTTCAATTCCGATATTTGGTTGGATCAGATTTTTATGTCATGACCTGACTGTTTACATTCGTACCTACGAGTGACTTATCTGACTCTAATGTGGATGTCTGTCCTCCATGCACCTTTACCCAGGTCATCTAGATCAAACCAGGTCATATTTGTAACACATTATTTTTAAGCAATGGTTGCGACATTAATTTTATTTATTTATTTATTTTTTTCAAATAAAGTATTTTCAAAATATGTTTAGAATTTTATTCTGGAGGATAACATTCTGACCTGTGTCACATTTAGGGTAAAAGTCCCTTCAAGCTGGTAACGTGAACATGGCGTGTAGGGATGGGAAGCACCAGTGACCACCCATACAATATCATGATGCCTGTGTAGACAGTCATTCTGTTAGCATAACAATTTTATGTTTTTATATTTTATATCCCGATTCAATATTAAATTTTTGCATCTACCACGTTTGATCACATTGCCTCTGCCATGTTCTCGATGGCGGTCATTTTAATAGTTGTCCGTTTGAAACTTGTTGACTTGTTTAGTATTTCTTTAATGTTGCACAATATATTCTACAGCACAAGCGCTTAATGTTTAACCTATAGTCTCCTCCTCCTCCAAGGTCACGATTTAATGTACAGCTGTGTGTGAACTGTACTGTGGGTCCGATAACGATTCCCTATAAAGCACATGTACAGCGTGCCAGTGTCAACGTATGGGACTATATATAAACGGAAAGAGTGGGTGTGACCTGGTGTGGTGGTGAGGTCAGAATGTGGGCGAGGTGATGGGGAGGGAGGAGAAATAATTTATAATCAGTCGGAATTGAAGGTAAAGGTGAAAGACGCTTGCATCGTTAAGAGATCATGTGGGCGTTTCTTCTTTCCTTTTTTTAAAAAAAAAAACAAAACCTAATGGCCTGACGACTGTTTCCACACGGTGGATCTTGCCAGGTTCAAAACTGAACATTTTCCCCAGCCTGTCCTCCGTCCTCAGCTCTGCATCTTTTCCTCAAGTCAACATTAAGCTTAAAGTTAATCTCTCAAATTAAAGCGAGTTGAGCAAAAATGAAGGCTTGTTGATGAAATTACACTTCACTGATAGTGAAGGTAAGACATGCACAGGATACATGCTGTATGTGCACAAGAGCTTGGTTAAACCAGAACAATGTGGCTTCCAATCAACTTGTTCCCATTATTATTTATAACCTTTTATAATTAAACATTCCAAAATGATAAACCCTCATTGCTAAATGGCATAAAATACTAATTTTGTAACTAATGTTTTGCTAAAGTTTGCCCTCATGTCATTTGCTAAACATGTTGATTTTTACTTAAAGTGGGTTTAGCAACTTGTTCAGTGTTTATTCAGCTGTGTGCGGTTGTGTCTCGCTTTTTATTCTCAGTTACCCGAGGTGATCTGTGATCTGAGCTCCGGTGGTACACGGCGGGTATACCGAGTGAATGAGCTCTTTATGGAAACACGACCTTGGATAGAAACAATGGGCTTTTGGTGAGCAGCGGGAAGCTGCCGATATAGTCACGTGTTGGCAAACCTGATCCGAACACGGCTGTTAATTACGAACACTTTGACCCCAAGTTTTGGTTGGTATCACCATGTAATCTTTTTCACCTTTTGAAGGTGTGTAACTTGTATTCCCTGACCTGTGCCATCCGTAAAACCAGATGGCTAAATAATTCCTGGAGTATTACTGCACTTCATTCTTTTGTGATATGATGTATTGTCATGCTGGGAGTGTGCGTCAGAGTGCGGATAAACCGGAGCCATGAAGGGATGAATTTGGGATGAAGTCAGCTGCAGTTGGAGTACGTGTGCCAAGACAACGTGCACGCCATCTGCCTGTACTGATCTAGATGTTCTGTGATTCTTTCGTGGTCATGTTTCTTAAAAAGCTACAACAGGCTGTTGTTCTGTAGATGATTCTCTCTGACCTGGAGAAACTCAAGATCCTGTCTGTAACGGTCAACTGCCCCAAGCTTTTACCAGTTTCTTTATTTTCACTGCTATTTTACTAATAGCCATTAAACACTTTCGTTACTGTAATCATAATGGACTTGTTCATTGACGGTGTGCTCTTGTCTGCTCTTCAGGTGGAGATCAGGGAGTTCTCAATGGTTACTTCAGCGACTGGGCTACAGCGGACATCAGAAAACACCTCCCGTTTATCTACAACATGAGCAGCATAGCAATCTACACTTACCTTCCTGCCTTTAAACAGTAAGTACAACATCTGGAACTTTAGTTTTTCTTGAGTTCCAGGATCAACATGTCCAGCTCAGTGTACGGTTACAAGAACCGCGAGTCACATGAAGAACGGTGACGACGTCGTGGCGGGGTTCATCAGGTTTCAGGTAGAGCCACATGTGCCCTGTCGGATGACTGGATGGAGACGAGTGAGATATCAAATGTCCCCAGTATACAGCTGAAAATAGCGCGGCTAATTAAAGGCTCTCGGCTCTACGGGCTCGAGGAAGCGGGACAGCCCTTTAGCTCTCAAGGATCAAGGGCTTAGTCTAATTTCTATTTAAAAGGCCCATCACCTTGTCCCTGATGGAAACATGCACCCGTGTGCAGCCAATCAAATGACGCACTGCCTGGTTTGACTCCTTGGCTGGTCTGGGTGTTGTGTTCCTCATGCCACAGATTTGGACTGGGGGAATTTTTGTCCTAGTGTTTAAATACAACTGATTGCAACCGGGGTAACCGATGAAGGCTCTGGTGAAGGACCGTTCGTCATGCAGCAGTTGGCGGTCTGGTGATTTCTGTGGTGCTGTAAACCGTGCTCAATCATTTTAATTGGAATCACCACCTCAATTTTAGTTGAAGAATGGATCCATTATAAGCTGCCAACCTCATTCATGTGTATTACCAATTGTAACAGAATATACATTTAAGGGGGACTTGTTTTGCTAAATTCATTTTTCTTCGTTTTTGTTAAAGACTTTATACACCTTTTGAAGAAACTTGTAACATTTTTTGTGCTTTTTTTTGATTATGGTTGAAACAAGCCAATTAGATTGTCCCCTATTGTGATCTCATAAAAGAGCCCCTCCTCTGTCTTGTTAATCAGTTCTGTTGTTCTCTAGCAGGCAACTTGGACCGAACATGGTACATCAGGATTCTGGGGGGGTCTGGGGGGGGGGGGGGGTTGAATTTTTAAAATCAAGTATAGCCTGTTACCTTGTTGAACAGTAAAATAGGAAACCTTTTTAAAAGAAGACTTGACAATAGGCCTCCCTTTTTATGTTTAATAGAAACTTGATGCCTGTTTTATTGATTTATTTATTATTTTTTTTTATTTTTTAAGGTCTCTACTGAAAGTTACTAAACTTTTAATGCGTGTATATTTTGAGAATGAAGTTATGGTGTTTTTAAGGGAAAATAATCTGTCCGAATTATTATTGTAGTCTAAAAGGACAACCAACACCCATATAATCACATTACCATCAAGAAGTCCTTAAAAAAAAAAAAAAAAAAAAAAAAGATCTTTGAATTCAGACAGGATTTATGTTTAAAGATTGGATCTGAGGTCCGAGATAAGCTGCATTGGAATTCATGTGAATTTTTTATTTTATTTAATTTTTTTGCTCTTTGCACATATTTCAGACATTAGTCAGCACCAGCAGTGTGGGAATCCTCTAGTAGAGTAGCAATAGCTGCTAACGCGCTGTGTGCTGGCTTTTGTTCTCTTGTTCCTCAACAAATACAATGTGCTATACATTTTTATTTATGAAACCAGTCGTGTCGGCTTCACCAAATCCTCAGCGTCTCTTGGTTTGACGATTTTAAGTAAACGTATTTCACTTTCACAAAGTTTTTCTCAAAATGAAATCTTTATTCACAGAAGTTGAATTCTAGACCGCTTTAACCACATCTGTTCCTCAGGTACGGAGCAAATGCTAAGGTGGTCCACTTCCTGGGAAAGACGAAGCCATGGAGCTACGCCTACGACCCTAATCAGAGGAGGGTGCAAGGGGACGTGCAGGAAGCCTCATCGCACCCCGGGTATCTCCTGGATTGGTGGAGACTTTACAGCAGCTGTGTGCGTCCGCTGAAGAAGGAGGAACATTCTGAGCAGCCTTTTGTATTCAGCGTTCGGGTGAGTTTTTAAGGGTTCACCCTGTAACTTGCTCAAGAGTCCTAGAAAGGAGATAAAAGATCCCTGAAGGATTCCTCAGCTGAGTGTAGATCTAAGCTTTGCTCAAAATTTATACACTTCCACACCAAAGCAAATATTAAGTCTCGTTCTTTTCACACGAACGTTCTTTAATTGTCTCCATGGGTCAGTTTTCGAGTCAGACCTTTTGTTGGTTGAATTCGTCCATTTTTAAATTCAAGTATAGCGCAGCTTTAGCAGATGTCCTTATCCAGAGCGACTTACATCTTCTCATTATACATCTGAGCAGTTGAGGGTTAAGGGCCTCGCTCAAGGGCCCAACAGTGGCATGACGACTACAACTTGAGTTTATGGGTGGTTGGTCAATACAACCTGAGGTGGGCAAAGTACACAAATCCTGTACTTGAGTCCAAGTAGATATAATCTTTTGGGGAAATATTACTCAAGTACAAGTAGAAGTCCTCCATTTGCTTACGTACTCGAGTAAAAGTACAGATGTGCTCGCCTTCAACCATCAAGAGCTTGTATTGGCTCTGTGTTCGCTTTTATAGTAAAAAGCAATTTCTAAACATCTCACCTTCCCGATCGTGAAGATTTCATTGCTGTCTGCAACCAGTCTCGCTTCTGATTTCTAACATCTGTTGCGTTATTGGGCCTGTCTCGAGGAAAACCATGTCTCTTGTAAAACTTGCAATTACAGTACAAGTCAACACATGGTGAAATTCACACTATAAAAACTACTCTCAGATAGTTGCGCAACACGAAGCCACGTAGAGTAAAAGGCCGGACATCTGATGTACATTTGAGTTGAGTGAATTTAAAAAGTATCCTTTCAAAGTACAGATATGAAATGTGTACTTGAGTAAAGAGAGAAAAAGTAACCTTCCACCATGGCGTACAGCCCCACCTACTGGACTGGAGTGTGGATCAGAAGATGTAAAGTGTCGTTTGTATGGAATATGACTGCAAGAAATACAGCTACTTCAAATGAATCAAGAGTCAGAATTCACAAAAATCGAACTGAATCAACAATCTTCCTTATAGGATTCACAGCTCTGTCAATTGTAATGTATAAAGTGTAACTATACAAATACTGGTGCGGTGCATGAATTATCTAACTAATAAAAGGTAGTTGATTTAATTATCCATCCAATTTAATCTAATCCATTGATTTAGACTATAATTAATGCATAAATAGTGCTTATTAAAGGTGTCTCCAGTGCCGAGTCTTTTGTAACAGTGAAGGAATAAAACATTTAACTTGGACGAAGACGTTCCTGTGGTGGAAAACTGGGGTAGTTTTCTCTAACAGCACTACTTGTATTTTTATGTAGAAGTGGAAGTACTCGGACATGGGTACATGGTAATGGAATCTTATTTAATTATTTTTAGACATTGTATAAAATAAATACAATGCCTATAAAAATGTGTTGATGGTCCTGTAACAACGTGCACCAAAGTGTTGATTTGATGTTCATGTAACGATGTCCTGTATCTGTGCTTGGTGAAGAGCATGTTTTCACATTTCCTTGCTTGATCTTCCCTTACAGGAGGAGTCTCGTGCCCAGGCTCAGGCTCAGGCCCTGCCCGGGCCGCCTCCTCTCTCCTCAGCCGAGCGTAAACAGCGCTGGGAACAAGGCCAAGCCGACTACATGGGAGTGGACTCTTTCGACAGCATCGAGAAAAAGCTTGTTGCTTTCCTGAAATAAGAGAGGGTGGGTGGGAGGTTGCAGGGCAAGGTAAGGGAGTGACGTTTGTAAAAGAGCTCCTTTACGGTTTGAGTGATGGTTGGTTTTGAAAAGTCAATGTAGGTCCCACGGCTGCAGTGCCATCCTGACTGGTTTTTCCTTCAGCTTTGTAGAACCGTCACTGCAGCGTGCCAACCTTGCCACCAGTTTTCTTTTCTTAAAACTTTTGTACACTGTGAAACTGGTATTAATTTTCTTTACAAAAAAACAGCTTTTTCTTTTACTTTATGTTCCAGATAGGCATTTTTTTTTTTTCCTTTCTAAACCGAGCCGAATTCCGCTGTTTATACAGAGGAGATGACGCTTTAATAGCACAGATTTCCGACACGGCGTTGTTCTCGTAGTACACCAGTGAGAAGTCTCTTGAGGCTGGGTCACATGACTCGCTCTCGTTCAGTAGTGACGTCTGTTCAAGCACTTTTTTCCTAAAGCACTTAGACCGTAAAATTAGGATTTAATATATTTTTGCTTCAAGTTGTTCCCTTGGTTTCGCCAGTGTTTATGGTCGCTCGCAGGAAATCTGAGTTTTCATGAGTCATTTCTGGGTGTCCATGTCCACGTAACCCGAGGTCAGTCTCTGTCTTCACTTCCGCTGATGATGCTGCTGCTGTCCTCTCTCTCTTTGTCTCATTGCAAGTGTCTTACATTTTCATCTGCACAATAAACATTGGTGAGATTGTTAAACGTTGTCTCGACTCTACATAATCCCTCTTACTTTGTGCTGCGAAGTTCATACAAATGGGTGGAGCTCTAAAGTATTTTAGTACGGAAAGCACATTTCTAACCATAAGCAGTTCCAGGATACCATGTTTTTATTTTTCCAAAAAAAAAAAAAAGTAAACTAATGTTCAGAAACCAGGTAGGAAAATACACATAAATCAGTAACGTGTACGTAGAACCGTAATTGGCAGCAATAACTTCAAGTCTTTTCTGTATGGGGGTTGTATGATTTGTGAAACAAATTCCAACTTTTTTTTTTTTTTTAAACACTAAACAATACGGCATTGATTTATAAATCATAGACTAGTAAGCTAGTGAGAGGATCATGAGAATGCAGGACTCGCCAACTCCTGTCTGACCAAACTTCAGCCTGTCGTGTCCGATACAACAGAAAAGCCAAAGCAGCACAAATAAAGAAAAAAGTCTGGCCCTGAAAGGCACCAGAATTCCCCGTGCATGACCACATGGGGCTTAACGGACACAAAGCCCAATGCTGCTGACCCGGCCTCCAAATTCCCCCGATCTCTATTCAGTTGAGTGCTCTTGGTATGTGCTGGACAAATGATTTCAATCCATGGAGGATCCAACCTGCAACCCAGGGATCCTGGTGCCCACATTCTGGATTCAGACACCACAGCACCCTCCAGAGGTCTTGAGTCCTTCCCTGAGAGGATGGATCTGACCGGGGGCACAATGCTGAGATTAATATTTTGCATTGTAACGTTATGGCTGGTCAGTGTTTTTTTTTTTTTTTATTTTTATTTTTTATTTATTTATTTTTTTTAAATGGAGATGACCTTTTGCCAAATTGAGCATAAACAGCTGCTTCTTTGAGCTCATGGCTTTTTTTTTTATTTTTATTTTTTTTTTCTTTCCCCGCCCCTTTCTTCCTCCCTCGGCATGATTTAGAGACACAGCTAAGTACTCCAGAACAGAACATCTTTAACTGATTCATCTTGTGCATTTCTTTAGTAACACCTGGCTGTTAACTGCTGTGCTGAATA
>JAQQZS010000033.1:31724621-31738820 GCA_030068045.1 Platyallabes tihoni | reverse complement strand
CTACGGGCAATTTAGGAATGCCAATTAGCCTAACCTGCATATCTTTGGACTGTGGGAGGAAACCGGAGTACCCGGAGCCTGGCCGGGAATCGAACCCAGACCCTGGAGGTGCAAGGCGACAGTGCTAACCACTACACCACCGCGCCGCCGATGGTTTTATTTAACATTTATAATATTTATCTAAAAGTAGCTTTTATGTAACATTTATTTTATAATGTTTAACAGCGATAATGCTTTTATTTAACATTTATAATATTTATTTAACGGTGGCGATGCTTTGTTTGCACCGTTTGTAGGAATGTTGATTAACCATTGACAGTTTAATTAACATTAAGAACATTAACATTAACTTATGAAGTGTCTTTCAGTAGTAAACATTAGGGTTAGGTTAAACATTATAACTGTTAGATTAACTGGAATAAGACACTGCAGACGGACTCGACACACTTCGCCTCAAGACGTACTGCACCACCCTGTCGCCTGTCATTTTATTTAATAAAGGACACTTTATTGAGTTATTATTCACTTATTTAATGTTTACTGGTCAAACTTTAGCTCTATCGAAAAACAAGCCATAAATATTACTCAACATTATACAAACGTCTTACAGTTTCTGACTTTAACCACTTGATATTTCTGTCCTGTTGTGTGTGTGTGTGTGTGTGTGTGTGTGTGTGTGTGTGTGTGTGTGTATGTGTGTATATCCACACCTCCAATATAACTCTTTACATTTATTTTATGTGGTTCAGGAAAAAGCAGAACCAGAGCAATTACTCAAAAGCAGAACAGTCGAGTGCTCTTCTCAGTTCTGTTGGAAACTCTGATATTTTGCAACACACAGTATTAAGCAATGCTGCGTCAACAAAATCGACTAAAATAATGGCTCTTGTTTCCTATCAGGATGTTTTGTGTGTTTTATTCGAATTGGAAAGTTCAAAAAAAGTACATATATGTTTTAAGGTAGGAGTAAACAGGAACATGGCTTAAGCAGCATCAAGGAGACCATATATACATAAAATAATATAAAGATGTAATATCTGGAGGTGATAAATCACCGCTCACATGTTAAATGAACAGTCAAAACAGTTGCACAAGTTTTCCATAAAAGAATTTGGGTAATTTTTACACACCTGCCACTGCAAGTGTCACGATTTAGCTTTTATTTTTGTTTGTTTATTTATTAATTAATGTTAATGCGAATGTTAATGTTTGCGAACACACAGGTTTTAACCAAATATGCTGCTCATCCCAGTTTGACTTGAACAGCCCTTGTACGTATACCTCTGTTCAAGTGTTACTTTAATGTTTTTAAATTGTATGTGTGTGTGTGTGTGTGTGTGTGTGTGCGCGCACGTATATTCTGAACAAGGTACATTTGTGGGTGATTTAATTGTGATTAATATTAATTAATAGTCTAATAATAATAACAATAATAATAATAAAAACTTCAAGCTTCAGTATCTATTAATCAGATCACTTTTAGATGAAATACTCAGGCCACATTAAGCGAAGCACCTTCGGACAGTTTTTTTTTTTCTTCTTCCTCGTGTTATTCTCAGATCCAGGTTTCATCTTATTTCATTCTAGTCGTAAATATGACTCTAGTAGAGGAGTGAGAAAACCGAGCGAGCTGCAGGTGTAACACACGACTCTAACACGCCTGCTGTTTACTTTATGGAGTCCAGGTGCATCATTAATAAATAATAACGGCTAAGTGGAGTGAAATCTGTCAGATTCCAACATCTGTTTAGAAATCATCATCCTACCTCCCTCACTAACACACACACACACACACACACACACACACACACAGACAAAAGGACCTTGGAGGAAACCGTTTTGACGAGGCCCTGGAGGCCTGAGCTGAACCAGAGAAACACTGGAATAAAACAGATTCTATAAAATATAAAGCGTGTCAAAGTCCAGGCTTCTGGAGACACAAACACACACATGAAGGGGGGAAAAAAGAAGAAGAAGAAAAACAAAGGAAGCAAATGAAGAAAGAATTAAAGAATTAAATTAATAAACCAAAAAAACTCTCAGGAGGTGAAGTGAAGATAGAACAGAAAAAAATAAATAAATAAATAAGAACCAGACAAATAAACAAAGAAAAAATTTCATTAGAAAGTGAAGAAAGAACCAAAGAACCAAACAAACCAAAAAGCAGGAAAACAAAACAACGAACAAACTTAAGAATAAAATAAAGAACAAACCAAACAAACAAGAAGCAGGAAAACAATGAACAAACAACAAACGAACTTGAGGAGAAAATACGGAACAAACCAAACAAACGAAAAGCAGGAAAACAAACAACAAACCAAACAAATAAGCAGGAAAACAACAAACAAACAACAAACAAACTTAAGGAGAAAATAAAGAACAAACCAAACAAACAAACTTGAGGAGAAAATAAGGAACAAACCAAACAAACAAAAAGCAGGAAAACAAAAAACAAACAAATAAAAAGCAGGAAAAAAACAAACAAACAACAAATAAACTTAAGGAGAAAAAGAATAAACCAAACAAACAAACTTAAGGAGAAAATAAAAGACTAATAAAAAGCACTAAGGAAAACAACAAACATGCATAAAAAAAAGACAAAAACTAAAAAACAGAAAATACATAAAAACTTCTGATTAAAAGATAAAGAAAAAAATAGCCTTAAAACAAACCAAAATTATTAACAAAGTGTAACAAAAACTATAGGAGAGAACAAATTAAGGGTAAACAAACAAGACACTGGGTTGATAAATAAACAAACATGTGAGAATATGTATATTGCAAAATAAGTGTGTTTGGTTTTCTCTGTAAACACTGGAGTTTGGTTGAAGTTGTATTTAAAGATATTAAGCAAGTGAGCGCAAAAGCTACAAGAAAATAAATAAACAAATATACAAGGATCTTGGCTTAATCAATCAACCCGTGCTGACTGTAACAGAACTGCACAGAGAGTCTGGATCACGCCGTATATTGTAAAAGAAGAGCTAATAATTGTTAATCGCTCTCGATGTCTTTTCTCTCAGAAGTTTTGAATTCCAGCGAGTGGCCGCTGTTTCTGATTAAGCGCTCGCTTTCAGCCACCGAATCTCTCAGATGTTTATAGCCAAATAAAGTCATTGCACCTAACACATGTCCCTAGTTTACTATATTTAAACCCAGCAGATGTGTCTCTTACCAGGAGAATGAACACAAGGCTGACTCCGGTTACACACGCCTCTACACCTGCAGATCTTCTACACGGCTTTATCTCGAAGTCTAAAGAGCTGAAGAGTGACTCTGCTCTGCAGCTACATCTAAGACCTCTTCCTGTTTTTGTGTAAAAATCTTTTTTTTTTTTGTTTTTTTTTCACCTAGTATACATGTGGTCACAAACAAGCAGGCTGAAGGCTTGCACGAGAGGAGGGAGGGTTAGAAGATGACCTACATACAGTACACATGCGAGAGCGAGAGCGACAGAGCCGTTACTGAAGCGTCGCGCCCGGGCTCGTCTCTCTCTCTCTCTCTCGGCGTGTCGTTTACGGAGCAGGGCTTTACCTAGTGTGTCTTTGAGGTTCTTGACGATCGAGGCTTTCCTGGCGCTGTTTTTCCGCTCCACGTAGTTCGACGGAACGAAGCCAGTTTTGTTCGTAGCGTTGCGGACGCGCCACCAGGACTTCGAGTCGTCCAGCAGCCAGAGACGCTCGTTCTTCTTGATGTCCAGCTCCTGGTCCTGCTGGGCCATGTAATCGAACTTGGCGATAACGATCACCTCTTCTGTCATCTTGGACCGTCTTCAGCACTGACAACAAACAGGACAAAAAAACAAAACAAAAACAAGAGGGGGATCAGTCTCTCAAAACATTTCATGTCCATCCGTTACTGAACACTACGGAAAAAAAGTTGTGCGCTTTTATTCTTTTAAATTCTGCTTTGCTCTTTTCATTCATTTTAAAGCTCGTCTTGAACACCCACACTTTTATTTCCTGTTTGCGATATGTAATGCTCCAGCTTAAAATACCACTCTGATGATGAATTTTCATACTGCAATAACATGAGGGAGAACATCATCTTATATGAGGCCACAATAGGAGAGAAAAAAAAATTGTAATTGGCTTGTTTAAAAAAAGTGACTAATGGGCAGCCTATTGTTACTGACGAGAAGACGACTCTCATTTCGAAAATCTAGCCGTCAATTTGACTGAAATATTCCACAGGTCGCCGTTCTGCTGAATAGAGATGGTACAAAGTGAAAGGAAACCAACACCAGAAGCTGAGATCTTTCACATCCCATATTGTTTCCTCTTCAGTAGTGAATTGTTTAGAATTATTGCGAAAGACTAGAGAAAGGGAAACTGATTTAAAACACACATACACACAAAACAATCGACCAAAATACACCAGGAAGACTGCAAGCAGGACTGAGTATAAGACTAGAAAGTGGGTGGTTCCTCCTTTCCAGCCACCAGTAACGGGTAATTGTCTTCAGTAATTGTTTTATTTACCAACGATAAAGTCAACTGATATTCAGAAACCATGTTTGTCAATCATGTCCACCTTTCATACATAACATTTATTAAGAAATTACATCATTACATCATTAGACTACATTATCTTTATAAAAAAAAAGTACATGTTTTATAACTCTTCACTCTTTGGTGTCTGGATACACCATTCCAGAATGAAAGAACAGTGATAACCTGCTGATTCAGTACATTCAGGTGGTCAGCTGACTTCATTTTATTGTCCCATAACATTGTTGAGTCTAGACCTAACCCCAGATCATAACACTGTCTCCAGAGGCTTGTACAGTGGACACTATGCATGATGGGTGCATCGTTTCATGTGCTTCCCTTCTTATCCTGACACGCCCATCACTCTGGTATATAGGCTCAATCTGGACTCATCAGGTCACATGATCTTTTCCATCTCTCCAAAGTCCAGTCTTTATTCTCTCTAGCAAACGAGAGCTTTTTATTCTGAGGAGTGGTTATTTGGACACAGCTTATGGACACACAGCAATCTTGTGAATTCTCATCACACTGTGCGTGTGTGTGAGAGAGAGAAAATACTTTACTTTCACTATTAAGCACGCATGTGGTTTCTACTACCATTTTTTTTTTTTTACTTTCTATCTTTACTAAGTATTTAAGTGTCCAAATCTCCAGTCATGATTTTTTTTAAACACATTTCCTCCAGAAATGTTCAGCACTAACACTTGTAGGTTTCGATGAGGTATTGGACAGATCTTAACCCAACCAGTCATTGTAAATCTCATTAAATGTGTTTGGTACTTGATGACAAAACAACAAATAATTTAAACCCTTCTAAAACAGTGATCTATTATTATTTTTTAAATATGAGACACATTACCACGCCTAATACCACCCATGAAGCGTGGTGGTGTAGAGGTGGTAATCTGGCGATGTTTTGCAGCCACTTTATTTGAATAATTACTTCAGTCCTTCAGTAGGTTTACATGCACAGTTACGCTACGGTTAGAACTCGACTAGGACATTTAATTGGACTAAACTTTTTCTCCCATTATAAATGCAGGGAAGGGAATTCAATTTACTGATGGAAGTATGTCTGACCCCACTACGACGGGTGGTGATATGCCCCCTTATAACTTAGTATTGTCTTATTACTTTTCTTAACTTGTCGCATTGCTCGCGTCAGTCCCGTCGCATTGCTCGCGTATTGCGTCGGTATTGTCTCATTACTTGCGTCGGTATTGTCTCATTACTTGCGTCGGTATTGTCTCATTACTTACGCTAAAATTGTCTTATTATTTCCGTTATCAACAAACAAGTTAGCGGCAAACATGGCAGCATGTCAACTGATGATAAAGACAACTTTACAGTGCTGTACTTTAGTTTTTACACCATGCCTTGTTATCTGAATGCAGACAACATCGCCATGTTACTGGCTTCTTTCGAGGGGTCACGCAATTTGTTTGACTTCCGGATGGAGCATGTGCAGGGCGCCCAGGCTGAGTTCTGCGTCCAACTGAGTTATAAGTTCGACTCCCAACTGTGTTATCTGGGTGAGTTAGTTAAATTTATATTAAAAGTCCTGTTTTAGGCACCTGAGTGGCGCAGTGGTAATGTCCAAGCCCTAATTTGATTCCCGGGTGATGTAGCCTCCTGCAGCCAGGTGGCCTGGGGAGAGCCGATTGGCCGAGCTCTCTCAGAGGGGAGGGATGGGAGGTACTTAGCACTCCCACATCAATCACGGCTTGACAGCCAATCACAGGCATCTTTGATCTCATGCAAACGGAAGGGGTGGATAAGCGTTGCCCTCCGAGTGTGTTACACAGACAACGGTAAGTGAGACAGCGGACGAGGTATGTCTAAAGGTGCTGGAACGGCCAAGACCCTGAACAAGTCAAGTTGTGACTTGAGATGCAGTTGATATGCTGTGGCAATCATTTCTCCAAAGCAGCAAGGAGACTGATAAACATCTACAGAAAGCATTTACTTCAAGGTGTTGTTGCTAGAGGGGTTGTACATGTTACTAAACTACAGGTTGTACTTATATTTCCCACAGCGTAACTGTTTCTGAATGATTGACGAAGAATACAGCAGCATCATGACAACAAAAGCAAAAATGACGAGGATGAGATGATGACAAAGAATAAGACAAAGAGGAAGACAAAGACAATGATGTCAGAAATAAAGCTAAGAAAAATCAACACGAAAATGAAGATGATAAAGAACACGATATAGAGCACCAAGATAGTGACGAGGAACACAACAAGGATGAAGACGATGATAAAGCAGAGGATGGTTATGAAGACATGGATTAAGAACGGGTGAGGAACCGAGAGGGACTCAATAGGAAGAGTTCATGAATCATGGCTCCAAAGGAACCATAAACGTCAGTTACGAAAGAAAAAGATTTAAAAAATTTTTTTAAAAAGGGAAAGGAAATATGTTTGTGCTGTAGATTTGTGGATCATCACCTTAAAAATGTCAAGACAGCCCTGAAAAGACTCGTTCGCACAGCTGGAACATCTGGCCAATCGGAATTTACAACTGACAGGTCGGTCCAGACTGTGGAAGTAGACTCAGGACAGGACAAGGGTACCTGATGCCACTTCATAGGGGAGGATGATGGATTGAACTAGACAAGCCCAAAAACGTGACTAAGCATGACCACATGATCTGTGGAGTGAAATCTGAGTCACCAGAACATAAACACAAACGCATGAAAGTAAAGCATGTGCAGTGTGAAGGTGCTGAAACAGGTCGATGATGGTCTAACGTTCGACTTGAACTCAAGTACTGGAAATTCAGGTATTTTATTTTATATCAAGAAAATGTTTCATGTTAAAAATTTTAATTGCCTGTTTTTTTATTTACTATTTTTAATACCTCAATTATTTAACACTATTTAACCAGATTTTTTTTTATAACCTGAACAATTTCTCTTAATTTAACACTATGTAAATTATTTCAACCTGGAATCTTAATTTTAATCTAAAAAAATTTTAATCTGACAATTTTTAATACTTGAATTACTTTAAACTAAATATTTAATAAGCTGCATTATTTAATAAGCTTTTTAAATTAAATTCCCTGAAATATGTTTAAATGTTAATGTTAACTTAAAACGTAAAATTTAAATTATTCTACAATTATTTAATTTAACCATCACAATTTTTTTTTTTATCTGAAATTCTTTTAACTGAAAATTTCATACCCAAACTAATTCAACCTTAAAACTTCCACTGCCATTTTTTATTTTTATTTTTTTACAGCCTGATGATATTACTGTATTTTCTGTATGTGTATTTTTATATAAATATTTCATTACCATAAATGGTTAAACTTGAATTTCTGGCATCTTAAAAATTTAAAATCTAAACTACTACAACCAAAAATCTTTACAACATGGATTTATTCCTGGAATTAAACCTACTGTAGGTTCGGGGTCTGCTGACTCCTGAGTTGACACCATAAAGACGCGTTAGATACAATAAAAGTACGAATGTAATGAATACTCACCCGTGCTGCATCAAAGCTGCCCACTCCAAAATAGAAACTTCTTACTGGACCCCTAAGAAAAGGATAAAAAGAAATAAACTCAGCAAAAAAGGACAAGAAAACAGCTTAAAAAAAAAATTTAAAAAAAATTACTCTTTTCTGAAACTTTTCAAAGTGAAGCAAAAATTTGTCAAACATGTGACACTGAGCACTGCTTTAAACTTTGACTAATCAGGTTAAAACTTTTAAAGAATGAACCCACCAAGCAAAGAGTGCAAAATGCTGGTTAAAAATTAAGATTTTTTGTTTAAACAAGTAGATATTGAATGGAAAATGTGTCTTGGCGAATACTGTAGCTAAAACAACGTATGACGGATATGAAGCAGGCGGTCTGATCATGTCTCTGGCGTATGTGATTTGATATCTCTAGATCAGTTATGATGTTTGATTTGTTTTGCTGGGTTTCAGATAGTGATCTATCGGTCCTGCTTCAAAGCCTCAACTCCAGATCACCGATGTTTCCTTTATTCCTAAATAAACAGACGTTCCACTGACGGGTTCGTTACCACGACTTTATAGAACCGATGCCTGGAAGCCATATCCTCCTTACGATTCGCCTGTATTTATTTATCTCTCCGATGCCAAACCGAAGACGAGGCACATCCGTCTTCCCCGGAGCGCCGACGTCCTCAAAGGCACGGCGGTGACATAAAGCATGGCTGCGTGACCAACTGATCAGGCTCCACATCACGTCTCTCTGGGTCACAGTGTTAACGTGGAGTGAGTCATACCGACATGCTGGATGAGGCCATATATTTGCCTGTCACACACCAGATGTGGTCAACATGTGGCCAGATTATAAAGTCGAGCCCTTCAGGAGAGACTCGGAGCTCTCAGACGCACAGAATGTGACACCAAGCAACCGTGTTCTTACTGTCGTGGAACGGTTTGTAAAATCTAAGCTAGCGTTTTTGATCTTCGAGTAACACGAGATCCATTTCTTTCCCCACCAAGTTTTTATAAAACCTGTATAAGCCTGTATGAAGCGAGAAGAGTACGAAGTGTTTGAGTTTGTCGACTCAACAGATTTTTACTTGGGTTTGAACTGTGCAAATTGTTCCTTTAAAAACAAAAATTACAACAACTTCAAAAACTGCAGATTTCTTTTAAACAATAGAATTTTAAACTGATATTTTTCCTTCTTTATTTGTTTACAATTATGTACAATGAGAACTAAGATTGAGCAGCAACAGGCTCAAAGGTATAACAGGCATTTTGTTTTATTTCTTATTAGTCCAAATAATCTGATAAAATATGTAGATGATTAATAAATACTGGCTCATGCCATGTTCTCAGAAAAAAAAAAAAAACTTTTATAACACATTTTTAAACATTGTTGGCTAAAAGATGCAATCATACAACTATGTCATTATATGACCTTAGCATTCATAAAAGTTCCTTTAACAAGAAAAAATTAAAATAAAAAGAAATTGTAATCTTATGAGTGTTATAAACACCTGGCATAAAACCGAAATTTTTTTTGTCATAAATAACCATTAGGGACTTTCACATTATGCTCGACTGCTTTGTACCGCGCTCAGGAATGACTCCCGGGGCCCTACTGTGAAAAACGTCCTTGACATTTTAATGGGAGGAGCTTATTGTACATGGGATCCAGGTTGGAAACTGACTGAAAAATGGGTCATAAATAACCATTAGAGACCTTTAGAGAAAGTTCGCTAGACAGCTAAACTTTACCTGACGTACACGGTACCTTCTAATTAATGCACGCATTTAAGATGTGATTGTTTCCATAGTAACACCTGAAACTTCCTTGTTTAACATTTATGGAAGGAGTCTCCAGTGTCAGCACTTTGTAACTGTTTTCTTCGAAAAGAAATTCACACTTTCTTTGCTTATTTTTTTTTTCTTCTCATCTTCAAAAGAAAATAGAAGGGAAAAAGATGGTACAGAAACTATAACATTAATAATAATAACAACAACCTGTTTTGCCCAAGATTACACAGCATTAACCATAACTGTTAAAACTATAACAACTTTGTTTACAGTTACATCTGAAGAATTAAACACTTTGACGTTTATGTTAATAATTTGTCCAATAACAGTACTCAATCCCGTTTTTTCTTTCCTATAACTACATACTCCAAGTGTTTAATTTCCTTACACATCACTAACTCCTGGCTTTTTTTTTTAAGAAAAACATTTTTCCTTTCACAATCAAAAACGCTGTAATCATCCTGTCTGGTTGTTCAAAACAAGAACACAGTGGGGAGGATTCGAGTTTCTAAGCTCCACTATTTATTTTTTTAGTTCCTTTAAAAAAGTTCCTTACTTTTTTTTGCTACGAAAAAAGATACTTCATCGGCGCGAAACATCCTGCTCAACATCTGGATTAGCGAGCATTTTTTTTTACTCTTCGGTCTTCTCAGTGATCAACTCCTGATTAACCATGCCTGATCCCGGGTCTGTCCCATTGCTCGGTGAAACGCGTGTCTGGATTCTGAGATCAGATCCTGCACGTGTCTTGTGTAAAGCTAGTCATTAGGACAAGAACAAACTGCAGATTAGCACCTTGATTCAGACAGGACTGGTGGTTTGCGTCTGGCTTCCTCGGTTATTTAGGATGATTACCGTTACTTGTCTGTCTCGTCTGCGCTCCTGGACGTGTGCTGATATCTGGAAATCCCGTGACTTTACTGCTATTGCATGATATCTGTAAAATGGCTGATATCACACTGCGGAGATCAGCGCTCGCTCCGTGTGTGTGTGTGTGTGTGTGTGCTTTGCTTTTAGTGATGAGTGCAGTTTCTGATGGAATGGCCTCGGCATCTCGTTTCTCTTCTCTCTCTCTTTCTTGCACAGTCTACACTAATTAAATTAATGAAGGCTGGGAGGTAACATTAACAACACCGCTTCTCGGGAACAAGGCGCTGATTAACTCCAGATAGAGAGAGAGAGAGAGGCAACAGGATGTCCTACACACACTCTCTCTCTCTCTCTCCTACACACATCATCTCGCTGTAAACACGTTTCTGAGCAGCAGCCTAGAGGAATCTTTCACACGGGCAAATTAACACTAATGAACATGTACAGTCTCCTTCTAAAGTATTGGAACAGCGAGGCCAGTTCTTTTCAGTTTTGCTGTACAACTAAAGACTGTCTGAAAAACTTGTCATAAATAACCATTAGAGACCTTTAGAGAAAGTTCGCTAGACAGCTAAATTTTACCGGACGTACACGGTACCTTCTAATTAATGCACGCGTTTAGGATGCGATTGTTTCCAATTTAACACCAGTAACAGTAAAGGTAGTTACGCTACAGACCAGCTTCAAATTTCAGCGATTCTTTTGGAGAAATATCACCATATTTGTCTTACCTGGGAAAATACCACAGCTCTCCTGACTTTGCTTGGGTTGGTCTGACTGAGGCTGACGCCCACACACTGTTAAACAAACATGCTAAATCCCTCTGCTTTTAAATTCATCTTCAAATGTCTTATTAGTTTTGATGTGTTTCTTTGCTGCTTGTCGCTGTGTTGGAGAATCCTTTGTTGTAAAATACGGCCACACATTAGGCATTTTAACTTGAGCGCAATTAGCTTAGCTAGTGTAATTACTGCATACACGCCGCGGATGCTCTGATTTCCCGAGTTTTAATTTGTACAATATGCGTATTCGCGTTACTACAAATATTAGTTGGAGTTGTATTATTAGAGCTTTCCGAGTCACGTTCACATGTCGCGTTTTCTTAATCAGGGGAATTGTTTTTCACGTGCAGTGGTACTGAAGTGAGGTGCCAAAATCTGCGCTCTGATTCGGTTCTAGTACATACTGGTTATATCGGTACGGGTGCCATATTGGAACCGGAATTCGGGAGATCATGAGATCGTCCTTTTCGCTTTACTGTCCGTGACGATAACAAATTGTCCAAACTCCAGGACCACGAGTCTGACAGGTTTTCTTTGTTGCTCAGGTGTGACTTATTTAATTTATTGCTTAAAAATTGATCTTTAAAAAAATGTCCTAAAGCAAAAAATGAAAAACTGATATTTGAATAAAAACAAATTACCGCACTTATTTTTGGTCGCACAGTCTTATCGGCGCGTTCTGGTCACTGCGGTGCAGGTGTGAACGTATTACATTGGTTCATTTGTAACTGCGGTGCGAGCAAAAACTAACTCCCCACTAGTGATTTGTTTTGTTTGTGATGTGATTTTTATTTTTTTTTTTTTGAGTCTGATGGTGTACTTGGTGCAGAAACAAACCGCGGAAGAGCATGAACAGAATCGTTTGGATATCTGCAAACAAAATGTGGAGCGATACTCTAAGGACGGTGAAAGTTTCTTAAAGAGAATTGTTTGGAACGGAAACATCCTCGATCACCGATCGAGAAAAAGTTCAAAAGTCAAAACCATCAGCTGGAAAATTCATCAACGCTTACAGTTTTCTGGGATTCTCAAGGACCAGAAGTATTGGAACACGATCAGGAAAAAGCTTCAACGATTCAACGACAGTGCTCGTTACAGTGTGACGCTTATTGAAGAGCAGAAGACTAAACTTCAGATTAAACTCGGAGGACTGATATCCGAGGGCGTCGTGATCTTGCATGACGATGCACGTTCGCACACTTCTGCCCACACTGTCGACACGAACACGTTTTGAGGTGTTAAAGCCTTTTACCTGCTTAGTTCCCTGAAAGGGGGACGGGGATTCACTTCTGAGAAAGCATCTCTGTGGTTACCCAATCGACTGCAAGTCTGTGCATCTCTGAAGACTTCTAGGAACCTGGTGTTGCAAATCCAGTAAACATCGCAACATGTGTTTTTATATATATATGTTCATAAGGGAACCAACAACGGGAAGCTGATAACTAACAGCTGTTTTAATAGGAACTAGTTTGTTGTACATCAATGGTTAAAAATCAACCACTTTAATCAACCACTTTCACTTTACAGCCAAGATCCACCAGCAACCTCCACTTCTCCTTTCTCTCTCTCTCTCTCTCTCTCTCTCTCTCTTTCACTTTCTCTCTCTGCTTTCCTTACAGTCCTGCTTCCACCCTGGGTCATAATAAACTGGGTCGTTATTTATATTTGCTTCAGAAGAACCCATTCACAAAAATTTCTGAACATACTACAGAACATCTACATTTACAGGAACCTAACCAATGAGAAGGTTATGCGATGAAGCAAAGTCAGTCATTACCCTGAAGTTGATTATTTTCCCATTGTTAGTTTCCCCCGTTATGCACGAGGTGCATCTCAAAAACAAATGAGAAAACAAAACGGCTTATGCCACACGGATACTGCAGCATTGTGGCGTGATCAGCCTGTGGCACTGCTGAGGCGTTACTGAAGACCAGGTTGCTTCGATAGCAGCTTCCAGCTCGTCTGTATTGTTGAGTCGGGTGTTTCTCGTTTTCCTCTTGACAATACCTCCTTGAGACTCAGGTCAGGTGAGTTGGGTAGGCAATCCAGCACAGTGATACCATGTTCAGCAAACCAGTTAGTGAGAGTTTTAAAAGGAAAGGAAACCTCTGGAAAAGGAAATCGGCATTTTCGCATGAAGTTTATCAGCAGACAGAAGCAGGAAGTGCTCTAAAATCTCCTGGCTGTGTCGACTTGGACTTGATAAAACACAGAGGACCAACACCAACATGTGGAGGACATGTGACACCAATTCACCACTGGCTGTGGAAACTTCACACTTGGCTTCAATCAGCTTGGGACTAGGTTCTTCTCCTTAGTCCAGGCAAGATGTATCTTGATATACAGACCTCAGTCTCACTTTACTCCTTATGAAGCTCTCCCAAGTTCTCCCATGAATATGCCTTGATACGGCTTACCCTGCTTGTAAAGTGTGGTGTCAACGATCGTCCTCTGGACAACAGTGAAGTCAGCAGTCTTCCCATGCATGTACTGTCCCTGACTTATGAACAAATTCAACTAATGAACGTGCTCCTGGAACGGAACTCATTCACATATGTCTGACAAACTGAGACTTATATGCATTGGACACGAATATACAATGTAAAGCATAACAATCCACTTGACTAAATCTCTGACCACTTTCCCCACACTGCCATCGTGTGGCCGAAAACCGTAATTGTGCTTAAGAAAATTAATCTCCAATGTAACATAGCACTGTCGCCTTGCACCTCCAGGGTCTGGGTTCGATTCCCCGGCCAGGCTCGATTCCCGTCTCTGTGTGCATG
>JAQQZS010000033.1:31690321-31706403 GCA_030068045.1 Platyallabes tihoni | reverse complement strand
AGAAACATTTTGTGTGACAAACATGCAAAAAAATAAAAAATCAGGAGGGGGGCAAATAGTTTTTCACACCACTGTACGTTATCCAGTATATCATGATGTGTTCAATAAAATAAGTAAGTATAGCCAGTGATTCATCTTTTTATTGGTGTCCTGACTGCCAAGAAAAATGTCTGCTTGTGGATCACATGACCGCAAGAGCTCTGTTGGTGGCATTGAGTGTTGTAAAGCAGAACTTTAATCAATCATCTCTCACACTGATAGAACTGTTAGCATTGGATCACAGAGGAGCAGGTCATGTTTTGTGTTTCACAGTGTGAACTCACTGTTAGAGAGTCGTTCTTATTGTCGTCTGTTACAGCAAAATGTCTGGCATTTGTAGAGCATAAAGCGGAGGAAAGGTTGATGTTAATGAAACAGGTCTCATTCAGGACTGAAAAAAAGCCCTCGCACTAATGAAAAACAGCAAACTGAATATAATGTCTTTTTTTTTTTTTTTTTAGCATGCATGGCTCATTCTCTCTCTCTCACACACACAGTGCACACTTCCTGTTGAATCTAGGGCTGCAGCTACTCTACACTACATTGCATCATGCAGGTGTCCTGGTGTGTATCGTTACGCAGAAACTCCGGCAGTCTTTCAGTTTCACACTTATGTCCTGAAAGCCCCCAGAAACACCAGGTCATATATACTAAACTGTGACATTTCAGAAATTTCATATTGCAGCTACTGGAATTGTAATAACGTGAACACTTTTTTTTTGTTCCCTAAAATGTCCCTTTTGAACCATTTAAATACAGCGCATTCATCTCTAAACATGAACATCTACCAAAACCACACCTCCAAGTGGCGCAACAGAAGAGAGTTCACCAAACCAGAGTTAGCAAGTTTGATTCCTGAATCCGAGAATCCAGGAGCGTGAAATTGTCCGTCTGGTGGCGTCCACTAGAGGTGGTGTCTCAGAGGAAGCACGTATTAGCCGGCTCTGGGTTTTAGCCATCGTGCAGAAGAGGAGAGCTGGATGGTTTTTATGTTGACTAAATCAAAACAAAAAGAAAACTATAAAATATAACTGTATACAGACTCCATTCATCGTAGCTGGAACTTTGCGGCCTGTAATTTAATGACAGCGCAGTTGATAGAAGTAAAACAGTTATTTATGATTAGGGACGTTAATGATTAACCATTAATGATTAACTGCTATTTAACCGATTAACAAAATGTTTTGCATAATATTTCTCCAGTGCTCACATTTATTTCCACTGTGTTTGTTTAAAGTTTTTTAAAGTTTTTCAAAGTTTTTGAAGCATTAATTGTGGGGGTTGTGCCATTTGATCTGTTTAAATGTCATGACCATTACTAATTAATGACTAATCGATTATTGATTGTTAACATGCTCGATGGAGGAAAAGGTGCAAAATCTTTCCCCCACTTGTGACGAATGAATCAACAAACAAACTTTTAACGATATTTGTCTAACTTGTACATGTTCCCCTTTTCTATGTCAAAATGTTATTCTTTAAACATTTGCACACTTTATATCTGAACATCTTTTAAAATTGACTTCTTTCTTTCTTTTTTTTATGCCATGCCAGCTTCTACGGCTATATACAAGACGGTTTTTGTTATTCAATAATAAAACTAGGTAAGATGTTCAAGATTAATTTTTTCTAAGAACTTTAAAACTAAATTTGGATTTACTTGTTTGAAAACTTTGTTTAAAAGTATCAACAGAATAAAACAAGTTCCTCACAGGAGTAAATGAATTACAGTAAAAAAAAATATGTCTGATGGACAGAAGGGTTAAAATGTACTTATTTACATTTACACTTACTAATTTGGTGGCTCCATTAATCCCACTCTTCATTATCTTCTTAAAGGAAATGACCAGGTATTTTAAAGTTTTAATTTTAGCATTAATATTAGGGATGCACCGATACCACTCGGCGCCTGTGATTAACCCCTTACACGCCGCTCAAAAATAGACATTTCTCAGACCGTGGTATCGGTTCCCGGTATCGGGGGACTTTTACGGTACTTTACGGTACTTTAGAAAACGGTACCTTAGAAAATGTGGTATCGAGGCCGATACCCGATACCGGTATTGGTGCATCCCTAATTAATATAAAAGATTATTACATCAGGATGTTCTTTGTAGACTACAGTTCTGCTTTTAACATGGTCATCCCCAACAAACCCCCACCGTCTACACTTAGCCTGCACCCTACACCCTATGACTGGCTTTTAGACTTTCGGACTGGCAGGCCCCAATCAGTCAGGGTTGGAAATCGGACCTCAGCCAACATCATCACAAACACAGGCATTCCACACGGATGGGTCCTCAGCCCTATCGTCTACACCCTGTTCGCCCACGTCTGCGTCGCCTCTCACAAGGACATCATCCTCAAGTTTGCAGATGACAGCACAGTGATAGGACGCACCACTGTTGGAAACAAAGCAGCCTATAAGACGGTGGTGGCCAGTCTACTGACATGGTGTGAGGAGAACCTCTCTCTCTCTCCCTCTCAACACGGACATGACTACGATGATGACAGTGGAAATGAGGAAGGAGAAAGGACCTCATCGACCACTGTTCATCCGGAAGCTGGAAGTGGAGAGGGTGAGCAGCTTTAAATAATATTTAGGCGTCTACACCAGCAACGACCTCACGTGGACACTCAACACCTCGAAGTTGGTTAAGAGGGCTCAGCAGCGACTGTACTTCCTTAGGAGGCTGAGGAAGTTGTGATATGTCTCCTAAGATCCTCTCTGACTTCTACAGCTGCACGATTGAAAGCATCCTGACCAACTGCATGTGGTACGGCAGTACTACTGTTATGGACTTCAAACGCCTGCAAGGAGTGGTGAAGACTGCTGAAGTGATGACAAGGACTTTGCTGCCGTTCTTGCAGAGCATTTACTGTAGCAGAGCCCACAGACGAACTGCCTCCAGGCCAAAGAACTTCTTTCCCCACTGCCATCAGACTGCTAAACAGCTGATAGGACTATACAATCATGCTTTGATTGTATCAGTGTCTGTTGATACTGATCTTTGAACATCCATTGCAGAATTTGCACAATCATCTGAGCAATCGTTTGCACAATAATTTGCCAACCCACTGCAGCCTTGCACACTCACTGCCAACTTTTGCACACACTTTGAGGAATTCGCACACTCCATGGACTGTTTACAGTACATTTTTTTCTTTGTGGCATTCATTGGGGACAGCAAAGAAAGAATTTCACTGTCCCAGGAGGGGACACAGTTTTTACCACGGTGTGGTAAACGGTCAGGCTCGTAAAATGAAGGAGGCTGATGAAATTTCTGATTCATTTAATGTGTAGTGACAATCCAGTGTATTACTGGAGGATAGGGCCCCCTTACCCGTACAGGAAGACGATTTCGGTACATGGGACGTTGGCGCCTCATGCCGCTCAGAAATTTGACGCGTCCCTCGTTCCTTGTACTACTGCAGCTATAGATATAGTGCCGAGTTACCTCAACACTCCATGGCATATTTCTTTAATAAATGATGTTGTAATGTAAAAGTGGGCACCCTGTGATACTGAGTATGAGTCCAGGCCTGTTTTCCAGGTTGTTGCTCCAAAATCATATGGAACGCAAGTTTGGCGTATTGCAGATGACCATGATCTCGCTGGTCACCTTGGTGTAAGGAAGACCCACTACCGCATATAAAAGCCCGTTGAGAGAATTTTATTAGATTGTTTTGGTTCCCCTTCCTCACTCAATCTGGTATCTGCTAAACCCCTGATGGTGCTGCTACTAGACATCCTGAAGCCATTCGTGAACAGGGTGTTCATTCTTACGGGAGGGGGTGTTACGGTATTACGTTTATATTTGTACTGTGTTTTGTTTGTGTCTCTGCTGGTGGTGGGTTGGGGTGTGTTCCTTAATGTTTCAGGCCGCACCCACTGCAACTGATGCCCAATCTGTTGGTTGCTCACCTGCTCTACCCTTATCGATCCCACCTCCTGCCTGATGATTTGGTAACAAGGAGACCCAGAGGCCTAGACAGGCCCTTCAGACTACAGCGCTGCAGACTGTGACTTTACTTTCTGTTTATACTGAGATTTGCTGTGAAATACTGTAGATACTGTGCCTGTCCATTTTTGTGACTATGCTTTTATTTTCTGCCTTGTCCTTTTTCCTGGTATGACTGTGTATTGCTTGTTTCGACTGTATTTGCTCATCTTCGGTTTTGTTTGCTTGGTTTTTGTAAATACATCATGTGTATATATATATATATAAAAAATTCTGTATATAGTGGCTTGGTAGGAAGTCGACGGCGTTTTTGTTTATACTTTGTTTTCTCCCGGTTGTGGTTAGTAAGGGACTACGGGTAGTGTGTTGTGTTTCGGTTTCTTTTCTTTTGGTGCAGCATTAAAGCTGTTTATTTCACTTCAGGATTAGCCAGAGGAAATGTTTGTTTATTGTTTGGGACTTCTGAAGCTTTAAACCACTTTTTGGGGATTGGATAAATCCCTTTTGTTGTAAATAAACGCTAAGCATTATTGGTCTTTTATTTAATTTTTCGTTTCCTTACTGTTGCAGTACAACCTTGAAATTTATTTTTATAATTATGTTTATTGGACAGGCTTTGGTTCTATGGAAAAAATGCATGTCATTTGCTTAAACATTAACTTAAAACATTATATATTTAAAAAGCATTGCTTTTTTAAATTATTTTTTATTAGCACTGAATATTAAACATGCAAGTTTTTTTTTTTTACTTCTGTATAAGTTTATATTTACCTACAGTGCAGTAAAGTCTGCCTTTTCTCAGTTTTCACTAGTTGCCGCTCTAACTCTGACTGGCTGTAAGAGAATCTGCAAATCTGTCTCAATAAATTTTGACCTTTGACACGAAAAAATAAACCAAAATAATTTATAAACCCCTTAAATTACTCGGTATCTCATTAAGTTGACCTCAAACCTGAGTTATATCCAGATGTCTGCTCACACCATCCACGCTAAAGACAGAAGCACTCGTACATACGCGACATGCTAACCGCTGAACCGCCACGCCGCCCTGCAGCCGCGGTAGAGTTTCACTCGTATCTCTAGCGTTACTACCTCGCTAACTCGTTTCAGGGAGGCGTCCATGTTCTTACTCACTTTGTAGTGAAAGCAAGTGAGACAGGATCCCAATTCAAGCACCTGGTGGTGTGAGGAGCTGAAGCACAAAAAGTAACCACAGCCATAACCACAGACCCTAATAATGCAAAATAAAGTACTCGAAATAAAACGACTCGAACACCCACGACTTTAGCTGTTTTGGATGTGAAACTATTACAGGTATTCCGAATGTGAATATAGTATCAGGAGAGAAGACTATTTTTGTGTTTGTGTGTGTGTGCATGTTATAAAAATATGATTATTGAGTAAGATACAGACTACACTTCCCATGGAAAAAGGAAATGAGAGACTTGTTAAATTCCCCATGAAGCGTCTAGCGTGCAGTGATTTGATCTGTATGATGACTGAGTTCCTGCTGAAAGTCAGAGTGACACTGTGTGTGTTGCAGAACCCGAGTGATTTACACAACAACCAATAGCATTCAGGATACACATCAGATAAATATGATGAACTGGCTAAATATGGAGGATTTATCTCTCCGGCATGAGATGGACATGGCCAGACCTAATCAGGTTCGCCGATGTTGTAGAGTTAGAGACGCACCCAGACGTGGATGTGGCTAAGGGAGCATCTGATTGGACAGATAGAGAACGAGTACTGGGTGAGTCGGCAAAAAAAAAACTCTTCTCATCTGAGCTTATATTAAAACTCTTATTAAACAAGAGATTTTGATACCAACACTGTGACTCTCACCTTCAAAAGTAAACGGACAAACTAAAGTGGAGGATTAAAAGGAATAAACCAAAAACATGGGAAATAAACCAACGTGGAGGACGAAAAACAAAAATCAGAAACAAAAGAATAAACCAAATCAAAGGAATGAACCAAAACAAATGATAAAAACAAAGGAATAAACGTAAATGGAGGATGCAAAACAAAATAATAAAACAGAAACAAAAGAATAAACCAAAACAAACGAATAAACCAAAATGTAGGGTGAAAACAAACAAATAAACGAACAGAAGAAATAAATCAAAGTCCAAGACAAAAATAAAAAAGAATAAACAAATAAATTAATTAATTATTATAATAAAAATACAGTTAAACTTTGGATTGTAAGCATAATTCATTCCGGAAGCGCAACTGTAATGAAAAGCATTCAAAGAAAGAAATACTGGAAACACAGATGATTCTTTCCACAACCCAAAAATATTCATATAAAAATTATTAATACAAAATATAAAGTAAAAATAAAACAAATTAATCGTGGCAGGTGTGAGACGAGAGGCGGAGGAGGGGTTATTGTGTAGGACAACTTTCTCTCTCTCTCACACACACACACACACACACACACACACACTTTTTTCTTTATGAGAGCAAACTAAAGCAGTACAGTTACTAAATAAACACGCACAACACTTGGACACACAATTTTGTTTTTAAATGCTTTACACACACAGTCACAATGTTATAGTAGTCAGTACACCGAGACTGAACATGGGAGATGATTACCCATAATCCCACAGCGTGCGTGTGTGAGAGAGAGAGAACACCACGCAGACAAAGCGTACACGCGTATATCAAGACCTCACTCGTTTATCGAGTTCAAATTTATTAAACGTTTTTGCTTGTCTTGTAAAACACTCACAGATCAAGTTACTCGAAATCTAATGTTTTACTGGAAATAAAAATTATTGTTTTTAGAAAATTCAAGAAACAAATAAAAAAGGAGGGCAAAAATAAGGATTCAGATTGTTAAGATTTAGATTGAATTCACTTTTTATTTTACGAACACAAAACGCTAACAATGCTTCGAACGTGACATTTACTGACGTCTAAATGTTAAATTTGTATTTATATAAAAAATTTACAATCTTACAATCTTGTAAACTGCATGTAAAAGTGTGTAATATAAAATAAAAAATGAAAGACCGCGCGGTACACTGTAGCCCTGTGTACTGTAAGAGTTTTCACCTAGAAGTGGTGACTTTCCTGTGACAGCATGTCCTGAAGTGTGTTATTCCTCTCACACCGCAGCTGGACGTTACACAAGCGCAGATACTGGAGAGTCCTTCATGAAAAGCCAGCTAAGAGCCAGTCTCCTCACAGAATTCATCATCATCATCATCATCATATCAACAGTTTAACGCGGCGTGTGTGAATGATCCGTTAGCGTTACACCGAGTGTATCAGTGCAGCTGCAGGAAAAAAAAACACTGAGACAGGTGCAGTGCTATAAATCAGTACACCTCTTCACAGATCCCCAACACACACACACAAGGTGTAACAATCGACCGCGCGGCGTGAAAAAGACGCTAACATCGGTATGTGCTAAAGAAAGCGGTTACCTGTCTTCTAGCGAGATGGTCCTCCTTCTGTTTCACCGCGTCTTGTCTGTCTGAGTAACTTCAAGTGGAACAAAGTGAACATTATTAACAAACGAAATGGAGAAGTGAAACCAGCTCCATGTGAAGTAAGACAACATAAGCAAGGCAGTCGTTCTCCGAAACCACAACTGTTTTGGTTTCTTGGTCTTTCCCCCCACTTCAGTCATTAAAAGAAGATAAAAAAAAAAAAAAACATCTACAATATACAGGAAGAAGCCCTGGTGTCCTCAAAGAAACTCAAATATGCTAAATAGACAGCAGTGGTGTCCTAAAACAGACTAAAATTAGCTCAAAAAAAAGAAAAAAGAAACCTCAGAAAAAAAAACCCTCTGGAGACTTAAATAAACTACCAAGAGGCAGAATAAGCTAAACACAAGACACTAGTGTCCTAAAAGAGGAGAAAAAATTGCTAAAAAGAAGGTACTTGTATCCAAAAACGGACTATAATAAGGTCAATAGAAACCTTTATCATCCTAAGAGAGACCACAATGAGCTAAGAAAGAGACACTGGTGTCCTACGAGAGACTAAAGTGAGCTTAGAAAAAGACCCTGGTGTCCTAACATGAGGTAGAAATGAGATACTAAAACTTTAACTTAAAAGTAAATTAAAAAGAGAACAAAGATGTCCTAAAATGAGCTAAGACAACGGTGTCCTAAAAGACACTAAAGTGAGCTTAAAATGAGACACTGGTCTGCTAAAAGAAATGAAACAAGACAGTGGTGTCATAAGATGATGAAAAAATAAGCTAAAAAGACAACACTGATGTCCAAAGTTAAGACTAAAATATGGTATGAAAAGAGACAGTTTTTTTTTTTAAGAGATTAAAATAGGCTAAAAGAAGACACTTTTTTTTAAGGCACTAAAATAAGCTAAGAAAAGACACTGTTTTTTAAAAGAGATCAAAAATAATCTACAGAAAGACACTACAGCTCTAAAAGAGACAAAAGTAAGCTACAAGAAGACACTGGTATCTTAATAGAGACTAAAATAAGCTAAAAGAAGGCACTTGTGTCCTGAGAGAGATACAGAGGTCCCAAAAGATACAAAAAAAGAGAAAATAAAAGCCACTGGTGTCTTTAAAGAGACTGAAATAAACTAAAAAGACGACACTGGAGTTATATAAACAAATAATACAAATAAAAAGGATAAGATCATGTGACTATGCGAGGGCAAGTAGTGCCCTTGATCAGGGGTGAGGGAGGGATTTGGGATTCGGCCGTAAACAGAACATCATGGACGGTTCAGTCGTGGATCGAGACAACGTAGGGCTGGACAATAATTCGATATCAATATATATCGCGATAGATTTTTTTTCAATAACGGTGATACGATTTTTAAACACATTTCCGATATTTCGATATACATTTGAATACATGAGCCAACGGCTTTTCTCTCTCTTGCGCTGCGGAATTGTGGGTAATCGTCTCCCCTGCTGGGTCTTAGTGCTCGTCTCTTACTGGTATAATCAACATCCGTGCACGCGTGTTCTGTTTACTATAACACTGTGACCACGTGTGTGTGTGAAACATTTTATTTTGTGTTTGTTAGCGTGTTTGTACAGCGCGTGGATAAAGCAAAAGCAAGTCTCATAGAGGGTAAAGATCCATTTTTCCTCACGGAAAACACACTCGTCTTTACCCGAAAGGAGTTGGGGGCGAGTGTGTGTGTGTGTGTGTGTGTGTGTGTGTGTGTGTGTGTGCACGCTTCTGCTAATTCTACTAATAAGCTGAGTCTGAGAGTTTTATTTATTTGATAGTTTTTTTCACATTTCTTGTTTGTAAAGGCTAAATACAAATAAAAAGTGAACCTTATTTTTTTTGTACTGTTTCATTAAAAAATAAATTATATAATTTTAATAGGAGGAGTCTGGAGGTATTATAGACTTTGCAAATTCAGTTTGCAGACATCCATTGTGTGTGTCCTCGACAGTTTCTTCCTGAGGCTTTTTAATATTGTCCATATTGATATCGGAATTATATTGTATCGACCAAAATTAAGAAATATATCGTGATATAAATATTTGCCATATCGTCCAGTCCTAAGACAACGTTCAGGTATGTTTTCCTGGGACGCTGGGTGATACATGTAGTTAAACGTCCCAGTGCTGTTATGCTCGATATCAGCACTCGTGGAAACCCTCTCGTCCAATCAGATTACTCGATCAGAGTCGACTGCTGTATAACGTACAGTCCTGGGCATCTCCCTTTTCATTACGATCAGACGTTTTCAATAAATGTGAGAACCGTTCCGGCTCCACAGTGAGGTTCTGCCGTGATGTGGTTTACATCCAGATTTATTACACGTGACCTGAAGCGTGAACACGATGAGGACAACACGTCACCTCTCGAGCGTGTGGTAAATCAGGTAGATCAGGACGAGGAAGCAGCCAAGAGAAGGCGCAGTGACGAGGGGATCTAATGACGACTGGGTTGGAGGATTGTGGCTACACTATGAGAAGAAGACAAGTTAATGTCCTGCTGAGTAGTAGCGAGAGAGAGAGAGAGAGAGAGAGAGAGAGAGAGAGAGACAGGGCAAGGGAGAGAGAGAGAGACAGATGGTGACAGAGAGACAGACAGAAAAAGAGGACAAGAGAGACAGACAGGGCAAAAAGAGTGAGAGAGTGAGACAAAAACGGCAAGAGACAGATAGTGTCAGAGAGACAGACAGGGGAAGAGAGGAAGAGAGACAGACAGGGCAAAAAGAGTGAGAGACAGACCAAAAGTGCAAGAGACAGAAAGAGACAGATGGTGTCAGAGAGACAGACAGGGAAAGATAGAGAGAGGAAGAGAGATAGACAGACAGGGCGAGAGAGAGAAAGAGAGAGGCAGGGCAAAAAAAGAGCAAGAGACAGACAGAAAGAGACTGAGAGCACACGCGAGAGAGAGAGACAGACAGACAGAAAGAGACTGAGAGCACACGCGAGAGAGAGAGAGAGAGACAGACAGAAAGAGACTGAGAGCACACGCGAGAGAGAGTAAAGAGTCAGAAAAGTCAAAAAGTGCCACGTCACAGAACAGGATGTGGAGTTCAGCTTACTGTTTAACATCAGTGACAGAGACAGAGAGGGGACGTAGGAGTCCCATCAACAGACTTATAAAAGCACTGACACCTACAGACAACACGCAGTTAGAAAGAGAAGTAGAAAAAAAAAGTCTGGGGAGAGAAAAAAAAAAAAAACCCCGAACATCAGTTTGACCGAATTCCAGAAAAAAAAGAAAAAAAAAGAAAAAAAAAAAAACAAAGGACGGGACATAAATCAGATTCAGAGGAAACGTCTGTACCTTAATTCAACAGAAATATCTCTCAGCAAGACCACACCCACTCATGCGGATGAAGAACTACATGCTATAGAGCAGCGGCTCTCGGACCGGGTGGGTGGACCAGGGACACTAAAATGTGTGTGTGTGTGTGTGTGTGTGTGTGTGTGTGTGTGTGTGTGTGTGAGAGAGAGAGACACAACCTTGTGGATGTTCTCCTTTAAATTCTAGTTAATTCAGGTTAAAGGAACAGGCAGCGCGTCACTGAGGAGTCACTCGTATATCAGAATATTGATCTAACACTTCAGATATGGGATTTGTACAGGGTTGAAAAGGTATGAATTTAAAAAATTCTAATATTTTTTTTTAAAAAGCAAAACTAAATAGGTTTTACACTTTCGGCAAAACCACACAGGGTGACTTGCTGCGGAAATAAAATCCAACTGAAAATCCAGGGTCCTGAGGGAGAGTGAGGACTCTGACACACTTCCTCTGAGACACGAGCTTCTTCAACTGCTTCACACACACACACCATTAGGAGGCGGGAATTAAGTGCCCAAGCACACACATGATTGGCTGGTGTCTCAACGACAGACATGAGAGCGAGAGAGAGAGACACAGTGCGCACCCCCTCGTCACTGAGAGTTGGAAGGGATTCGAACTATTCGTATGATTGAGAAAGATGGATCACGCCGGTCACCGCCTGACTGATCTGTGAATTTCTTTTATTTTTTTTATTATTATTATTATTATTATTATTAAATAACTTGCTAATTGTGTTTATATAGTTTATGAAAATGATCAAAGTGATAAACATCGTGCTCGGCGAGCCATCCTAAAATCATGAATGAGAAAATCGTGAATAAGATTTCTGGCCCTACAGGGAGCGGGGCATGTATGAATATTTGCCCCTCGTCCCCCTGATTTGGCCTCTCGGTTGAGATTTGGGGCCTCGAGCAACGACATGGCCGTCTCCACTCCTCTCTCCGTCTGTCTCTGTCCCACCTTAATGAGAGGTTGTGGAGAGACCTGACAGAGACGTGATAATTACAGAAACTACAACGTTCAGCAGCTGTAACGGGCCTCACCCCTACACACACACACACACACACACACACACACACACACACACTTACTTTAAACTAAAGCAACATTCTGTTATTAGCTTATTGTCCCTAAAAAAAAAAAAAAATTAAGAGTGGACACCGTCCTGTCACTTTTCACCAGCGCATGTTAACCGAGCGAACACACACACACAGTTCAGGAGTTTTTTTCTTTCTTTCTTTCTTTCTTTCTTTCTCTCAGTTTCAACTTTCATTAAGAAATAAAGTTCATTTCCATAAAGATTTCCTTAGAAATTTGTTTAATTTGCTTATTAAATCTTTTTTTCCTTCACTGCAAAAAATGACATATTACTGAGTGAGATATTGAAATGAAGTGAATCTACCCAAACCCACGAAATAGTTTCTTAAAACAAGTTCCCAACAAACAAAATATAAAATTAAGATTATTTCTAGTCAAAGTTTGCTTTTTTATTAAATAAATCACTAAAACTTGCAAAATTATCTGTCAATAGAAGAACAAGAATCTTTGCTTAAATTTAACAGTTTAAGAAGCTTAATAGTTTCATATTTGGTTTGTTGTATCTTATTTTAAGTCTAGATAAATGTTATAATTATAACACATACATGATATATGGTATAAATATTTTAAAGAATTATATGCTATATATTCGGATTTGCTAAGATTATATTTTTAATATTATTTAAGATTATAAATGTTTTTTGTTTTGCAGATTTATCCATTTCTCACTTCACCAGTCCTTCATACAAACCAGTTTGTCTCTGATTCACCTCTGAACACCGCACTCTAGTCAGAACCGAAATAAATATCACCTTCTGAACGTGTTCAGTTCTGGATTCTGATTGGTCGAGAGGTGCTGATTCACTTTCTCTAACAGCATCTCTTCCTTTTATTCCACCGCAGGTTGATCGTACCAGGAGGATACTTTCAGGTTTCAGATACTTTCAGATACCACAACAAATCTGTTTCATTATAAAAAGCTTCTAGATGGAAGTTTGGATAAAACCAAAGTTGTGTGCTTGAGCTACCTTCAAGGGGAAACTATTTTTATAAAAACTTATATAAAAGGATCCGCCGGTAGGTTGCCTAAATTCAGACTGGCAGCACATATTATTTTCACGAAAAAAAAAAACAACAACGAAAAGACTTGAATAATCTACAGAAAGAATAACCGTTTATCTCTACAACAGCGTGTGTGAGAACGAGACCAAACCTACCTCACAGATGCCCCTGTTAACATTAAACTCGACTTTCCTTTGTAGAGAAACCTCTGAGACACCCTGAGCACTCGGTTACACTACACACCATTCACTTAGTAACTATAAACAGTGTGTGTGGAATCAGATTGTTTTAGGACTGGGTTAAAGTGCATGACATTACACATTACACGTAACGTCTGAAAGGATGTAACTACGTTATATAAAGAGCAGAGACACCGTGCGGTCATCGTGCTATAAACTTTCCAGACTTTGTGCAAAGTTCTGTTAAGGTTACTCATCGACCAGAAAGGATCGAGGACACTTCCTCTCGGCCTGGTCACACCACGCCAGACGTGAGAGACAGTCCTGAAACATGCTTCTCATAAGCTGTGTTTATCTTGAAATGGGGCAAAAAAAAAAAAAACTAAAAAAAACTAACTAACAAAAAAAAAAAAAACAAAGAAAACTAACAAAAAAAGCTAAAAAAAAAAAAAAAAAAGTATGACCATGAGAGGTAATAAATAAAATCACCATTGCTGTCACATGACTTAAGGGAAAAACACCCCGAGTATACACGTATAACAGGAGACAGGTGTTTAAGTTAATATGGAGTCCAGTTCTGTTACTGGAGGCTCAGGTACAAAAACTCTTTGTGGGAATTTCAGTCCTGAACTACTGAGTGACTGCAGTCGCATGTCATCAGAGATCAGAACAGAACAAAATATTTATAGTCATTATATTTAACAAAATTGAGTGCCGTCCTCGATGCAAGCAAAAAGTACTCAGTGATAAAAACAGTAGACACAAAACAGCCTCCCAAAAGAAAAAAAATAAAATAATAATAATAATAAATCTTTTATACATATAATAAAACAGTAATATCGGCTGACATTAGTGGTGATGCAAGATGAGTTTTTTGGAATTTCTGTCCGTCTGTTTGTTTGTTCACGCATCACGTATAAACTACTGAACGAAATTTAATGGGGGTTCGCAGGTGTATTTGGCCGAGCTTGAGGTAAACACATAGGCTTTGTTTCATCGCAATCGACCCGCGGGAAGAGAAGATATGAAACTTTGAATTTTAAACGGAAAACGCCCTTATATCGTTTTAACTTTGGAAAAAAATTATTGTTAAAATGAGTTAATCTCTAAATTCAACAGATGGTGCTGTACATTTTAATACACGTTTAGGAGTGCGCGATTGACATCTACTTGATAAATATGATCACACGCCTTCATTCTGCACACTTCACTGTAACATGGTAAAAGTTTTAGTTCATTCCAAAATCCGACAGATGGCGCTGTAAATATTTTTTTAAAAACACGCTTATGAGTGTGCGATTAAATTCCACACAAACAACGTCAGGCCTCATCTAGTTACTGTATAAAGAAAGAAGGAAAGAAAGAAAGAGCTGTCTGTATCTAGACCTTTTCCATGGTTAAGTGGAACTGACCCCGGTCACCATCCTCCACCGCGAGCCAGAGACCCCCCCATGTGACAATTACAGAAACTCCCTAAACTGTTTTTTTGTACCTGAGCCTCCAACAACAAACATGGACTCCATATTAACAAACACATCTCCTGCTATACTGAACTTCCAGCTTCCTAACACACAGCATGACTTCAGATCAATCCCTGCTATCGGTCATCACCCAGATGAGGATGTGTTCCCTGTTCAGTCTGGTTCCTTTCAGAGTGTCTTCCTATTTCCATCTTGGGGAGTTTTCCCCTCAGCACCATCTCATCAGGGACGATTTCATAATTATAATCTACACTTTTATCCCCTGTACATATTCTAATCTATTTCCATACATTTTTAATTCTGTAAGCCACTGTTCATGTCGAACATTAAAAGTGCAATAGAAATGAAATCTAATTAAAATTTTAAACTGATAAACTTATCCGATCCAGGACAAAGAGGAAGAAAGCTGTAAAACAATCTGCACCAGAGGCATAAAAACAAACTTTGACTTCTTTATAGGAATTATTGTTTGGGACAAAAACAGCACTAATCAAAATCAGCTACGGGTCTGACGGTGACGTGAACTCTTAAAAAGTCAGATGAAACCATAGCCCTGCCGCGGGCTCGTGTCAACATGTGATCGGCGTAATTGCGGACATGTGGAGCTCATTGTACAAACCTCCAGATCCTCGTATAAACCTGACCAAGTGTGTGTGTGTGTGTGTGTGTGTGTGTGTGTGTGTGTGTGTGTGTGTGTGGAAGAGACAGAAAACAGAAAACTGGTGTTAACAGACTAAACACAGATCTGATCTCTGGGTTTATCAGCTGCATAACAGTGTGCTCAGAAAGGATCAAATTAAATACATAATAAATCAGTGTGAGGGAATAAATGTTCTGGTGTCACGGGGGGGAACATCCTGAAGCTTCAGTATTTATGAGTCTTTAATCTTTCAGTGTCTCTGATTTATAAGGAAGAGGTGTCGCCTATCACCTATCTTATCCTTAAAACATCTGAACATCCTCTTACACTACTCATATCAGCAACGTGTAAAAAGATGAAATGTAAATCAATGCCACACACACACAGAAGGACTTCTCCCTGTTTCTCTGGAAGCCACAACACACCAATGTAAGAACGTTAGAGCTGTAGCTGTAACAAGATCAAATACCACGAAAGATAAAAGATCTAACCTAAAGATCTAACCTTTTTCTGAGCAGGCAAGCCTCGTAAAAATTCACAAGCAGCATTCAGACTGATGAAGAGAAGCAGGAGGAGAGAGTTGCAGGATGACCTGAAAGCAGGTTGAACCACACATCATCTCTTTAGTGAAGTGTACGATCAGAACTGAAATATGACGAGTCATGGCAGGAAACAGGAAAGTTGTAACGTCGCAGGACATGTTAGAGAAGAACTCGACGAGCCCAAATCCATGCTTCCAAAGACAGAAGACGCATCTTTTATTTGTCACATATACGCTCCAGCACAGTGAAATCATTTTCCTCATGTATACTGACTTGTTAGCAGAGGTGGAAAGAGTAATAAAATGTTGTACTTAAGTAAAAGTACTGTTACTTTAGTGAACTTTTACTGAAGTA
>JAQQZS010000033.1:31576427-31588272 GCA_030068045.1 Platyallabes tihoni | reverse complement strand
CACAACCCTCTGCATTTATCCAGACTTGGGACTGGCACAAGAAGACACTGGATTGCGCCCCCCCATGGTTGCATTTTATATATATATATATATATAGGAGTTTTAAATTCTGATTGGTTAGAAGGGGTTGATACATTTTTTTCAATAATTGTAGCTCTGACAGAAATTTTAGCTCTAATTCAAATCACAGGGTTATAAATAATCATAAATAATAAAACTGTGAAACATATATTATGAAAGGAGTCCAGTGTTTCCCATATTTTTGTGAAATGTACAGTAATACATACAGTGATAGCCAGAGGAACGAGCTGCCGTTAGTGTACTGCCAGAACATAAGATCACGTGTTTTTATGGTTGTTTTAGGTTGTTTCTGGGGACTAAATAATAATAATAATGCAGCAAGTCCTCGACTTACAAACATTCGAGTTACGAATTTCCAGAGATAAAAACAGACTATGAATGTTCTATGTTCTATGAACATTCGTAGATGCGAACAAATCACGGAAGTCGCTCACGTGTATTGTACAATAGACACTGCGGTGCAGCAGATACCAATATTTACAATTATATACTATATCATTAGTGTTTAAGTGAATGTATAAAATGTCTAAAGTCCGGTATATTGTATGCGTGTGTGGGGGTGCGGGAAAAATGAGTCGGCCTCATCGGTTTCAATGAATTAGTCCAGGAGCACGATGATAGAAAATGTCTGTCCTGTACTGTAAATCCTGTTGGTGAATAATCCTAATTTTGGAAAATCCTCAACAAAACAGAGTTCACAGTCCAATACAGTGGAACACAGCTCTGAAACAAAATGGCATCCGGGATTCCCCTTGCAAATTAAAGGCGCAGAGAAAACACAGTTAAATTCGACATGTGTGAGATTCATTTCCTTAAGCGCAAATATGGTTTTTGGCCACATGATGTGGCAGTGTGGGGAAAGGGGACAGAGATTTAGTCAAGTGTATTGATATGCTTTACATGGTATATTCGTGTCAAAGGCGTATAAGACTTAAGGACAAATGCGACTTACGAACGTGCTCAAAGTCGGATTTGTTCGCAAGTTGGGGTCTGCCTGCCTTTATTTATTATTCTTTACGGGGATGGTTGCCCCTGGTGTCTGTATGGATTAAAGTCACAAAAAAGCTCTGCAGGTGTGCTTGTGTTGTTTTCAGCTATTAAAGACCCCACCATATATAAACCACATGCCTTCTGTTGTGTCTTTTGGTCCAAACCAAGAGAACTGAACTACAGGTGTGAACACACCCTTATTCTTTTTACGGCAGCTGGCACCCGCTGCATTTACTGCCTCTAAATACAGCGCTCTAACGATAGAAGAATAAAACGAGGTCGGCAAATATATTTAGGCGGACTGCCAAAGTGTACTCTGTGTGTGGAGAAACACTGGAGTCTTCAGTGTCACTGTAACACATGGATGATCTTTTAATATTATTACATTAAACAGAAACAAAAAGAATTGACGATGAATGAAGAACGAAGCGATAACAGGATGGAACTTGTTTCATGGAAGTTCCACATCAATAAAATTAACTATAGAAGGATAAAAAAAAAAGTACGAGATGGCATTTATAAATTTTGTAACTTCACTTCATAACATCATCCTGATTATCCACTGATAATTTTTTCCTCACGATACAAGAACGTGATTTTAAAATCCACATATTTTTGACATCTCTACCTCTTTCTCTCTGCTTGTTTATTCTGTTCTCCTCATGTAGGATTCCAAGCTGCCGATGGCGCTCAGGAGCACCTTACTCGACCTGTTCGGACAGATCGAACGAGAGTTTGAGAACCTCTACCTTGAGAATATTGAATGTGAGTAGACCAAAACCTGTGAGGCAGTAAACGCCGGCGAGAGAGAGAGGTGGTGAGGTGTGCTGGGAAACTAGGATGCGGTGACATGGACGAGATCCTGTGCTGGAAAGCTGATAAAGGAAGTGAAACATGCATCAAAGTCATTTATACAAGATGCAAGGATAGGAACTTCAAACGTTTTTTAACACACATTCTACATATATTATTTGACTGTAATTCCTTTACTCCTTTGAGGAACTTGTTTTACTTTGTTGAAAAAGTTTCTTAGAAAAAAAAATTATCTTAAACATCTTAACTCATCAATAGTTTTCATTTTGAAAGCCTAAAAAAAATGATTCTCACCATGAACATAGCCATAGAAGCGGGCATGGCGTTAAAAAGGAAAGAAAGAAAGTGAGTTTATAAAATACCTGTAGTATTTAGTATTTGAATACTATTAGGTGTAAGGTTTTATATTCTTCGTATGCTCATAGTCAGGATTACTTTCTTAACCTAGGAAAGTCATAAGAGTTGATACGAGGGGCGTTCAAGCCAAACCTGGACTCGTGACATGAAGGCGTATACTGTAAAAGTGATCGAGATTTTAAGATGATCTCAAGCACATGATCTCAAGCACAGTACAGTGATGAGACTCTCAGCCTCAAAAAAAAACATTTAAATGGAGTGAATTTTATTTATTTTTTTTATTTTTCTTAAAGAAAGCTGTACGTCCACGAATGACGACCAAGGTGGCTTGGAGCACACTGCAGTCGTTCCCGTGCGTATTCAGCGAGTGGAATGCCCGATACCGAAAAATCAACAGATAACTTGTTGAAAAACCTGCGTTAGAGACACTTACGTCTGTGGGAACTGTACACGCGATCATTCACCAACACCACATGTACATTACAGGAACTCGGCTGGGAGTTATTGCTACACCCTCTATACAGTACAATACTTCCACATATTGAGGAGTTCCTGGGAGGCCAGCGTTTTGCTGATGCTGATCACTGATCAAACTTTCTACCTTGATGGTGTCCAAGCTCTAGTGAAAGACTGGGATAAGTTCATTAGTGTATCAGGGGATTATATAGAGAGAAATAGAGGGAGTTTTTACTCTCATAACTGTGTTCTGTTATTCTGCACAATCAAAAGCCCGTGTTTGACTTGAGCACCCCTTTGATTTTAATACTTTTAAGCAAATTAACATCCTTGTAAAAAAAAAAAAAAGAAAACGGAGCCGTAACCGTCAAATAGATTTTCAGTTTGGAGAACAAACACATCTGGGTGTACAGGCACGTCCTAAAGTATCTCGATGTAATATTTCTGTCCTTGCCGCTCACCCACCCATGCTTTGTTTTATCGTGACACTAACACACTGACCTGACCCGGGCTTAGTGATACTAACACAGCCATGCTAACTGCAGTGCGGCGAGAGATTGAGTCCCTGAACGAGCGCTTGGCCGGTGATGGTCAGACTGTAGATGGAGCCGACCTGGGCAAAGGAGCGCTGAAGACTAAAGGTACAAAACTTCACTTTACGTTTTTTTTAAATAAAGTTTAATATTTGTGGGTGTAATCATTTCTAAAGTTTTTTTTTCCTGATTTAAACAGCCAGTCACAGTACGAGTCAGCTGTCCCAGAAGCTGAAGACCACGTACAAAGCCTCCACCAGCAAGGTATGAGAGTGTGTGTGTGTGTGTGTGTGTGACGTTACTATTAGACTGAAACACTTTCTTACACTCATGTCCTGTCCGTCATCCAGCAGATTAGATCAGCACTTAGGGGCAAAAATACATCATATTAACATATTAACGTACACATAACTGGATTAGACACACACTACGAGTCAGTTCTTTGTGCTCCCATGTGTCTGCGTGTGTCGTAGTGTTTGTTTTGTAGTGTGTGTGTGTGTGTGTGTGTTTCCAATGAGCTGTTTGAAGGTTCAGCTTAATCAGTACACCTAAGTTAAGTTTTAAGTTAAGCCTTTATTTGTTACTTCACAGTGAGATTTGTCCTTGGTCTATCTCGGTGTGTAAGGAAGTTGGGGACGGAGTGCAGGGACAGACGGAGCAGACAGGGTTAAGGGCCTTGCTAAAGGACGCAGCAGTGGTGACTTGGTGGATAGGGTTTGAACCAAAGATCTTCTGATCAGTAAATCAGAGTCTTAACACACTGAGCTACCACTGCCCCTGTGGGCGGGGCAACTGGGTGGTGTTGGGGAAGCAGGGGGCAGAATAATTGAAGGTGGAGGTCATGATTTAAAAAAATAAAAGAGGCTTTTTTACCCTCTCTTAAAAAATTTAATAATAATAATAACTTTTATTTTTAATAAATTCCTATTTAAATCCATAGGATGCATTTTATTTAGGTAAAGTAATTCTTTTGCAATCATAAATAGTAAATACTTAAATAATGAACTGTCTAACATTAACTAAGGTGAATAGAGAAGTAATAGTTGGGTATCGATTTTACAATAATGACCTCAGGACATTCTTTATGTGATGAGTATGAGAGAGTGTCAGGCGAGGGGCTAACCTTTGTCAAGTAATATTGAAGATTAACTAGATTTTTTTTTTTTTTTTTTTAATTGTGGAACTAAAAGTAACACGGGAAAAAAATCACTGGATATCGTAGCAGTGTGATATCATGAAGAAATGATAATGCACAAATTTTATATAAAAATATTTTCTTTTTCTTTTTCTTTCCTTTTTTTATTTGAAGGATATACAGTACCAGTCAAAAGTTTGGACACCATCTAATTCAGTTTTCTTTTTGTTTAGTGATTTATTTTCTAAATTTTCAAAACTAAATTTTCAAAACTATGAAATAACACACATGGAGTTATTAGATTATATTAGATTTATCTATATTGTTCAAAGTACATGTACATAGCCATGAACTGCAGTTAGCATCTAACCAAAAGTGCATAAGTGGCCTGTTTACAATAAATAACAATGTGTTATACAAAGAGAAGATGCATTAGGTAAGTAAGTAACAAAAACAACAAGAACAATGACAGTCAGTTGTTATTTTAAGACATGAATAAGACATGAAGGTCAGCTGTTTTGGAACAGTTGTTGCAAGAACAGTATTGTGTTGTGCATTTGTGAAACCCATCAAGCTCCGTGATGAAACTGTCTCTCATGAAGATCTTCCCAGGAAAGCAAGACCAAAACTGACCTCTGCTGCAGAGGAGAAGTTCATTTAGAGTCACCAGCCTCAGGAATGGCTAGGGGGCGCCACAGACGATCGACTGATCCTTGTGTTTGATTTGGCACAGGGTTTTTTGCCCGATAATCTTCTTGATGCAACGCTCTAAGGGTGCCCTGCAACACCAGTGGCTGGGGTGTGAACCCGTGACTTCTGCATAGAGGCAGAGAAGCCTACCAGTTTTTTTTTTTTTTTTTTTTTTTTTTGCTTAGTCCGAAGGGTTTTCTGCGAAACCCAAATCCTGAGGCTAATCAATCATATTCACAATGATATATTTTTAATATCATGCACATTGGTATTGGGATCAGGAACCGGTTTTCATGTTTCAGGTCCTAACAGTTCTGTGTATCTGCAGTTTTGCAGTGCCCACAGTCACAGTTTTTGGCATTCGGACTCACCACCACATTAAATATGAAATAAAACACTCCAGATGTGAGAGAAGTCAACACTTTTACATTTAATTCAAGGGGTTTGACAAAAGTGAGGCATCAACCATTCAGCAATTACAGTAAGTATTCATAAATAATGGAACAAATGGCTGACAAGCAGTTGCATGGCCAGGTGCGATCTGTTCTCTTGTTACTCCATGACTTATGCAGCTGGTAAAAGGACTGGAGGTGGCTCTGAGTGTGGCAGCTGTTCACTCGAACTCTCAGTATGAGGTTCAAAGAGGTATCTATGCAACTAAAGGAGGTCATAATGAAACCTGCGGAAAAAATAAAATAAATCCATCAGAGAGATGGCAGAAACATTGGCCAATACAACAGTTTGGATAATTTTTTAAAGGAAGGAATTAACTGGCGAGATCAGTAGCAGCGAAAGGTCTGGAAGACCACAGAGGACAACTGAAGTGGATGACCGCAGAATTCAGTGGTGAAGGACAAGTCAGTTATAGCCTCTGTCAAAGTCTACACTCAACTATGGAGAAAGAAAGAATGTAGATGCAAATCATACCACATAATCTATCAAACGTGGCAGTTTTATGGCATAAGCGTGTATGGTTGCCAGCGGTTTATTAATTACCTGACTGCTGGAAAAAGTAGCAGATAGAGCTAAACTCAGATTTGGCCAAATGCTCCAATCCTGATAGGACGCCGCTTCATATTGCAGATGGATAATGACTCAAAACATACACTGAAAGCTACCCAAGGCAAAGAAATGGGATATTCTTCACTGGCCGAGTCTGTGACCTGCTCTAAACCCAATAGAGCATGCTTTTCACTTACTGAAGACAAAACTGATGGCAGAAAGACCTACAACCAAGCCACCTCTAATGAAAAAAAATTGTGGACCTGACTGTACTGTTCAGTACTTGTCACTAGAAGCATGATAGTTTGTTTAGTACGGGACTAGCCATAGTTAAGAAAAGCTTTGTTGTGGAGAGGGTCTCGTCCTATTCCAAGTGTTGTAACATATGTAGATGGAATTAAAAAGCACTTCAGAGACAAAACAACCCTGCCAGCTATTCTGTATATGCATATTTTATAACAAATTATTTCAGTGTTAAGACTTTATCATCATCATCATCATTATCTGTAGTGTCTCCGTAGACTTCAGTTGTTGAATAATAATTGATAAATTAGAGAATGGTCGTCAAGCAAAGAAAACAACTAAGGAAATAGCTGAAATAACTGGAACTAGATAAGATAAGAACTGTCCAACAATTATGTAAACCTGGAAGGATCGTGATGAGCTGTCAACTTCATTGGAGAAACATGGTCAGGAAAGAAGTAATGAAGAACCGTGATCAGGGATGACTTAAATGCTTGGCAGAGTTGCATCGAATAAAACGGTAGAAAAAAAGCATAGAAATAACAGCTATGTTTAATATAGTAAGATTAAGAGTATTTCCAAATGCTTAAAGCATAAAGATTGGGGTGATGGGCGTGTCAAAGTAAAAAGGGACTCATATGAAGCGATGCACCCATCATCGTCCACTGTACAAGTCTCTGGAGACAGTGTGTTATGATCTGGGGTTGCTTCAGTTCCTCAGGTCTAGACTCAGCAACGTTATGGGGCAATAAAATGAAGTCAGCTGACCACCTGAATGTACTGAATGACCAGATCATCAAATCTATGGAGTTTGATGAAACAGACATATTCAAGGAGTGACACACGAATTCATGAATTGGCCACCACATTGCAAAAGTAAAGGAGGTCAAATGGAATATTATAATGTGTTTTTATTTGTTGTTGTTTTTTCGGCCAGGCAATGTATAACTTAACCATATGTATAAACTGTGTTAGTTGGCGCAAACACAAATAGGGATTAAACAGTCAGGGCATCCAGCTACATCAACATCATCATCATCATTACAACATGCCATGCCTGCAAATGGGTTTCTGTAATTTATTCATTTAAAATAATTCTATTTGGCTTAATTGTGATTGCCATCACCTGTTAGTACCCATGTTTAAAACAAATTGAATCATTTGTTTCTGGAAAAAAAAAAGCTCTTTATGTGCTTTCTGTGGTTCGGTTGGATTGAACCTGCTCTCTTCTCTCGCTCTCACTGATTTTAGCGGTCAAATTCTTTCCACGGCAAAGTAGGTGGACCTCGCAACTTCAATGTGGTGAACTGGGAGTTGTGGGGTGGAGATTCATGGGTAACTTGCTTAACTCCTCCTCCTTCACCTCTCCCTCCTCCTACCCTTCCTTTTTTTTTGGTCCCAGAATGCATGAACTATCTCATCACCATGGGGATTATCAGCTTATTAATGTAGACCCCCCCCCCCCCCCCTTTCAAGAATGTAGTATAAATGAAAAAATGGAAATGTGGTACGGAAACTACATATGCAGTGATCAGATCTCACCTTCAAGATTCCCTGTGTTTGAATAGTTCTGTGTTGTGGTATCCACCTTTTACAAAATGATATTTTTCCAATAAAGTTATTTGCGAAAAATAATGATTTTCTGCTTTAAAATGAAAATCATCAGGTGTTTCCCTAAGGCTCTTGATCGGTCCGTGTTGTCACTTCTTTGTCTTTTAAAAGCTTTTTTTCCCCCCCCAAACTGTTATGAAAACGTTCCCACTTTCTCCCTAACATTTTAATTACAGGGGTGGACAAATCATGAATTCATTAGCTAGCGCTAGATGACTAGCGTGAAAGGAGGCACTTAACAAACCCTATGCCACAAGATTGTCAAGTGTCTTGACGGTGATTATTTTCTCCCTAATTCAGGTTTTGGAAATTTCGACTCATTAACCAACTTTTAAAGAAAGGTGAAAGCCATATCGATAGGACGTATACAGCTGCATCACAGTGTCATGATGTTTGCTTCTACGGCCGTCTTGCTTTAATAATGAGCGTCTCTCACACATTCGATTAAATGCTTACTACTCTACTGGACTTGTCCTCAGCCACTATGTACTTTTTTTTTATCAGATTGTACACATCAGTATGCTGATGCGCACTCTTCATTCAGACCCGTATTATAACTGTGTCTATCTGTCCTGCGCCTCTGGTTAAAGAGTAAGAAAAGTTTGTTTTACAAGTTTGTACAGAGTCAAACCAAAGCATAGATACAAATAGGAAAGGTTTTGCATGAATCTTTTGAATCTTTTGATTAGTGCTGTCAATTAATTAACAAAATTAATCTAGTTAATCACAGTCGTAGACATTCCTGTAACAAAGGAGCTACCTCCTCTCGAAGGTAGCTCGAGCACACAACTTTGCTTTTATCCAAAGCTTTCTATTACAGACCTTGTCGCTCAGAACACCTGGTGATGTTTCTTACCTCAGTCATCTAATTATCCTCGTTAAACCTGCCATTATCACACACAGCCTGGTAACCACACTGTGATTATGGGAAGCCATTAGGGTCAATATGATTACTATTTCTTAAAATTCAAATTAATGTTAAAATTTCTAGGTTAATCATGTGTGTTATACCTTAGTTTTTTATATTTAATATTTAACACTTTGGGCAATAACTATGAGCCGTCTCGTAGAATTTGGCACTTCACCAAACAGCAAGTCTCTGGCATGATAAATTTTCAGCCCTGACGACCATCTTTCACTTAAGCTTGACCGGCAGTACATTGACATCGCTTTGCACAACCTCTGGTGCTTTCTAGATACAGTACGTGAAGCTAGTCACTGAAAGTACTGTTGACTTTTTCGTTAGAATTCAATTCAATTTTATTTATATAGCGCTTTTAACAATGGTCATTGTCTCAAAGCAGCTTTACAAAAATGAAAAGAAAATTTAAAAAGAAAATTTATGGAAGTGTGAGAAAAATGTGTCTAGATAATAATGAGATTGTCTCTGATGAACAAGCCAAGGGTGACGGCGACAGTGGCAAGGAAAACCTCCCTGAGATGGTAATAGGAAGAAACCTTGAGAGGAACCAGACTCAATCAGGGAACCCATCCTAATCTGGGTGATAACAGATAGAAATTATACGTATAACATCATGTGTGTTATGCAGCTGAAAGTTAAATATACTATAACAGAAATTCTTTAAATTACCATGAAGTCCAGTTCAGCATAGGGACGAGTCAGTAGGTGCAGAGGGCAGATGGGGTCTGGATCACCGGGAGCTCAGGAGCAGCATGTGTAGCTCCAACCATCATGAAGCAGAATCCAGCTGGAGCTGGTCCTTCTCTGGATGCCTCAGGAACCTCGCAGGGTCGGCCTTTGTCTACTGAAGCTGGCACAATCTCCAGATGCCTCAGGATGGGTAGAAAAATAAAGAACAGGTGGAAAGAATTAGCGTAGTTGCTATTCAGGCTAGCTGTACTGGAGTATGAAGTTATGGGATGAGTTACGTGTATGACAGATTAAAGAGATGCGTCTTGAGTCTACTTTTAACACTGTACCCGAACACTGTCTGGAAGACTATTCCAAAGCTTTGGAGCTAAATATGAAAATGCCCTACCAACTTTTGTAGATTTTGATATTCTGGGAACTACCAGAAGTCCGGAGTTTTATGATCTCTGATGAAAAACAATTACGTTATCCCTTATTTCAAGAAGATTTGACATATCGTTGCCCAAACTGAAAGCTGTTGTTTGAGTCTCTTTCAATACCTTCGACCATGAGCAGCTTTTGCCCTGAACTTTCTTTGTCTCACATTCTTCAGCTTGCTTAGTTCCAATGTAAACAAGGTCGCGTCTGGGCAGATTATGCATTTTGCAAACTGTAATTAAATATGGAGTGTTTTTTTTTTTGTTTATTTTTTTGTGTGTTGGTACGTATTTGTCGGCCAGACCATTTCAAATAAAACATTAATAACCCAGAGACCAGATCTGAGCCCCAGGGTTTACAGGTTTGTCCACCCTTGCAATTAACGTATCATTTTCTAGACTGTAAAGAATCGACTCGGTGTGTATTAATTATACTGATCAGGAAAAACTGCTCTTCCGCAGCTTTTATTAGCTGCTGTCCACATTTACTTTAATAAAAGATTCTGCCACACGGACCAAACAGAGTCTTAAACACTGAGATCGCGTTTGTGTCACCGATTCTTTTTATTTTTTTTAGAGAGCAGAAAGCAGTAGAGATACCCTGACCTGTAGAGTTGCACCATTTTTTGCTGCTTTGTTTTGAGCATGCTCGGCTCATATCTTATATATTCATGACCACTCAAAATGGATTTAACTTTTCATTTATTTATGTATTTATTTATTTTGTACAGCACTGAGATAATGTGTATCTTTCGCTCTGGAGATCGAGGAGTATCGTAATATCATTGTGCTTGGATTTTAACCAGATCCATTCAGCTTTCAGGTTTAGGAAGAGTTATCAAACGAGAGAGCAGAGTTTTATTTTATTTTTTTTTGCATTTTTAACAAAGCTCGGCCTCGCGTTCACTTCGGTAGCTATTTAATTTTACGTAAATCTTTTGTGCAGGTCCAGTCTTGTGAATGCGCACTCCTTGGTATTTCTTATATTCCTTTATGTTTGTTTCACTAAAGCTGAACCTCGGGCTCCGTATTTTGAGTGTTCGTTCGTCACAGCTGACTGTCGATGTGATTTATGTTTGTATTGTTTTTGTTTTTGCATCTTCATGGTTTTATCTGTTCTTTTTTTTTATGTTTGTTTTTTTTTAAGTGCTTATTGAAGTGCACACTTATCTCCCCCTAAAGCCTGATATAGTGTGAGAGCTCGTGTGGCTGTGAACGCTCTCAAGGCAACATGCAGAGTGCAAACATGCTGCCTTAGCGGAAATGCTCTTAGAGCGTAGTGTCAGGTTAGCCGAGACGTCCCCAGGCTTCACGCTGCATCTTTTAGCTTCCCACCTATTATACATGTGTGTATGTGTGAGAGAGAATATGTGTTTGTGTGTCTGTATCCGGGTTCTCAGTCTTCCTGTATTCGCTCTAGATCGTATCCAGTTTCAAAGCCACCACTTCGCGTGCCGTGTGCCAGCTGGTCAAGGAGTACGTGGGCCACAGGGACGGCATATGGGACCTGAGCGTGACCAGGACACAGCCGCTGGTTTTGGGTACCGCCTCGGCAGGTACGGTTCTCATCCCACAAACACAACGGTGGATCACTCCTTCTCATCAGACTGTTAGAGAGAACATCAGGAGCAACACACACAAATACATGTTGCGTCTTATGTGGGAATTAGACAAGACTCGAATAAAGAGGAAATCAGAACAAAAAATTAAATGTAAATAGAAATCAAGAGAGAAAGCAAGAATTTGGGAGATACAGTGGAACCTTGGATTACGAGCATAATTCATTCTGGAAGCGGGCTCGTATTCCAAAACACTTGTAAACCAAATTAGATTTTCCCATAGGAAATAATGGAAACTCAAATTATTCGTTCTACAGCCCAAAAAAATAAATACATAAAAATAATTA
>JAQQZS010000033.1:31547929-31576327 GCA_030068045.1 Platyallabes tihoni | reverse complement strand
GTGATGACATGACGCTCGGCGTCAAAACAAGAAGCGCATGCGTGATACATGATACTCGGTGCTCGTAAACCAAGACAGCGCTCGTTTTTCAAGTCAAAATTCATTAAAAATCTTTGCTCGTCTTGCGGAACACTCGTAAACCGCGTTACTAGTAATCCGAGGTTCCACTGTACAAGTATTTTAACACATTAAAGCATATGACAAAGATTCACACTGTCTCTCATATTCTCTCTTATTTTATTTTATTTAATTTATTTAAATTTTATTTGTTTTTTTTTACAATTTCCATGAGGGAGAGTATGAACAAACAACACTTGTATCAGCTCAAAACATCACTTTTGACTCGTATCAGTTTTACTTCTACAGGACACTATGCTGTGGTAATGTTTTGTGAGATTGAGATGGTGTTCACGTCCTGGGTTTTTGTGACGTGGAATAACTCGTCACCAGTTTTAAAAACGTTTGTGTGTGTGTGTGTGTGTGTGTGTGTGCGTTATTCTTCCTCAGACCACTGTGCGATGCTGTGGAGCATCGAGACGGGGAAGTGTCTGCTGAAATACGCCGGCCATGCCGGATCAGGTGAGCAGAGGTTCACCCACCGGGTTTGGAAATGTCCCTAGATGTGATGATTGTAGCGTTGATTGTAACGTGGCATGCAGATGTTACTGAAAGACGGATCTCAGCGGTTCAGACCGTCTACCTTTTGTACCTAAATCTTTTTCCTCTTCTTTCTTGCAGTGAACTCGATCAAGTTTCACCCGACAGAGCAGATGGCTCTCACAGGTTCGTCGCTCCGTGTAATTAGAATAGTTCCTGTCTTTTGTGCGATCTGTTACTGATGAAAAGTGTGAATCATATTCATAAACTTTTCTTTTGTCATCTTTGAATTATTGCTGTTATTCACGTTTCTCTTACCCCACGTTCACGCTCGCCAGAGACAAAGCCGCATCGATATGCGAGACGAGACGGGTTTCGGTGACAGCAGCGAGCGAGAAAGCGACATTAATATGAATATTTTCTCGGTTTTATGCAAATTAGGTACGACACTGTGAAAAGTCGAATCCAAATTAATTGGCAGTGAAGCCATAACGAAGACGTTATCACGTCAAATAAACTTAAATACACTTTAAAAATGGTGTATAAATCCTCTAACGTGGTGTTGGATATACAGTTTTAGGGACTTCTTAAAACAAATCCCGGAGAGGCCACGCCCCCTTAAGGCGCATCAGTAGACAAGCCTGCAAGTCACAAGAGAAACAGTAGATGGTAGATGCATGCACTAGCCGCAACGGTAGACACTTCCGCAAGCCACGGCGGTAGATGCATACACAGGTCGCAACACTAGCCATGAGCAAAAGCCTCGACAGTAGACACGCCCACAACCGCAACTGTAGATGCATACACAAGTCGCAATAGTAGACACGCCCAAAGGCCGCGACAGTAGACAAGCCCTCAAAATCGCAATATTACATGCACGTACAAGTCGCAACGATAGCCACAAGCAAAAGCTGCGACATTAGACACGCCCATAAGCCACAACATTAGACACAGCCACGGGCCACGACAGTAGATACGCACTAGAGTAGACGCACCGCAAGCCGCAACAGTAGTTGCATCCATAAGAGACAGGTGCGCCCACAAGCAACGCCCACAATGGACAACAACATTAGACCTGCCCACAAGCAACAAACTCCATAATGAGTGACGTTATTGCTTTACTGTTTTATTCTCACTACACAGTAATGATAAAATTTGTGATGGATGAAAGCAGTCAAAGGGTGATTATCTGCTCTGTGTGTGTGTGTGTGTGTGTGTGTGTGTGTGTGTGTGCTGACAGCGTCTGGTGATCAGACAGCTCACATCTGGCGCTACATGGTGCAGCTGCCTCTGCCTCAGCCTCCAGCTGACACCACGGTGAGCGCTTTAAGCAAACAACACAACAACAACACACAACAACAATATCAACTCCTGCCCTTAATTTCAGACTTTCTATCTCTCTTTCTCTCTATCTATACTGTGTGTATATATATCCAGTTCTCCTTTATCTGTGTTTAACACATTCTACCTCTATCCATCTCTCTCTCTCTCTCTCTCTCTCTCTCTCTCTGTGTCTCTCTCACTCAGTTTGTCTTTTACAGTCTCTTCCGTCCACCATCTCTTCTTTCTTTCTCAATCTCACTACCTATTATTTAACCTGTTGTTTCTCGAGACTCTTGATCTTTACTTCTCTTCACAATTTCTCTCTACATCTCTTGCTGTAAGTTTGTGTTCCACTCTCTCTCTCTAACTCTCACTCTCACTCTTTTTCACACTCTCTGTTTTTTTCACAATCATTTCTCTTTCACAACTTCTCGCTTTGTTTATTTCACCTCCCTTTCTCCATCTCTCTCTCTCTCTCTCTCTCTTGGTTTGTTATACAATCTCTTCCTTTCCTTTATTTTACAATCTCTTCCTCTCTCACTCTTTCACACCCTTTCCTGGTTTCTCTTACAACCTCTCACTCTATCCGTCACTACATTTTCTTTCACAAGCTCTCCCCCTCTTCTTCCTACTTCTTTCAATCTCTCTCTCTCTCTCTCTCTTTCTCAGTTTTTTTTACTTTCTTCCAGTCCCTTTCTTTCAATCTTTCATTCTTTCTCTCTTGCAGTCTCTCCATCCTCCACAGTCTTTCTCTACTTTTTGCTTCCACTTTTTCTCCCTGTTCCCAGACACATCTAGTTTCTTTATTAATATGTTCTGTCTTTTCATCTCTTTCTCTTTGTCACAGTCTCCCTCTCTTTTACACTATTGTTCTTTCCCACTTTCTCACAATTTACCCAATAAAATCTAACCCCATGGTTTTCCCTCTGGTTTTATTTCCGCTATGTTCCTTATCTGAGGTTCTAGTACCCCTGGCTCTACCTACACCGGATGTGCAGACATCTCTCATCTTTATAACGCCAACTGTTTAAAGATGAAGTGGTGTTTATTCCTGCTGTCTCTCTCTCTCTCTCTCTCTCTCTCTCTCTCTCTCTCTCACTGTCTCTCTCAGGCGTCACTGGATGACGACGTGGATTTCTCCGATAAAGACGATGTAGACGGAGACGCCGACGGGCCGAGCGAGTGCCCCACGGTGCGTGTAGCCACCACCACTCTGAAGAGCCACCAGGGCGTGGTCATCGCCGCCGACTGGCTTGTCGGCGGGAAGCAAGTCGTCACCGCGTCCTGGGACCGAGCGGCCAACCTGTACGACGTGGAGACGTCCGAACTCGTCCACACACTCACAGGTCAGACCGTAGGAACAATCATGCTAAAAATGCTAAAAAAAAAAAAAAAAAAGGCATTTAACGATCTCCTCGTGCTTGGTGGGTTTCCTCCGTGTACTCCAGTTTCCTCCTACAGTTCAAAGACATGCAGTGTAGTCTAATTGGCGTTTCCCAAACTGCCCTGTAGTGTGTGAATGAGTGTGTGTGTGTGTGTGTGTGTGTGTGTGTGTGTGTGTGTGTGTGTGCGCGCCTCATGCCCGAAGTCTCCTCGGATAGAGATGAGGTATAATGACGGAAGAGTTTCAAAATAAGAGAGACGCTCTGGTCAACCATAAAATACAGGTAGTCCCCGACTTACAAACAAGTTTCATTCCGGGAGCACATTCGTAAATACGATTTGTTCTCAAGTCCGACAAAGTGAGTCTTATACACCTTTGGTCTCGAATATGCAATGTAAAGCATAACAATCCAGTTGACTAAATCCGCGGTCCGTTCGTATCTGCTGGAATTCGTAACGCGAATGTTCGTAAGTTGGAGACTACCTGTACACCAGACAGAAAAGAACCATGTGTGAGAACATCAAGTCCTGGACTGACAGTGCTAACCACCAATAGCAAGATCACTCCACCGAAGTCGAAGAAGAGAGTAAACTTATAAGGGGGGGGGGTCGAGCATTACCAGACCGCCTGTACTGTCATGACACACGCGGCCCTACCTCCAGCAAAGGACTGCTTCTTCTTCTACTTCTAGAAAATGAAAGAAATTAAACAGTAAAAACAAGTCATTAAGCATAAACCAAACACTTGTACCTAGGTTAATTTGTGGTGTGTGTGTGTGTGTGTAGGTCACGATCAGGAGCTGACCCACTGCTGCACCCACCCCACCCAGCGCCTGGTGGTCACCTCATCCCGCGACACCACCTTTCGCCTGTGGGACTTCAGAGATCCGTCCATCCACTCGGTCAACGTCTTCCAGGGCCACACCGAGTGAGTGACAGTTCCCCTTTACAACACACAAAACCCAAGTTTTATTTTATTTATATAGCACTTTCAACAATGGTGTCATTGTGGCAAAGCAGCCTTACAGAATCCTCCCAAAAAAAACTACACCACACCCGCTTCCTTAATAAAGTCCAATCAAAAACTGACATGAATATTATTGTTTTAAACAAGGAGGCGACTGCTGTGAAACAAACCTGATCACACATCCACCTCCAGATAATTCATTCTTCCTTCAGTTTTTTTTTTTTTTGAGACACTTCTTCCTGTCCTCCTGGAATGTTTTATCTCAGTTGCCGATAAAAAACAGAAAGTGATACTCATGGTGAATGTTGTTATTTGTCAGGATTTCTGTTAAGAGATATGGGTTAGTCCCCCCCCCCCACACACACACTTGTACAGTGTGACATGTAATGATTTTAAAACGCCTGCCGTAATTACACCAGCTTTTTTCCTCACTTTGTAATCCTTTTAGGAAAGCATATAGGTTTGCATATTTTGCAGTCGCACTAGCAACCACTAGATGGCAGTACAGCACCTAAAACAGTAAAAAAAAATTATTTCTGCAATCCCTGGCCTGGTCATTCAGTCTAGTGGCATTTACATGAACTCCCTAAAGACTGTAGACGACTCGGGGTCATAATATAACGTTTGTAAATTTAGCTGAGCTTGATAGCAGGAACCCTCTCAGTTATTATAATGTGTAAAGGAGGAAGTGTGGAACAGATGCTGAAGGTTTTAACAGTGCCTGGATTATTCACTCCTCGCTACGTTGAATCTCGACGTGGGTGATTCCATAAAATCGCACTGTAACGCTCGCCATTAGACACTGAGCCTAATGAGATTAGCTGTCGAACCACGGGGCGTTTCCCCCCCCGCTGTGTCACACTGTTCACAGCGTTGACTGTTAGCGCATTCTCTCGTCGTGCCAGGCTGAGAAGTTCACACTGAGGTGCTTCACATGGCCTCAGGATGTCGTGTTGGTGCTGCAGATACAGCAGAAGATTGAGAAATGCTTTTAAACCTCCATGTGGCCTGTGGACAGTTAAAGTGTCCCAGTTTGCTTGTGTCCATTTATCTTACCATCCTGTAAGTTTCCTTGTGGCCCCCAATCCACAGTTTTTTGGGGTTCATCCATCCATCCTTCTTTCTCCTAGTTTGATTGTGTTCATCTATGAATAAATCCTCCACCCAATTTGGTTGGGTTCATCTGTGCTTCTCTTCGGTTTGGTTGGGTTCATTCATCCTTCTCTTCGGTTTGGTTGGGTTCATTCATCCTTCTCTTCGGTTTGGTTGGGTTCATCTGTCCTTCTCTTCAGTTTGGTTGGGTTCACATCTCCTCCTCAGAATTTAGTTATGTCCATCAATTCATCCATCCTTCTTTCTCCAAGTTTGGTTGTTTTCATCTTTTGATCCATCCTCCTCACAGTTTGGTTTTGTCCATCATTTCATCTATACTTCTCTCAAGTTTGGTTGGGTTCATCCATCCTCCTCACGCTTTGGTTATGTCCATCCTTCTCCTCAGTTTTGTTGTGTTCATCTATCCATCCATCCCATTTCCAGTTCGGTTGAGTCCATTTGTTCACTTATTATCCCAGTTTGCTTGTACCCCTCTATCTATCCATCTTCCTCCCAGTTTTGTGTCCATCCATCAATTTATCCATTCATCTTCCAATTTGGTTGTGTCTATCCTTCTTTCTTCCAGTTTGGTTGGGTTCATCTTCATCCATCCATCCAGCCATCCATCCATCCATCCACAGTTTGGTTGTGTCGATCTATCTTCAGTTCTTCTGCTGGTTTAGTTGTGTACATCCATTCATAGTTCAGTCACAACAATTATTCACCCAGTTTAATCGTATTTAATCGTTCTGTCCTTTCACAGTTTAATAGTATGTATTTATCATTGCAGAGTTTCATGGTAACATTCATCCTTTCTCAGTTTTGTAAAAGCCATCCATCCTTTTTGTAGTTCTGCCGCGTCCCTGCATTCATCTCCCAGTATAGGATTTCTGTCCATCTATCTTGCAGCTTAGTTGTACCCACCAATACACATCCAAGTTCAGTTGTTTCTCTTCATCTTTCCTTCAGTTTAGCCATATCCATCTATCTATCCATCCATTTTTTTTTTACCCAGTTTAGTTGTACCCATCTGTTCATTTGTCTTTTAGTTGTTTAGTTGTATTGATGTCTCCATCTTTCTTATAGTAAAGTCATATATTATGCCAATTCTTCTCCAACTTCATATCCACCCATCCATGTACTGTATGTATTCAATAACATCTGTGTGTCTAGTCTCCACAGTGAAACAGGTGCTTGTTGTTAGTCTGTTGTGTAATAAAGGTTTGGTTGTGGTTGTGTGTTCGTGTGTATCATGTGTGTTGTAACGCTGGTGGCATCAAAGCGAGTAATTTAAAGCTGTGAATTTTAGACGCACATTTGCTCAGCTGTGAGAATGTTTGCATTGAAAGTTTGGAAGGTTTATGTTTGTGTACACACACACACACACACAGATCATCGTACAGACATTAAGTCAGACCAACTAAACTGGGTTTCTGTGTTCTTCAGTGTAATGAGGTGCGACAGGCCTCGCAATTCCTCCGGATGATTGTTCGGCCTCGGCGACTCCTCAGAATTTCCAAGCGGACCTCAGGAGCACTTTGGGATGAGTTGCCATGGCGATGTGTTAATTAGCAGCGGCTTGCGGGTCAATCATCAGTTCAGAGCCCTTGATGGAGTCGAGGAAAATAAAGCTCCACGTTGGACTGTTTAATGTGTTGTGTTACTTCCAGAGCGAGTGATGACGCTCGGGGTCTGTTTCAGCATTTATGGAACATCATCCAGGTTACAGTAAGACTGGTACAGGACCGGACTCAAACCCGAACTTCTCCACCACGAACACAACATCCACCTGCAGCACCACAGAGTGATGAGAGCTCCAGCTGAACTGTAGGACTGATTTACACTTATAATAAACACTGTAATAAAGTACAGTGTAATAAACACTTCAGTTACACAAACAGCAATGTGCTTCTCTTCTCTTTTTCCTTTTCTCCTCTTCTCTCCTCTCTTCTCTTTCCTTCTCTTCCTTTCCTTCTCTTCCTTTCTTTTCTCTTCTCTCATCTCCCTTCCTATCTTCTCTTCTGTTTTCATCTCCTCTTTGTCCTTCATGCCTATTCTCTTCCTCTTATTTGCTTTTTCTCTTCCTTTATTCTTTATTTCTCTCATTGATTCTTCTCTCTTTTTCTATTCATTTTACTTTTCTGTTTCTCTTCCCATCCTTATCTTGCCTTTTGTTTTCTTCCATTCACCTATCCTTTCTTCTCTTTTACTTCTAATCCTGCCTCCTCTTTCTTTTCTTTCTCTCCTCTTTATTTTTCTCTGCTCTGATGTCCTCTTTTCTTTCTCTTCTCTTCTTTTCATCTATTTCCTTCTCTTTTTTTCTTCTTCTCACCTGTTCCTTTTTTAATATCAACATTTGTGCAAATCTAATTGAGCTGCTCTAGTCCTCAGTCTATTTAGGCTGTTTTTATTATAATTTTTTTTTCCTTTTAATAAGAGTAGGTTGGGGGTTCAGCACTCTCTAGAAGGGATTTTGACAGTGTGATCTGGCAACCCCCGGATCATCCATGGCGAGCAGATGAGAGTTGAAGCGAAAATCTCATTTGTGTACCCGCACGCACGTATGCACAAATTCTAGCTCCCTCCTGGTGTTTCACGTGTGATATGATTTTTAAAAAAGTATTAAAGTGGGCAGATTTATACTGCAGTGCTCACAAAATACCAGGTGGTGGCAGACTGGAGCACACTGTAGGATCTTACAGGGGTTCGACAGCCTAATGCAGTGTGTGTGTGTGTATGTGAGCGAGAGCTGACTGAGGGTTGTAAAGTGTGTGTGTGTAAGTGTGTGTGTGTGTGTGTGTGTGTGTGAGGGAGAAACACGGTGATGGAGTGGAGTAGCGCTGTCAGCAGGAGTTCATGCTCGACTGCTCAGGGACCACAAGATGAATGAGTCGCACCCTGAACCCCACATCAGGACCACACACACACACACACCTCTCTCTTCTGTTCTCTTCCATTCTTGTCTTTTCTCATTCCTTCCTCTCATGTATTCTCTCTTCCTCTTCTCTCCCCTATTGTATTTTTCTCGTCTGTTTCTAGTCTCTTATTTTCTCTTGTTTTCTCTTATTTTCTCTTGATTTCTCTTGTTTTCTCCTCTCATCTGTTCTTTCTCCATTTTCTCTCATCCTTTTTGTCCAACTCTCATTTATTTCTCTGCCATCTCGTCTCTCTTCTTTCTCCTGATTACTGTTTCTTTTCTTCTGTCTTCTGCTGTTTTCTTTTCTCTTTTCTCACATTTTCTCTTTCTCTCATCTGTTATTTCTTTTCTCTCCCTTTTTTATTTTTGTCTATAGTGTTTGGAGCGTTTTTAGCGGAGCGTTTATAGCATTTGGAGCGATTTTATTGTGTGCAGTATTTGGAGTGTTTTAGTGTTTGGGACTTGGGCGTGTTTAGAGCATTTTGAGTGTCTGTAGTGTTCGAAGCAGACAGGAAGTGACATCACTCTCTATACACTTTCCCTGTGTGTCTTACTGTAGAAAAGTTTAGGATTTTCCTCATTTTTTTTCCCCCCGTGTCAGTCGACATATGCCAGTCTCACTTGATCAGCTCTGCGCCTCTGGAGCCTTGATGAGATCAGCACTACGGCAGATGGGCCTTCTGTGGCGGCACTCGCGTAACTCCCAGCTCTCTGTTTAGTGTAAAAAGCTGGAAGAGTCATCCTGCATGTGTGTGTGTGTGTGTGTGTGTGTGTGTGTGTGTGTGCTGTCACAGATCATACACACACTTACCAAAAGGAAAAACAGCTAGAGAACTCATTCAGGAAAAGAGTTCTGTGTGTGTGTATTTCATGCTCAGATGTAATTATGGGTAATGAAATCTGACACTGTGTGGTGGCTTTCCAAAGGACAGCAGCAGGCTGAGCACCGGGCACGTATCACCTCCTAATTGTGTGATATTAGCGCACGACTAACGAGTAGCACAAATGAGAAGTGGCAGAAGCCTCGCTGTACTCGGTGTGTCTGATCCCTCGGAGCCTGGAGACCTCTCACCCCGGCACAGCCGTCTGACACTCCATAGTCTCTCTCTCTCTCACACACACACAAACGCCTGCGCAGGAATAAAGAGATGTGAAGTTGTTAAGATCTGATTAGCTCTATCTGAAAAGAAAATATATAATTTAGATTTAAATAAGCAAATAGTTAAGAGCCTTTGATTGGATAATTACTGCAGTGATTAATTTGATTCAGCTAGCAACAAGTTTTTTATTTATTTTTTTTTACCCTAATTGATGCAGTGAGTAGCATCAGTTACTGCTGAGATTATGTTAAACTTAAACTTAACCTTAACTGTCTATTCCTGTTGCGAATCCGTCCCTTCCCCCACGCCTCACGCCCATCCGATCGGTCTCGACCTTGCTCGCGCGGCTCCCAGGGGACACGGAACATTTATCCAAAAATACCGTCAGCGCTCTAATAGGGTTTTAATCAAGCTTTTAATCTATTACCCCGACCTCCTCGCCATCGCGCCCCTCCCCTCCACCCGCACGCTCCCGTGGCGCCGCGAGATGTCAGAAAGCGTTTCCACGCTTCACTTTCGACGTGAGCCGCGCCGGAACGAGCCAGGAGCAGCCATTAGCACCGGCGGAGGCCCGGGCCTGGATCTCACTTAATGCGGCAGAATTTAGCCCTAATTAAACCTTGATATCGTGTCAATTCAAATTAGCCAGGCTAGCGGCTACTGGAGCGACTAGTCCGGACTGTGCTAATTTAAATCAGGAAGCAGAACAGGGGGGATGAAGTTGAAACACACACCACACAAATGCACACACACACTTTCTCTCTCTGTCTCTCTCTCTCTCTCTCTCTATACTTTCGTAATTCTGCTAACTCAACCAGGAGGGAGGTGGGAAGATGAGAGGAGGCAGAATGTTAGCGGAGAGTGACACAGGAGATTAGAAATATTCGGTCCATTAAATTAGTGTGCCGACCTCTTCGAGTGTGTGTGTGTGTGTGTGTGTGTGTGTGTGTTTGGAAGAAGCAACACTGGGTTTATCCTGAATTTACAATCCACTATGAACTTTTGCCGTCTCTCTCTAAGTGACCTCTAAATGAACATCCATATCGCTGCCACTGATTTTTTTTTTTATGGTGGTCAAGGGAAAGGTCAAGGGTCACATGGTGTACTCAGCTTCCGAACGTTCTCTGATTGACAAAAACACATTAGTATTATTTATTTTCAAAATCAAAAGAGCAGCATGAGTCGATCAAAGGAAAGTGTGGGTGCGCCAATATCATTGTACCCCAAGACTATTAAACTCTCGTTGTTGCGTGTGTGTGTGTGTGTGTGTGTGTGTGTGTGTTGCAGCACGGTGACATCGGCTGTGTTCACAGTGGGAGACAACGTGGTGTCCGGCAGCGACGATCGCACCGTCAAGGTGTGGGACCTGAAGAACATGCGGTCGCCCATAGCAACCATCCGCACTGATTCGGCAGTGAACAGGTAAACGTGACCTTATGGACAGAAACACCTTAGAATCTCTCACTCAGTTTCGGTGTTTGTATAAAGGTTGTGTAACTTTCTCTCCTGTACTTGTGTGTGTGTGTGTGTGTGTGTGTAGGATAAGTGTCTCAGCCAACCAGAGGATCATCGCCCTGCCACACGACAACAGACAGGTCCGGCTGTTCGACATGACCGGGGTTCGACTGGCCCGCCTCCCACGCAGCAACAGACAGGTGTGTGTGTGTGTGTGTGTGTTTTTGTAGCGTTATTTGGCTTTTTTGAGGTTCATAAATTTTTGTGCAGAATGAAAGTGTGTTCATGTGTATTTAAGATAATATTGTGTGGCATTAATATGTTTTTGTAGAAAGTGAGCATTCATGTTTGAGTGGCTCTAAATCTTGTGTGTGTCTTTTTGTGTAGTATTAAGGTGCGTTTGTGTAGTATTAAGGTGCGTTTGTGTAGTATTAAGGTGTACTTGTGTAGTATTAAGGTGTACTTGTGTAGTATTAAGGTGTACTTGTGTGGCGTTAATGTGCTTGTGCAGCATTAAGGTTCGTTTGTTTGGCGCTAAGGTGCACTTGTGAGGCGTTTCGGTGCATCTGTGAGGGTTTTATGATGTGCTCATGTGGCGGTAAGGTGTGTTTGTGAGGCGTCTGTGAGGTGTAAAGGTGTGTTTGTGTAGCATAACGGTGTGTTTGTTACCTGTGTGTGTGATTGTGACTTTAGAATGTGTTTCTGTAACATCAGTCCTTTTTTGTGTAGCATGTTTTTTTTGTAGCATTAGTGTGCCTTTGTGTTGAAACTTTTTTTAGTTGTATATTGTAGTTGTCTGTGTGTTTCTGTGGATTTTGTTAGCGTTGCTCCTTATGTGTGTGTGTGTGTGTGTGTGTGTGTGTGCAGGGTCACCGGCGCATGGTGTGCTGCTCTGCGTGGAACGAGGAAAACCAGGCGTGTAACCTGTTCACCTGCGGCTTCGATCGACAGGCAATCGGCTGGAACATCAACATTCCTGCTCTGCTGCAGGACAAGTGAACACACACACTCTCACATACTCGCACACAAACACACACACTCTTCAATCATACTTACACTGAGCTTGTGCAGTTAAGCACACCGACACACAGCTGGATCCCCAGTAAAGCTTTTGTTATTGGTGTATTGATTTTTTTTTTTTCCGGATCTTGTGTGCGCGCATACTGTACCTGTGTGTGTGTGTGTGTGTGTGTGTGTGTGTGTGTGTGTGTGTGTGTGTGTGTGATGAACATGACGCATCAGTATGAACACACCCACACCATCAACATGACAATCTCTCACAAACACACACACACACACACACACACTTTAACCCAGACTTGTGTCAGTCAGTTCTATCGTCACGTATAATTCCAGAAAAGGAGCGTGAGATATTTTCCCACCTATTTTCAGGTGGACGATAGGGCAGTTTGCTTACTACGTGTCGTTACACAACGCAGCGATACACTTCTCACAAATGACACTTGAATGCTACAAGAGGATTAAAATTAAAAATAAATAAATAAATAAATAAATAACAAATAAATACCAGTGCTACAGAGCTGAGGTACATCTGCCTAGCAACAAGAATCTGATTGGCTTTCAGCCTTCTACAGCATTAAAAAAATCACAGCAGATAAACTGATTTAAATTCCATTCATCAGTCTTTGATTATATACATCGTCTACAACGTTAAACCCCTTTTAGTGAGCGGTTGCTACAGCAATGCTAACGAAGAGTAAGCGCATTAATATTAACATTAATTTGAGTCAAAAACGATCCTCACTCTGGTCATATCGGTCTGTCTTATTAACGCTTTCCGTTCAGGGCTCCCGTCTCCCCAGTCACTGCTGTGCAGGTGTGAACGTCTTACATCAGTTCATTTGTAACTGCAGTCCGAGCAAAAAAATAAATAAATAAATCAGGTCATTTGTATTAAAGAAGAGCATCATGCAGTGATTCGTTTTTTTTTTTTTTTTTTTTTTGTGGTCTGAGGGTGTACCTGGTGCCGAAACAATTCATCGAAGAGCATAAACCCAATCATTTGTATATCTGAGAACAAAATTTGGAGTGATGCTCTAAGGAAAGTTTATTAAATAGAATCGTCACCGCTGGCTGACGAGACACGGATTCATCACTACGAGTCTGAGAGTAAACAAAATGTATTGAAAAAAACAACCTCAATCGCCGACCGAGAAAACGTTCAAAAGCTGGAAAATTCATCAATGCCTACAGTTTTCTGAGATTTTCAAGATCCAGTATTGGAACATCATCAGGAAAAAAGTTTAAAAATCAGCAGTGCTCGTTAAATCGAGACACTTATTGAAAAGCTGAAGCCTCAACTTTGGATTAAACGCAGAAGACATGATATCTGAGGACGTCGTGATCTCACATGACGATGCATGTCCTCATACTTCTGTCCACACTATTGAAACTCTGCAAAAACACATCCTCCCTATAGTCCTGATCTTGCTCCATCAGACTTTCACCTGTTTGGTCCCCTGAAGACAAAGGGGACCTACCAAGACAAAGATAGTTGTCAAACTACCAAAACAGTCGAAAAATTATGTATTTGTCTTTTCTAAAAGTTGATTAAAATTATTTCTACAGCCAGAGTGCGGATCATTTTTGACTCACCCCTCGTCTTAGTATTGATATAAAGCTGTAGTTGAGCTGTATATGCTGTTATAAGGAATGAATAGGATTTTAAGCATTACAGCACTTATTCTTTTGATTTATTGTCCTTTATTTTATTTGATTAGATTTTTTGCTGTATCATACCCGTTTTTTTTTTTTTTTTTTGCCATATCCACACGCTTTCTAGAAATTTCTCTCAACTCTCGTTTTTTTCCCCTCTCAGAAAATTTAAGGAAATCAAAAATATACATATTATTCTTTTTCTTGTCTCTATTCTCTTTGGCATTACACAACCCAGGAGGGGGGGAAATACACGCTGCGCGCTAACATGCTAACATGCTAAGCGGCTGCGTCTTACGCTCTTGTGCTTCGGCGTCTTTCTTCAGATGTACAGAGATTATTTTATTGCGTTCTTTGTGTTGTATAGAATATAGCGTTAAAATAGTGATGAACAGTTACTCCGTGTGTGTGTGTGTGTGTGTGTGTGTGAAAAGGACAGACGGCGCCGACTCGTACCGCACACGCACACACTCTCCGCTGGAGAGCGGTATCGCTTTAATCAGTCTGCATGGAAACTTTTGCTGTCTGTCAGATCTTTAAAAAATAAAAAATTAATTAATTAATTAAAGTCACCGTTGTGATCGCTGTGTAGTTAGATTTTGTTTTTGTTTTGCGGAGTTTAAACCTGTTACAATGTGAACGTGTTTCGATGGCGGTGTTTTCTGAATAGTGTTATATAATGTACGTGACATCACATCATCACACATCCAACATACTGAGGGTCATATCGCTCTGTAGGACGAGAACTGTGATCAGAGAATAGATTATTGATATCAGACTAGACGTCCCGTGGTTAGACCCCGCCCTCTCCTTCTCTTTCTTTCTCACACACACACACACACACACACACTCATAAAGATGTGCGTTGGGCTTGTGAGTGTTTTCATGAATTCACAGAACTCTGGTTAAGCTGAGATGCTGGAGCAGTGATGAGTGAAGCTGGAGATAAAGTGCTGGATTTAAACTCCTTTGTACCACATGACCACATGATTTAAATAAACGTTCCTGTCACTAAATCTTTACCGACTCAGACTCCGATCTCTCTGTTTCTCTAAACTCTTTACCACTGAATTAATCTTTAGTAATGAATCTACTTCAGGTGTAAGAGGAACTATAACGTTGATTAGTTTCCTTTAACATTTACTCAAAGGATTCTTATGGGGATTTTGTATTAAACAATAGTAATAAAGAGTTGCATGTTTGTATGTGGTGTTGCAGGTTACTTAACAAAACTTTCTCTTTAGTAGTTTCACAGACTTTAACCAGAAGACTAGTTTTATTATTTTAAAAGATCTTAAAACAGAGAGAAAATCCTTTTCCTTATAATCACCTGACATTAGTATTTTATGCACTGAAAATTTAACCTGTAAATATGTTGGCAAGTGGAACTTTAAAACAAATGAGATAGATACAGCACCCTCCACAATTATTGGCACCCTTGGTTAAGATGTGTTCTTAGGCTTCTAATATATATATATATATATATATATATATATATATTTTTTTTTTTTTTGCAGAAGAATAATCTAACACTGAAAATTGTAGAAAATCTAACATTTAACTCAAGTAAAAAAAAAATTTTTTAAAAATCCACCCCTAAAAATACATGTAAATAAATGTAATTCAAGAATTTTTTTTGTCATTATTAGGAGTGCCAATAATTGTGGAACAGGTGATTTTATAAAAAATAAAAAAAAATTTTAGTCAGGTATTTTTTTTTTTTGCTTTTTTTTTTTTATTCAATTGTGTGGTTTTTTATTTTATTTTATTATTATTTTTTTTTTTTTTTTTTTTTTTACAATTTTCAGTGTAAGATTATGCTTCTGCAATTAAAAAAAATATATTAAAAGTCTAAGAACACATCTTAACCAGGGGTGCTAATAATTGTGGAGGGCACAGTTGATAGATAGAGACTAGATAGATACTATTTCGTTATAATTAGAATTTTACCCACTGAAAAATCGACTTGTAAATATCTTGGGAGAGAGGGAAAACTTGTTTACTGAAAAACTACAATATCCGCTTATACATGCTAAAATATTTCGTCTGAACGCTGGTGTACATTCAGTGGGTGTTGATATGAATATTCATACGAACAACTCGACTCCAAATCCTGTAAACACGCAAAAACACATCAACTTTTAGAGAAAAACGTTTTTTATGCTGTTTTTATTCACATAAACATTCACTTTTAAGGTACAACTGAAGTGCAATGTACAGATCTTAGCAGCATAATAATTGCAGATTTAAATATACATCTTATTCAGACACCTCGTGTTTTTTTTTTGTGTGTGTGTGCTTATTTTTTTTTTTCCTTTTAAACCTTATTATTTTTACAAAGTTTACAAAATGTACAGAGAAAATTACAATATTGCCGTTTGGTCATGCCTACTACTGACTTCCGTAATTTATTTTGTTTTAATGTTGAGATTCTTCACAAATCAGTGGAACCTCTGGAAAGGGAATAAATAGCAAACAAAGAAACAAAAAAAGGAAATCACAAACATTTCACAACCATTTTGGAGGAAATTAGTGATTAGCGAGTATAATAAAGGAGTGTGGATAAAGCAGGGATGATGTGCCGCGGTGCAACCCCCCCCCCCCCCCTTCATTGATCGACGCGGCTGCTACGTGGATTAGCATGAGGTTTATAAAACCGGGGAAGACCGTGATGGAGGACGACATTCTCCATCCTAATCTACTGCATCAGTCTATTACATATCAGTCTACAGTTAGTCACAGATTGAGGGGAAAAAACACAGAAACAAGGGGCGAAGAGGAGTGATTCATGCACTGCTCAGAGATCATTTACAAATCCGGGGCAGAGGATCGAGTGAACGTTTGTGCCATCACCACTAGGTGTCGCTCTTTCAGCATTGTTAACACCGAATCATTAGTGAAGGATAAATGCTAACACGCATGACCAAAAGACAAGAAATCTTTTAAAACAGGCTTTAGTTAATTATCAGACTTCTATGTGGAAAACTTCCGTCTCACTCCAGAGGACAAAAGTAGAACAAATGAGAGAGATTTGTGTGCGGCTGTCGGATAAAAACATAATCTTGTTTTCAGACTTTTTTTGTTTTTTACTTATTTCCATAACAATATCTAATCCCACCCACTGAATTTGAGTGACAGGGACCTTATGACCTTATGAACCTTATTTGCACACATTATTATGTGGTTTAAACTTTGGTGATACAATTATAATGTAACTCGTTAATCTTAATAACAACTTTTAATTTTCTGCAATTTTTGTCTGAAATTAAAAAAAATATATATATATATATATATATATATATATATATATATAAAACCCTGTCCAGGGTGTACACTGCCTTGTGCCTCCTGGGATAGGCTCTAGGTCTCCGCAACCCTGAATAGACGATAAAGCGGTATAGAAGATGAATGAATGAATATATATTTATTTATATATATATAATCTAATATAAAATTACCTACTGTGTTCGAGGGTTTTTTGTTTGTGTATTTACCACCTAAATTGATTTAATATATTTTTTTGTTTATCAATGAGCATTTTGTTCTAAATAATAATTTCACTATTATTTTTTAGCTTCTCTTTTGAATATATGTTACAATAGACTTAAGAGTTTTAAATGTATATTTATGCGTTTTTTTATTTTCATTTTGTCACCATTTTAGCCAATATATCAATATTTATTTAGTATCAATAACAATATTTATTAATATTTTTCCAGATTTCATTTTTAATCATTGTTTTTAACATTTTATGTTAGAGTTGTTTTGTTGACAATTACTCAACGCAACTAGTTATTTCCAATTATTTCATTTAATTTAATTTATTTCTTTTGTTCTCTAGAACTAAGACATTATTTAAACATCATTTTTCTTTAGCTTTTTTTCCTTTTAACAATTTGAGATTTACAGTATTTATATATCTATTTATTTATCTATCTTTTTATCTTTTGAAAATTAAGACCAAAATGTTAAATTTGCATATAAAATAAAACAGGCTGCTTGTACAATATCTTAAGCAACAACAACAAACAAACAAAAGAAAACAGAAACTGACATTTCATTACTGCCTAAAAAGGCAGGACACCTGACTTGAATTTTAATGTAAGTTATTATTTTAAATACCAATTAAAGTTTTATTATGTAATTCCACCTTTTACTGTAAAATGCTGTTTGTTTAGAAAATTAGTCATATTAATGTCTCTTGATGTTTTTGTTTGCTGTTGACGAGCCTCATGAAGACTCATGTCCGTGTTTAATTACAGATGTTTGATTTCAAATTAGTCCTAAAGACGAATCTATTTCATTGAGTTTACTTTAGTCCTCTGTGTTGCATGATAAACCCGCTGACCTGATGATTAGCTAGTAACACCATAAAAATAATAATAATAATACATGACTTTATAAAACATAATGTATTACTGAATAATAATTTAAAAAATGGCAAAAACATGTGGCAAAACCCCAGTCTGTAAACACAATGGCTAGAGCTATCAGTCTACGTCCTGTAACGTGGAGCTAAGTTATCATTATCTGTATAGCACTGTTGTACTTTTTACTTTATGAACAGAGCTTTGACAGACAAAAAAAAAAAAAAACGCTGGATATTTCACCAAAAAAAAAAAAAGTGAGTTTTTCTCCACAGCGCTCTCGTGTGTCTGATTCATCCATTTCTCATTTTAACAAGCCTTTAATAAATATACAGTAAAGCAACACAAAAGCAAGGAACCCAAGAAAAACTAAAAAAAAACAAGCACATGTCATGTGTGGCGAGGTATTAAAGCTGCGAGGTGTACCAGCTCGAGCGCTCCGTACAGACCCGCCTTGCTTTAATGGCACCATTTATGTTAGCTTGTCACCATTTCCTCCACTCGTCTCTTTATATTCCCTCTGCTGCACACAAAAGGGCATGAATTAACGTGTCGCTGCAATGTCAAACCACCCTCCTGCTCTTTTTTTTTTTTTTTTTTTTTTTTCCCTCTAGAGCAAGAGAGCTTGTATGCTTGATGAAGGGGGAAAAAAAAGGTAAGGCTTATATAAGTGTGTGTGAGAGATAGAAAAAGAGAGAGCGAGAGTAAAGAGGGGGAGGAGGGGCACATCATTCTGACAGCACCTTTAATTGGACGGTGTGCGAAGAACTCTACAGGGGCCAAGCATCCGGAAACGGGCCAGCGATGACAACATGGCTGCTCTCTTTCACTTTGTCGAAGGTTAACACACAAACACACACTTTTAGTGGAGTGTGACAGTAGAGAAAGGGGACGCTGGAAGGTGAGAATGAAATGTTCTCAAAAACCCATTTTTTTTCCCTTTGTATTTTTCACTTTTCTCAGGATTTGGGGGAAAGCATGTCTTCACGTTCACGTTCTCCTTCTCTCTCTCTCTCTCGCTGTTTTGTCCGTGTTTGAGTCGTCACGCCGTCAGCATGAAGTGCTCTTGCTCTGCTGGTTTCCGCACCCACGTCCCCAACCCGGCTTCCCTCAGCGCTCGCACCCACTGCTCCTTCGCGCTCTGATAGGACGCCGCCGCCTGCTTGGCCTCTCCGTACGTCAGCGAGCCAGCGCTTGAACCCGGAGCGCTCGCTACCAGCTGCGGAAGAAGAAGGGGAAAAAAAGTAGTGTGAGCGAGCAAAACAAAAACGAATGAGCCGGCACAAAGCAGGAACTTCAACAGCTGTGTAATCTCCCCATTTAAATTTCACAAGCAATTGAACATTCTGTGAGCTTTTTGGTGCATTTTCTTTTGTCACACACTTTCTCTCACACACACACACACACAGATAGGAGATAGGAGAGGTGCAGCAGATGAAGAAGAGGCACGGAGGAAAGTAAAGTTTCTTGGGAGATTAGCGTGTGTGCTCGTGCGTCTCTCACTGTGCTCGCCGAGCGTTTGCGATGGGAGGCTGCTCAAGTGCTTTTCATGATGATTACCAGCTCTACACTCATTAGACTTTAACTGCCACCATTTGGTAGAGCAGCCGGAGCTCTTCTGTACACTTCCATGATGAGGCCGTGTGCTTTACTTGTTTTCCTTTTTTTTCTTCTTTCTTTTCCTCAAAGTGAAACTCATTACAAACATCCTGACTTGTTTTCTGTAAAAACTCAGACTTCACGCTGTTTCTGCTTAAGCTATGGTTAGAGATCGTAAAAATGCCAAACCTCGAAACTTATGAGAGCTTTAATGCTAATCTCTTTGTGCTTTCTCGGGGAAAAAAAAAACGCAAAATGTCAGCCCTATCATCATGACATCTACGGGTTTAACACCAACCAAAAGTCATCAGAAATTCAGCTATGAAGAAGTTTTGTTCTTTCACAGAAAAAAACAAACAAACTCAGAAGTGGCGCAACAGAAAAGTGTTTGCCCTTTCGTCCAGAGTGCCGTCCCTCTCTCTCTCTCTCTCTCTCTATTACAACAACAATAAAGGAAACCGGAGAGCTCTTCCCTCAGTGTGTTTCACCGCCCCCTGATGCTTCATGACCAGCATTGACCAGCATGACACGCACCACGAGAAGCACACCATAGACCAGGACCTCATAAATACAACTGCACATCAAGCTTGCACTGTATTTCACTTACTAGTATTATTCATTAATGTCTTCTTATTATTACTAGTAACTTATTGACTTTATTTATATTTTTTTTACTAGTAACTTTTGCTCAGTTATCACATTCCTCTGTGTCTACTGCCTATATGTGAGATGTACGGTGTCTTTGTGATACTCTCTATTGCTGCTGGATATCTGGAATTTCCTATCCATCTATCCATCCATCTATCAATAACCCTACCTGTCTATCTAACTTGCTAGCTAGCTAGTCCTTAAACTCCGTGATAGGTAGCTGTTGTGCAATGTGGGAGAGCTGCCGGATGGATGGAAACTGACCATGACTTGAGATAAACAGGAACAACAATACAAGAAGCAAAAAATCTGACTGGTAAGTATTATTGCATCACAAAATGTAAACAGCAATGCGGTTTCAGTATGCAAATAAAGGCTACAGACACTGGAAAAGAGGTGGGGCTTTGGAGGGGTCCTTTTGCTTTATACTATATATAGATTTTATGGTCCTTCTAAACATGCTAGTGAAAAAAAAAGCAGTGAGTTTCAAAAGAAATTCAGCGAAGATGCGTTACAAGGTCTTCATATATTTGAATCTATTACAGCTTAGTTTTTCATTTATTCAAGTTTCGTTCCATTTCATGCAGTCGTAATGCTAACGTATTCATTTTCACTATTTCTTTTTGTCCGATCTATATTATCTCCTGAAGCTAAACACTTGGACACGAACTGTCCTTGTCAATGTTATTAATGCAACACGGATAAAATAAAAACGACAAACCATTTTATTTATTCTGAATTTCATGAGTGCAGTTTTATCTTTATATTAATGAAGGCTGATTGAGAATGTGTGCAGTTTCATTTCATCACAAAATAGAACTAGTACATTTGAATTCAACCTTGATGCCTGCTAAGCCTTCGCTTGTGTGTTTGTGTGTGTGTGAGTGTGTGTGGGCGGAGCAGTTCTTACTTTGCGGTAGACTCTGTTCCATCGTGTGAAAAGTGCACGTTTACAGAGTCTTGATGGAGCTCCGCAGTCTCGGCGTTTGCCCGTGGAGGCGTTGATCACCTCCAGCTGCTCGTCTCCTGCAGTCCAGTTAACACTGAAGCACGAAGCCTTGAGCTGCTGCCAACACTCACTGCTGCTCAAACCTATCACACACACACATATACACACACAGAGAGAGCAATCATCTCACACAGTGTCAGAAGAAAGTCTAAATACAGTACTACCATGTGTAGGAGGTAATGCGTACTTATTACCACAAAGTGGACATTAATATACACAAAAGCATGACTGCATGCACACTGGATCATGTTTTCAGCTCATGTTTAGAACAGATTTGCTCCATTAGCATATTGGATGAGTAGCTAGACTTCATGCAGAAAGAGCATACGTCTCCAACCACGGGGTTGCACCTCATGTAGACGGGATTGCTCGGGAACTTTCCCAATGTTCCTTATGGAGTTCTATGCAAATACTCCACTGACTTTCTAAGTATCTTTAAAACTATTTCATTCATTATTGCTTTAATTTCATTTGGAGGAACAGAAGTTCTCAAACTTAAAAAAAAAAACCTCATTTAAAATGACACAGTACCTACAGTAGCTGTTGTTATTTACATAGTGTGATAGTGTGTTCTGATTTCCACCACTGTAACAGTAAACAAACAAATAAATAAATGAATAAATAAGATTCAATGGTGAGGTCTAGAGTCTTAAGCTCATTTTCCACATAAAAACTGCAGCACAGTGTCCAATACATTCTAATATACTGTACATCGGAGTGCTTGAGGTTTCCCTACTCGGACCAGGTGGAGTCAAACTGTGCTCTGTATGACCTGCAGAAATGTACAGCAGTACTGGTGATCGTTTACTGTATGATAGTAAGACTTCATAAGGTACATAGGGTAGGAAGATTCCCTGAATACTAGGAAATATTACAGAACATTATACAAAAATGTAACATTGGAACTACGGCACCAAACAGTAGCATTATAATTGTATTGTATTTTATTTCCCATGGATTATTTTAATTAAAGATTTATATAGTTGCTTTAGCTTTACTTTGTGGTTTATTTAGTGATTTCTGTAGTTAGTTTAGTTGTATTTAGTGATATTTGTAGCTAATTTAGTTTTATTTATTGATTTCTGTAGCTATTTCAGTTTTATTTAATGATTTATATACAGTAGGTAGTTTAGTTTTAATTAGTGGTTTCTGTAGTTACAGTAGTTTAGTTTATTTAGTGATTTTTTTGTAGTTAGTTAAGGTTTATTTAGTGAGTTCTATAGCTATTTTAGTTTTATTTAGTGAGTTCTGTAGTTACAGTAGTTTAGGTTTATTTAATGAGTTCTGTAGTTGAATTCTGTAGTAATTTATGTAATTTATTTTTTTTGTGATTTCTGTAGTTGGTTTAGTTTTAGTTAGTGAGTTCTGTACTTAGCTTAATTTTATAATTTATGTAGTTCATTTAGGTTTATTTAGTGATTTCTTTAGTTTGGTTTTATTGAGTGATTTCTATAGTTAGTTTTATTAAACAATGTCTGTAGTTAGTTTGGTTTTATTCAGTGATTTCTGTAGAAAGTTTAGTTTTATTTCACACTGCTAACCACTATATGACACTGTGCCACCTACTGCTTTACAGTGTTGTTTAATTCTTCAACCTAACTGTTCAAAAGGTATTAAGAAATTCTATATAACAGCACTCATTAACTGCATTAATGCACTTTTTAAAATACTTGACTCTTCCTAGAGCAACAGCACATGCAGGAAATTAATTCAGTTTACAAAATAAATTTGATATTTTAATGTCTTTTTGCTTACAAGATGATTTATGAAAGCAGTCTCCAGGGTCACTGCTTGGTAACAGTCAGTAACATTTCCATCAAGGAAAAGTTTTAGGAGTTGGATTTCACGCTTTACAATATTTTGGTTACAAAGGAATGACTGTAGCTTCTGGGAAGTAAATGATAAAAAGAACCAAATTCCAACATTAAGTACTGTATAACTATCCAGTAAATTGATAAAAAAGTGTGATGTGTCATTATTTAGGAAATAACACAAGGTAAGTGTTGGCCAATTGCTGTCATATACACGGATTAAAAATACTTTATAAGGAGAAAAAAAAAAAGAATTGGTAGGAAGAGTAACTTTGCCAAACATCTCATCTAGTTGTCATTGATTATTTTCCTGTAAAAGTGTTTTATTTATACATGCAGTCTTTAATACATTGCAGTGTAACATAGAGTGCTGGTAGAAGAGAGAGAGAGAGAGAGAGAGAGAGAGAGAAAGTCTATGAGAACATGTTTATGGACAAAAGATAGCCTGTGTGCTGAGAGGAGAAAGCACATTAGAGCGTTATGCTAGCGAGACCGGTGACTCACTTAACCTGCTTAATTGCCAGTGAGTGCTTGAGTGTTCCATTAGCTTAGCCTAATGTGGTGTCTGTGCGGTAAACATCAGTCGCAGACACAAAAGCCATCTCTCAATCCTCAATCAAAACATATTTGCCACACCAATTAGCATAGCGCTCACTCTGAGCCGAGCGCTGGTTGACCACGCATTAGCACCTGTTAACGATTTTGCGGCTCGCGCAAACCTGACAGCATGTTTTGTATGCTAACACCAAACCTGTGAGAATTTAGACGTGCTTGTGAGTATTATTTATTCCGCGTATAAGTTGTTGAGACAATATAACAAACACCACGTCGTCTTGATGACTTGGCCGACAACAGATTGTCGTCTCGTGTCGTATTTTGGCGCTGAAGCTTTTTATCAAAAAATCTGACTCTAAACCTCAGGCATCTCCTCGGGCAAGCATTTCAATCAGAAAGCAAACAGGTTGAGAGCGGTCTGAAATGCAATGAAATGCTGACAAACAGATGGAGCGGGCGTGCCGGCGGAGGAATAATCTCCCACACGACTTCTTTCCTTGAGTGTGTGAATTTCAATTCTTTCTTTTCTCCACGCCACCTCAAACAGGTGCAGTGAATCGCCTGCCACCAGGACAATGATCCTGTCGCTTATTGCTTTTTCCGTGCAATAATAGACAAGCTCTGTGTCTGTGCATTTCTCTTTTTTTCTCTTTTTTTTTTCCCCGTTCAGTGTCTTCTTTCTTCCTCACTCCATTCATGCCTCATTTTGCATCCCTCATTGACTCCACTCCTATATTTCTCTAATAGACTATTTGATTTCCTTTCCCTATGAAATCTTGATCAATTCCCCCACCGATTATTGTTCTGGGACTCACTCTTTATGGTGACGGGCTCCGCTAACTGTTATTTCACTTTTAATGAGGCGATGCACCAAGACCACCACCTCTGTAACCGCTGATACCTACAGGACGTGTGTTTAGATGTGAAAATAAGAGATCGAGTAACTACAAAAACATTTTTACTTTTGTAGTCTTGTTTTTTACAAGGAGCGTTCAAGTCAAAGCAGGACTTTTGATCCTTTGCGTAGAAATTATGCGGGAGTTAAATTTGCTTTTATTTCTCTATATACAGTAATCCCCTGCTACATTAATGCACTCATCCCAGTGTTTTTACTAGTGCTTGGACACCATCAAGGTAGAATGTTTTCTCAGTATACTGGAGCCATGATCAGACTTTATGATTCACATTTGAAATGCTCGCCTCCCAAGAACTCCTTTAATGACCCAAACATGTGGAAATGGCTTGGCTCGAGGTCAGGACTGTACAGCAGATAACTACCAGCCGAGTTCCTGTAATGTGCAAGTGGTGTTGGTGGATGATTGTGTGTACAGTTCACACAGACAGATGCTCAAGTTGGTGACAAGTCATCCATCGATTTCCAAGTATCAGTCATTCCCCTCAATTGATTGCTTTTTCTTTGAACACAAAGGGGGGGTGAAAACTTTTGCTCTTGGCTATAAAGCTAAGTGTTCATATTGTAAGCTAAAGTGTAATATTGGTTTTGGTAAAATTCTGTAAATTCTATACATGTATACCACCATGTTCATGAGCATGTGTGACATTTATATACATTTTATATTTCTGTCTGACCGTTCATAGCGGCGTCAGTGTTTTTCACTAGCACACATGTGACCCGCTTCTGAAGGACAGGCTCATTGATTAAGTGAAGAAGCGATTTGCTCAGTGGTGATAATAGATCTGCTTTGCTCCTAGAGACCTCTGTTCTTTATGACAGCGGGGCTTAAAATAACCAGGCCATTTTCCCCCCAACAACAGCGGCAACACAATGAAGGGAGAGCTCATCAAAGCACGTGAAAAGGCTGAAGCAGAGGTGCAAACTCCTCCTCTCCTGCTGATAAAAGCCATGCGATTAGATTGATTACCAGAAAGACGGCTCGATCTGATAGCGTCGAGGATGAGGATGAGGGAGAGGGAGAGAGTAGGAAGGCAGAGTTTGTTGATGTGGGTCTGTCTGTCTGTGTGTGTGTGTGTGTGTGTGTGTGTGCATTGTTGGTTTTTCTGGGAAAGGTCACGTATCTGTCTTTTAATTGTGGACACTTTTTTGTTGTTGATGTGATAATTTCTGATGCTAATCTGAAATCTTACATTTTATACATTACTAAGCTCGCAGATTAGCTCGAAAAATATTAGCACCTTTTATTACAATGAGAAACCACGACTATGGAAAAAGATATTGCTACAAATTTGTTGTTTGATGGCAAATTTTTAAATGTTATGGTATAAAATTTGCTCCTTATAGAAATGTTAGCGTTTCTATAGTAACAAATAATCTACAGCTAACCATAAACTTTTTTCCCCCTTTAAATTTATTGTTAATATGTTCATCATCTGCGGGAATGACTGAATTTACATGTAGTTACTGTATTTTTGTAACCTTAAGGTATAAAACTACAAATGTAATATAAATCTACAACTTTTAAATTAATAATCACACAAACATAATAAATTTCCCAAAAACATGTGATTACTTTTGTGGGACGTTGTTACAATTTTGAAAGCTGACAGACTTCACCTTCCCGAAAACATAAATTCCAGCAAATGTAATTGCAATGGATTATTACATTAAAAGCTGCAGATCTGTAATATCGGCATATGAATGCCTGGCATACTGTAGCACCAGGGGTCCCAAAAATGTTAACAAGGACAGTAGCAAGAAAAAAAGGGAGGTACTTTCGTTTGTTTTTAAAGCAGCCTGTGCCAAGAGAAATCATAAACTAAGGTTAAGTGAGGTTTAATGTCTATTTATGTCATATTTTACTTAATTTACATGTCTTTTCTAAATGTTTTAACTGTTTTTATATGTAAAACTATGATTATCGTGTTGGAAATTGGTAGTAATGTTAATATTTTTGGGTGTCTGGAACGGATTAATTGCATTTACATTATTTCCTATGGAAAAATTAAGAACTTGCCTCCGGAACGGATTAAATTTGAATGCAGAGGTACTGCTGTATGTTTATGGTTTAATTCCTTTTGTGGACTGTTACTACATAGGCGAGTGTTACAATGCTTGTTACGGGAACGATGGTTTACATTGGATATAATGTTTAAAAAAAAAAAAACGAAATTAGCTAAATTGGTTTGTCAGTCATTGTTCAACAACAATACATTAAGTGTATCAATAAACAGATGAATAATATGTGTGTAATTTACTATCTATCTATCTAGAGGGAGACCTACAGTATGTATATAGTAATCGCTAGAAAATTCATCTTCCACTTGAATTGGAAGTGGGCAGTAAAAAAAAGTCAAAATGACATCATTTTTAAAATTTAAAACACGTTGTTGTTGGACCATTGTTCATATTTTGTTAGCAACAACCTAATAAGCTAACTTTCATGAATGATGTACTGCATTTCCTCAAAACTGCATATTGTTTGTTAGAGATTTAACAAGCAATAGCAAAAGGAAATTACTACCGTATAAATGATTTAAACATAACAAACTTTCAGTTATTTTGCTAGTTTGATGTCAGGGTTAGACGCAGCGAGTAATAATCCCATGTTTTTTTTGTTTGTTGTTTGTTTGTTTGTTTTTATTTTATTTTATTCTAAAGTTGGAAATACCAAGTTACAAGTTTTAGTTTAACACAGCGTGAGACTGAATTTTACACCCACAACCCGGAGGATATTCTGAAAAATAGGAATATTCATTCAATTAACTAAGTAGTGAGTCATGTGTTAGCGCGCTAATCAACACCCCAGGAAGTAGTGAATAAACACAGGGGAAAAGTTGTGACCTGTGAAGAATCTGTTTATGACATGCAGAAAGTGTGACTCTACTATCCGAGAGAGTGAAAATACATGTGTTTTAACAATTAAAAAAATAGCATTGTGCTGACGTGTTGCTGATTAGCACACAGCTAGCATGCTACATCGTTCCTTCAATCTGGGAATCACTGAGGCTCTGATTGACCTCTTCTTCATACAGATATGCTAATTAACTAACTCAAGTGCTGGAGAAGGAAGGACGTTCCCCAGTGAGCCACTACTATAGGACTGTGAACATTAGAGTGTGTGCGTGTGTGTGTGTGTCAGTGTGTCAGTGTGAGGTTTCTCGTACTGCTGAGTAGCGGCTGGTTGCGACGGTAGCAAGCAGGAAGTGAGCCAAGACGCTCCATCCTCTGGTTAAGTGTTCTGGAGAGGTGTCCGGTGTGCGTCACGCTGCCTACTGTCACACTGTTCAGATACACCGGTTCGACGAAATGACTGAGGAGCGCCCCCTGGAGGCCGAGCACATTCCACCTGCGTAAAAACAAAGAGACAGAGAGAGGGAGAGTCGATTGTTAAGCAATGCACTAGACATGTCCAACAACAACTTTCTTTTGTAACACTTTTCAACAGCTGGCGAAGTTTCCTGCTAACACACAATAGCAAACTTGGCTTTTGTACTGTACATAAACACACAATATAATAGTTATATTTCTTAACGCTAGCTAGAAGTAGAATAATACAGTAACTACGAGGGGTGTTCGAGTCAAACTGGGACTTGTGATGAAATTTCTGGTGAATGAAGGCAGAAAACAGATTTTTACAGAAGACCTAAACCACAGCACAGTGATGAGACACTTAGTCGGAGTAAAACATGTGGACGGTGCAAACGTTTTAAAAAAAGTCGTATGCTCGATGAATGCCGATTCCCAGCCGGGAAGTTCTGAGCCCACTGCAGACGTTTCCTGATCCTTGAAAATCGACGGACAATTTATCTCCAACTTGCATAGATCATACATACACTAATTCGGTGGTCCTCAAAGTGTGGGGCGCGCCCCACTAGTGGGGAATACAGACATGACAGGTGGGGTGCAATGAACGGGAGGAAATTAGTGGAAAATAATAGGAAAGTACCTATTCTAATTCATGCTTTTCTTTATTGATAATG
>JAQQZS010000033.1:31384217-31406180 GCA_030068045.1 Platyallabes tihoni | reverse complement strand
CAGGAACCATCATGGAGTTAGAAAGTGTTCTAAAACTTTTGAACGGTAGTATATATATATATATATATATATATATAGAGTGTAGAATCCGTTGCTCCAAGTAGGGCCCTTGATCAGAGGGGTTACAGAGGGATTTGGGATTCAGCCTTGTGTAAAAAGTTTTGTAACTCGTGTTAGCCATGAATAGAATGTCCCAGTGCTGTTACCGTCTATTAACATCACTTGTTGAAATCCTCTCATCCAATCATATTGCTCGGTTGAAACTAAGTGTCGTATGATTATAAACGTTAAACTGTTTTTAATGATTCAGCTTCAACAAGCACTTTATCTTTGTAGTGAATCTGAGAAAACATCTTTGGGAAAACCGTGAGGGAAAACACCTTAGATGGAACACTTGTCCATTACAAATCACACTTACATTCATGCACACGATAGGGGTAAGTCGGCCTAAACTGATTTTTTTCCTTTTTTGAAGGGGAGGTGGATGGAAGCCACGTGAAACCCGTGCAGATACAAGAACTCTGTATACAACTCTACAGAGACAATAGGTCAGGGTCAAACCCGACACCCTGGGTCTGGAGACCAATAAAGCAATTTACTGTTTCCAACAAAACAAGTCCACAAAAGGCAAGCGGTTTATCTGGTTAACTATTTTTTTTTTTCAACGAAAATGTCAGATAACCTGAGCTTTTAAAATGTTTTGAATTTAGGAGTACTTAGACTGTCTTAGCAAACAGAGGTCATTAGCAAAGCAAAACAGATTGTCCATGACATTTGAAACACACACACATACACCCACACACACACACACACATACAGATAGCTAGGCTCCAGTTTGAGGCAGCTGCATGAAATTATCACGGGTCTGCAGCAGCCGTGAGCGTGGCACTCGTACCGTCCGACTTGGCCAAATGGGAAACAAACTAATAAAAGACGTTTGTGTTTCCTTTTCAGTACAAACACTCGGCACACTGCAATGGAGGCGTTTAATACAACAACGCTTTCATGATCTGGTCCAGAGTTCCGTCGAGCCAATTACCTCTCGGCTTTTCTCACTGTAGCAGGAAACACAAAATGCACTCGTACCCTGGAAACCCAGACAATCGGACACCTTTGTTGTTCCATCAACGGATAGAAATTAGTCATTCAGTGTTTGTCCACATGCGTGATTCAGATAAAGAGGTGGCATTTTGTGGGACCCAGGACTCGTCACTTTATTATGCTTTCATCTTTCCAGTCTCTGTGATCCTAATGCTGGTGTTCCACCTCCAAAACGTCTAAATTACATGGAAACAAAAGACGACATGATGTTCCAAAACGTCACATAAGTCTCAAGTACATCAATCAGGTCGGGCTGCTGCAGTCTCGACTTTCATATGGAAACACCACGATAGTAAGGCCTTTAGCGTTTGCCTTTTTTGCGTTCCGAAAGGTCTACGCACTAGAGATGATTTAACCAACTTTGCAATGTAATCGATCTTTTGATGGTTTTCAGTTCTGACGCTCCAAACATATTTCTCAAAAATATGCCACTTCTTCTTTTGGAATTTATATGCAGCTGGTGCAATACCACCACCTACTGGATTGGAGGGTGACACAGAACATTTGGTGGAAAAGAATATTATTGCTCTATATGAGACGTGACATTTAAACAATCAACAATACAGCATTTCAATGCTTATTAGATACTTATTATTATTTTTTTTATTACAAGGGATGTTTAAGTCAAATCAGGACTTTTGATTGTGCAGAATAAGAGTAAAAACTCCCTTTATTTCTCTATATGATCCCTTGCTACACTATTGCACTTATCCCAAGTGCTTGGATACCATTAAGGTACTGAAAGTTATCTCAGTATGTTGGAACCATGATCAGACTGCTTGCTTCACATCTGAAACGCTGGCCTCCCAGGAACTCCTTTACACTTGGAAACAGCTTATAGCAAGGTCAGGACTGTACAGGGGATGTGACAATAACTTCCAACTGAGTTCCTGGGAGTTCCAGTTACAGATGCGCCTCTTCCACAAGTTGATGACAAGTTATCAAGGATCAAGGACTATTTATGGGAGTGACTACAGCGGGGTTTGAGCCACCTCGGCTGGGATTATCATTAACGGGCGTAGGGCGTTTGTTAAAATGTTTGCACCATTCAAATGTTTTACTGTGCTTGTTTTACATCTTCATTTCGGAGATTTTCATCACATGTCCCAGTTTGACTTGAAAACCCATCGTACTATAAAACCTGTAAGAAATACAGCTGCTTGAGATAAATTAAATAAACGATGGGGATTTTAAATAGAAAATTCAAACGTATCAACAATCTGACTACGATTTAGAGCTCTAATACACACCGCTTTAATAATAAAACTCTAACATTAAACGTTAGCAGGGATTTATTTCATACCTACTGTATAACCACAGCGATGGCGCTTATACTCTTAATCCTGATTGGTACGTTTTGAAAGCTCCTCCTACAGTCAGATTAAACACTCTGTGTGCTAACCACATGTGGAAACGAATCCTCTTAAAAAAAAAAATCAAACCTCAATATTTTTTCCCATTATTTCACTCAAAATGAACCACTTTGAAAACAACATTTTTTTTTTTTTGGTGCATTTGTAAAACTTTCAACCGCGCGTCTTCTCCACACAGAGGTAATTACAGGAGTGTTTCATCGGCGCCTATAAGCTGCCCAGCTGTCCACAGAAGACGAACTCAACCTCGCTTCTCTGATCCGCTCTCCAGAAATGTATTTTGTGCTTGAGTGAATTAGGTGATCATTTTTTTTTCTTTTTTTTTTTTATCTTGTCTGTGGCTTCCGGAGTCTGCTCCGAGGAAATTGGAGGGGGGAAAGAAGTTTAACATTTATCACATGCCGAGGTTAATCTCTTGAAATGTTGGGATTTTGTCGGAGGGAAAGTGGCAAATCCGTACCGCACTCCTGTGGAATTACAGTCACATTTCCGAGCATCTCTCTCTTTCTCTTTTTAGAGTTCTGGAAATTGCTGTAATTTCACCTTGCAACAGAAAATATATAATCTCCCATTAATAAGCAATAAACCATTTCAGAACCAATGGACAGGTGAAAATAGGCTTTCGGTGGCACCATCACTGTGTACAAACTGCATAGATCCGTGTGTGTGTGTGTGTGTGTGTGTGTGTGTTCCAGGTACTTAATAACACTGCGAAATGTAAAGTGCCATCATCATTATTTCTACTCATTCTCCTCGCACTACTCCCACCGTCTTTCCTGTGAGTGTGTACGAGGATGAGAAAGCCCTGTCTTCTGTGTACACATCCTTTTAACGGTCACTTGAGCCAGTTCAGACAAAATCTCTCTCTCTCACTCTCAAACGCTTCACTCAACCATTTCTTAAGAGCATTATACTCTTTGGGAAATAGCTTCTCGCTGCTATCCAAAAGCAGACCCAGACATCTGTGTGTGTGTGTGTGTGTGTGTGGGATAAGTTGAGCTCTATTCATTCCCGACTCCAAGCGACAGATATGAAGTAAAATGGAACAAACAGACTCGCAGTGAAAAACAGCTCAGTGCAGGTCTCACAGCTCGACACGAGCTCGATTGAGTCTGGGACACTGGGACCGCATGAATCAACAACTAATATCGAGTGCTATATGGACAGTCAAGTGCATCACCCAGCAAGTCCATCACCTGGACGAAGAGGGACTTGTTCCTTCCCAGAATTCCTCTAGTAAAAAACGTTAGTGCGCACCGTGCTCCGAAATTACAGCATCAGTTCCTAGACAATGCAGAACGGTGCCAGAAGAGGCTTTACGACTGATCCTGCTGCTAATCGAATCGAATTGGCTCGGCGGTCTACCACAGCTCTAACCGTCATGTATCCTCACTTCATACAGGGGTTTAGACAGAGCGATGATATTTTGTTTCGTGTTGCAGCATGCTCCTTAAGGAATGACATTTTATTTCATGCAAGTTATCTGCAGGAATAAAAATACGGAGCTTGATTTCATCACAACGACACAGTCTACAGTAAGTCTTCTGGCTAACAATCGGTACGCCTCAAATACCTTCATAATGCACCTTTTGTAAGAGCAATGATAATCCCAACAAACAAATTCTTCACTTGAATCTTGAGAAATTGCACTTACAAGCATTTCTTATTGACGAACTGACAGACAGACAAACTAATCAGTTCATCTACTTGTCAAAACGCTTTCCTTTTACATTAATGGCATTTAGTACATAGATGGATTTATCCAGTGTGACCTACAGAAGCTTTAAAAGTCTTTATAACAAAATAAACCATCGTACTGGTTAACTAAGTATGACAGGTGTTTAAATCGAACCAGGATTTGCAATGAAATGCAGCGTAAAAATGATTGACATTTACGGAAGTTTAGGTCAAGCCTTAATTCATCACATATACATTACTGCACAGTGAAATTCTTTCTTTGCATATCGCTGTGTAACTGGGGTCAGAGCGCCGGGTCAGCCACGATACAGCATCAGGGTTAAGGGCCTCGCTCAAGGGCCCAACAGTGGCAACCTGGTGGGGCTGGGGCTGTAAATAATCAGCGAGTGGAATGCCCTATCTTTGAACATCGACGGATAACTTGTGCAAGAGACGCATCTGTCTCGTTCCATTTCCATTTCATGTTTGGCTTATTAAAGGAGTTCTTGGGAGGCCTGAGTTTCAGACATGAGGCAGGCAGTCCGATCATGGCTCCGGCGTACTGAGAAAACTTTCTACCTTGATGGTGTCCAAACACTAGTGAAACACTGGGATAAGTGCATTAGTGTAGCAGGAGATTATATAGAACAATAAAGGGAGTTTTAACTCTCATAACTGTGTTCTGTTATTCCAAACAATCAAAAGTTCCTGTTTGACTCCAGTCAGTCATCGCTCATAAACAGCCAGTGACTCAGCATTTTGAACATCTAGGTCATGAATTCCATTCCATTCCACCACCTACAAGTAGAACAGTGTCTTGACGCATGCCTTCCTTGTACCCTGAGACATCAGACACGGCGGGACCAGTCGAGCGGCGCTCGGGGATCAGACCGAGCATGACATGAAAGAAGCGTGAAAGTAAGTGTGTGCTGGTCTGTTTCCTGTAGCATCTGCATTTTAAATCTGATGCAGAGAGCTACAGGAAACCCAGTGAGGGAGCAAAGCAATAGGGTGGTGTAGTAGAACTAGAAAAGTTTGAAACCAAGTCGTGCAGCTGCCGTCTGGAACAGCTCCAGAGGTCGGATTGCGCTCACCTGCCAGGAGCGAGTTGCAGTAGTCTCAAGATGACGAAGGATTGAACGAGCATCTGGGTATCCTCTGTGGATATGATTTACATGGAATGATGAAGCCATAAATATCCTATAAACATTCAACCACTGACAAGACAAACAGCTGGGGAGACAACGTGAGAAACGGACACAGAAAAAGACCTCTAGAGAGGAAATCAAATCCGTGGCGTAGATGGTGGATCCGGTGGCGTAGGTTCTACGTAGGTTGTTGATCTGAGGATCCAGGTTCGAGGGTGGGTTACGACACACCACACTACCCAGCCACTGCATGCAGTACATATCCATGGGTAAAAATAGGCTACCCGTGGATAGGCGGGGGCGGAAACTATTATTTCTTCCCTAATCGCTTCCTCATAATATTATTTTCGTTTTCAGATTAATCAGGGCGAGAGGAAGACAATATGCAAAAAACGCGACTGCGCCAAGTCGCGTCGCTGTTGTCCTCGTTAGGACGTAATTACATTAGCAGATGTAACGATGGTGTAAAGTAAAGCTTTATAAATGTTCACTTCTCCCTTTTTAATGAGTCATAAGGAATATTCCAGTCTTAAACGCCATTAGAGACAACATACATTCATTAAAGGCACACAGTCGGAGTGTGCTAATCGTATTAGCGTTATCACTGGCTACATTAACATGAACAATGTTTCTTTTCTTTAATATGACTGAGATCATTATGATTATAGATTCCAGCTTAAGTGTTTACATGGACGCTGATCTAATAGGATGTGTGTTTACATGCTTAAAGCATTTAATCAGGATCTTTTTTAGTTACGGTTCTTCTCACTGTGAAGCATTTAATCAGATGGAAACATAACTGAAGAAGAAGAAGATGAAGATGTTTTTTCCCCTTTAGCTTTGAGGTTAAGCTATTTACCATATATTGTAATAAATTCCACCTTCCACGCTATGATTGGTTGCAAGAATTCAGCCTCATTTGTGATTGGTTAAAGGATTTACTATGTATGAAATGTGAGTCGATCAGTGCTTCTTCCTCAGCCCGAGACGCAGTGAGTGAAAATGAACAGTGTGTGTGTAGAGTTTGGATTGTCGCCCTGTCCTTAATGGGTGTCCTTTGGGCACTCCTCCCACATGCAGGATAGGCACTTCCAAATTGCCTATAGTGTATGGGTGAGTGTGTGCTTGTGTGTCTTTCACTGGACTGGCACCCCATTAAGGGTATACCCTGGACTCATACCCAGAGTCCTCTGGGATCCCATGACACTCTACATCCATTCATTCATCATCTATAACGATTATCCCGAGTCGTGGGGGGGGTCTGGAGCCAATCCCAGGAGACTTGCGGCGGGGTACACCCTCGACAGGGTCCCTATTAGCCTAATCCTGTGAGAAGAAACTGGGAAACCTTGGAAACCTCACCAAGCATGGGGAGAACATGCAAGCTCCATGCACACAGACCTGAGGTGGGAGTCAAACTCAGACAAACCCAGACTGGAAGTGCAAGAGGACAGTGCTTAGCACTACACCACTGTGGTGGCTGTGATCCTGTATAGGATTAGCGGTATAGAAACTGAGTGAGTAAGTGAACAAGTTATTAAAGGTTTACACCTCTCATCCCCGTTGGAAATTCATTCCATTCAGGACGGATTCTGTCAGACAGATCAAACTATTGATTGTTGATTAGAGTCAGTGTTGCTTAATTTTGTCTTATTACCTTTAAAAGCGAAAGAAAATTAAAGATTGACTGCTAAGGATACAGCTGTTTACAGCTGCTATAACATACAGTAAGTGGCAACAGGAACCTTAAACATTGAAAGGTTTGGACACCCCTTATTACTCCATGGTATTTTCTGATGTGTATTTCTTTCTACACTGTAAAACAATACTGAAGGCGTCCAAGATACACAATAATCCATTTTGAACAGTTGATATTGAGATGTATAACTGCTACTTCTGCTCTGTAAATCCTTGATAACGGCTCTAATCTGAGGTGCTGTTTGTTAATTGGTGATTTCTGAGGCTGATGACTCTAAATGAACTTCTCCTCTGCAGCAGAGGTCAGTTTTGCTCTTGCTTTCCTGTGCAGGTCTTCATGAGAGACAGTTTCATCTTGATGGGTTTTGCAAATGCATTTGACATAATACTGTTCTTGCAAGAACTGTTCCTGAACGTTCATGTCTTAAAATAACACCTGATTGTTGTTGTTCATTCATTTATTCATTCATTCATTTATCAACTATAACTTTTTATCCTGAAATGAGGGTCGCGCAGGGGGGTTGGGGGGGGGTGGTGTCTGGAGCCTATCCCTAGAGACATTGGGCATGAGACGGGGTACACCCAGCCAATGCAACATGGGACACACACGTACTCACCTCACACACTCATTCACACACTATGGGCAAATTGGGAACGGCAAATAAATGTCTTTGGACTGTGGGAGGAAACCCACCAAGCATGGGCAAACCAACCCCGGGGCGAGATTCGAACCCCGATCCTGAAGGTGAAAGGCAACTAGGCCGTATCTTGTTGTTGTTGTTGTTGTTATGTAATCACAAAAAAAATCCAGTATTGTTCTAGAATGTAGAAAACAAACCCTAACCTGTGTCCAAACTTTTGACTGGTACAGTATAATTGTTAAAAAAAAAAAAAAAAAAGAAAAAGAAAGAATGATGTGTTGGTTATTAATCAATTACAAAATTTTAATCATTGTCTAATGGCCTGTGTTTAAGTAAGACAAGTAAAACGCTTCAGGGTGCTTCGGGGTTATTCCAGTGCTTCGCTTTAGGACACATCACACCACCTTGCTGTTGATTCATTTCCCATCGCAGCGTGACACGTCATGTTTTATTCCTTACACACAGTACACACGCTGAGTTCTCTCATTACAACATTTGTATCATCGTTCTTTTGTTTGGGGATTAGTGAACAGTACGAGTGGGGAAAAAAAACAGGGTGTTTTCTAGAATATTCCGGAAGCAGTCACACACACACACACACTCTTACACACACACTCTCTTACACACAGCCTCCACCCACCCTCATCAAGCTTTCCCTTTTAATTTCCCCGTTAATGAGGTTTATTAAATTACAAATGTACTTCACACGTTTTGACAAAAGCTGAAATTGGCACGGCTCTGCAGGGAAGGTTTTTTTTTTTTTTTTTTAATACAAATGTGGTTTGAGAGAGAGAGAGAAAACTGGAGGAAGCTGTAGAACCCGTAGAAGTCATTTGGCGTGACACGGCGTAACAGCGCGAAGGCTTAGCGGCGGAAAAACAGGGCTAATGCTGAGAGATAACTCACTAAATGAGTGTGATGTGACACAATTAATTACTCCGGTTTTATGATGTGTGCAAGTGTGTGTTAATGTGTGTGTGACAGGACCAGAGGGTATGCGCATGTGTGTATGTGTGTGTGTCTCTAAGAACTAGCGAGAAGCAGGAATAAGGGGTGTCGCTGCAAGTGACAAATGCTAACGCTGAAGCGTAGCTCTGACATGGAGCACACACACACACACACACACACACACACACACACACACACATAGACCCAGTCACTGGCTTCATAATAAGCTTGAGTAGAAAACATAATCTCAGAGATGGGAAATGGGGAATAGTGCAACAGTGAGACGAGACGCTTGCCAAGCCGCCGCAGATCCCACAGCAGGTATCCATGCCAGTTCATTCATGTCACAGTCGTTTTCTTCTGATTGGATACGAACTGACACACACGCACACACACTCAGCTAGTCGGTGCTCGCAGGATCATGATGGATAGATCTCTAAGTTCTCTTGACTGAATGAGGGTCAGGATGGACAGAGGAAGAGGAGAAAACCTTGCCATGCAATCCAGTCACACATCGTTAGAAGGTCTGAAGGTGTACGTGTTCATGTGTAAAAAAAAAAAAAAAAGGATTTAATACTTTACCAACACACACATATACACACACACAGACGCACACACATCCTTTCCTTCAAAAGCCTGCTGACGGCTGGAGTTCTGCTGACGGGCTGCAGGCAGACGTGCCACGTGCACAGCGAATGAAACATGTCTTCCTGTCAAGAGCCATACTCTGTAAATGGATGTCCCTGCAATCTTGCCATCAGCACCCTATTTCTTCTAAAAGCAAGAAAAAAAAATAGCAAAAAGGCAGATAAAAACTTCAGGAAAAAAAAAAAGAAGCTTGTATTATAAAGAGTTGCACATTATACAAGTTTGCATATACAGATTTCCTGGCAGGACATCAGGAGAGTGTTTACAGCACCGGCAATTCAGACACTTTATCTCAGGGTGATGGACAGCCTCAATCTTTCAGTCCTGTCCTCGTGATCGCTTATCAGAGACAGATTTCAATAACGTCGCAACTGAGTTTTCACATCCAGGATGTCGACGCCGGTCTTCATTTAACTCAACGATTTGCACCAGTTACTGAATACAGTGGAACCTCGGATTACGAGTAGCGTGGTTTACGAGTTTTCCGCAAAACGAGCAAAGATTTTTAATACATTTTGACTTGAAAAACGAGCATTGTCTTGGTTTATGTATTTATTTCCTTGGGCTGTAGAACAAATAATTTGAGTTTCCATTATTTCCTATGGGAAAATTAAATTTGGTTTACGAGTGTTTTGGAATACGAGCCCACTTCCGGAACGAATTATGCTCGTAATCCGAGGTTCCACTGGTTCAATCTCTTTCCAGAGTGCGCTTGATCCTGATGCGTCAAAAGGTTGTTGATTACGGGTGTTGATGTACACCGATCAGACATAATGCAAACTATTAAGCCCAGTATTCTGTAGGTTCCACTTAGGGAAAGCTCTGGTCCTTACACAAGACCTCTGGGGGTGTGCTGGGAGTCTGGCACCAGATGTCCCTGTTAACTTAAAACGTCAATCTGTCTTGTTCCAGCTAGCCGGTTAATTAGGTCTCTAAGTTAGCTAGTTAACTTTCTGTTAATTTATGCTGTAAATTTATGTTGCATGTAGCACCGTGGTCCTGGAGGATGTTGTTTCGTTTCACTGTGTGAATGGTTGAAGTGACTGCTTGACTTGACTTGAGATGGTTGGCAGTGGATCCTTTCGGTGGGGCGCCCATGGATCAGAACTTGTTTGCTCCTTTGGATTGGGATCTGGAGATTTTGGTAGCCAGGTTGGCGGCGTTGGGGTCTTTGACTGCTTGTCCCAATGCATAGTGAGCTGTGGTGAACTGGGTGTTCTGGTGCCTTTTTATCACCACCAGCATTTTGGCAATTCGAGCTAAGTTGGCGTTTTTTTGTGGGATTGGACTGGACGGCCTAGGCTTTGGTCCTCACGGGCATATGGGTGAGCCTTGGTTGCCCAGGATCTGCCTATTTAATGGTATATAGCTGATTGCAAAACATTAAGAATTAATATTGATTAAGTTAATGTTATGGTTGATCGGTATATATTAATTCTCATGTTCAATAATCATAAGAAATGACGGCATTTGGCACAGAGCTACCTCAGCCGGGGTCGTCATTCATGGACGTACGTCCTTCTTTAAAACAACTGCACCGTTCTAATGCTTGAGTGTGTCTTCACTCATGAGAAATTCCAGGTTTGATTTAAACGCCCCTACTTGGGTAAGGAGTCTCCAGTGTCAGAACTACAATCCAAGTGATGTTATCGCAGTTATCAAGGACGCCTAAATGTAGCTGCTGTACCGGAAGTGATCCGTTTTATTAAATGTGACTATTAATGGATAAAAAGTATAACATGTTGATATATTGTCATTGCTCTGCTCTAAGAAGAGGAGAGACTCTTCAGGTCATGCTGTCAGTTAAGCTTCATCCCATCACCCTGTCATTGATTATCTTTCTGCAACAGCACATGTTTAATTCCTTACATAAGAATTATCTTTAGTGTGTGTGTGAGTGTGTGAGTGTGTGTGTGAAAGAGAGCGAGCAACAGGGTGTCACACTGAAGGCAACAGAGAGGAAAAGCACTCTTGAGGGGCCTGAGTAGGCGCTCAGGCGGATCAGACGGAGAAACATGGCGGGAGAGAAAGAAGCCTCTCCGACTGCGTTATTGATCTCCGTTTTCGCAGGAGGCTTTCACCGAGACAAACACGATGGAAAAGCCCCAAAGGTGATCATTACTAGCGAACGCCACTGTCAGGAAACATTAGGGGAGAAACTGGGCTCGGCAACGAAACAGAAAGCGCGGGTCTGCGAAGGCTCTGCTGTCTTTCCTCAGGAGATCGCCTTCGAATCAATAGATGCTACTACGATTCTCGAATCAGCTGAAGACCAACAGATTGCACTTGAAAGAGAAAGCCTGAGTAGACATGCGCGTGATGAGAGCTGGTGCCCGGGTATACACTCGTCTTCACTATTGATCAGGTTTTAGACTGAATCCGTCCTGGAGATCAATGATATGACGACATGTAGTATGTCTGAAACTAATCCGACTGAATGAATCGTCATCTCTCTGTTAGACATCATCTTTTACTATGTCTCAGAGCTCCCCCAAAATGTGTGTGTGTGCTAATGCCAGAGACGAAATACTCTTACTCATTGTCTCGTGGGGGACCTGAAGTCTATCCCAGGAGACTTACAGTAGGGCATGAGGAGGGCTACACCCTGGACAGGGTGCCAATCCATCGCAGGACACACACATACTCATTCACACACTACGGGCAATTTGGCCTAATCAGCATGTCTTTGAACTGTGGGAGGAAACCGGAGAACCCGGAGGAAACCCAACCAAGCACAGGGAGAACATGCCCACAGAGACGGGAATCGAACCTGGACCCTGAAGGTGCAAGGCAACAAAGCTAACCACTAAGTCACTATAATTATAAAAACTACAATTATAGTGTTGGAAATTGGTAATATTTGTAATATTTTTGGGTTGCTGGAATGGATAATTCCCATTTACATTATTCGGGAACAGATTTTTCAGTTTTTTAAGCATTTCACTGCATATCGTACTGAGTATGACTGTGTATGTGACAAATTAAATTTGAATTTGAGATGTAATTCGTATGCCGAGGTACCACTGTAAAATATTTATTTTACTCATGCCATATAAAAATGCTGAAGTTTGGTTTGTACGTACCCGTAAGTTGAATTCCCGATCATGATTGATCGTCAAGTCTTCTATAAGGCCGAATACCATCACCTCCTATAGCAGTCCGTGCTACAGTTTAATCAGGGCCACGCAGTGCGGATGCATCACGTGAACGAACAGTGAAGATTTCAGTGAGATGATGTTCATTTAACATTTTTAGATGCAGCCTCAGCGGCAGAGCTTTGTCACAATCAGCATAAAGTTTTTAAAAGATTCTAAAGTTTGCCAAATGGGAACACATTCAGGACAGAAACGACTCCTGCAGTGGTTTGTGGTTTCTCAGGAACATGACAAGCTGTGTTTTTGTTTGTCTCGATTGAAAAGAGGAAAAAAAAAACAGATCTTAGCGAAGGTACGACTGGTTACAATCTTGAGATGATGACACCATCCTAGCAACGGTGGGTTCATTCGCTCCTCTTCATCTCCAGCGCTAGTCTGATCTGAAGCCTGATCTCGCCAGGCTGGCCGTATCTGATTGATGGTAAGCGCCTCAATTATGCACATGCCTGGCTAATCACATGGCAAGGAGTCCGGTCTGATATCGATTATCTTCCAGTTGAGAGGAGAAAAAAACGGGAAAAGAAATTGTGCTTAGATGTCTAGCCGAGTGCTTTCATTGCTGTCCTGCCTTTCTCTCTCTCTCTCTCTCTCTCTCTCTCTGGAATTAGGGACAGATTAAAGGAGGTCCTATTAGGGAAGAAGCAGGAGCCGTTGGCAGAGTGTTATTAGCAAGACCACTGCTTTGTCAAGTATCTGTCCTAGCGTGTTGTGTCTGTACAGGTAGGCATCTTTAATTTTTTTCTCTGAAATGGAGCATCACTCCACTAACAATCACCTGCTCCCTGCAGGATGAGCATTAATACCTTAATTTGATCACCATGCTGACCTCTGACCTTTGTGCAATTTTTTCTACGTACAGAGAATGAAAAAAAACTTTATCAGCGTCACACACTCATAGCTCTCGGCTATGTCGCATATTGTGTGTGAGCTCACAGACAATAGAGATTGGCTAGTCTCACTGTGATTAACATGAAAGGGAAAGTAATGTCATTCTGCATGCACAGTCAATTATGGTAGACCTGGGTACTCGTCCAAAGACGACTATTGTATTGTCAGGATTCAAGCCTCGCAAAACATTATAAAAAATGAGATATTGTGGCCTGAGATGGGTTTTAAATTATTTTTAAAAAGAGGGATTTTTTTTAGACATTACAAAGGCTAAATGACATCCTGATCACAAAATCACACAATTAGAGATGCCAAGGTCATTGCTGGGTACTCTGGACCACTGAGTATAAACACAGAAAAAAAGGAGAGAGAGAGAAAGAGAGTGAGAGAGGGAGACGGAGAGAGTTACATAGCCGCATGTCTAAGGTCACTAGGACTAAATGTAGCATGAAGTCTGCAGGGACTCACGACTAATGTGTCCAACCCTGTGTCCTTGTAAAGCACATTTTAACAAAAGAAATACATCGCTTCTCTCTCCTTGAGTAGAGAATTCTCATTTCTCTTCATCCCAGTGTGTATTTGACTTTCCACTTACCAAATTCCCACTTAGTCAGCAGTGCAAATAACACACTCGAACAGCTTAACAGGGTTAAACATCAGAAAGGCTTAGGTGGGACGTGATTACGCGTGAGGTTCAGGATGCTGCGTCGTCAACCGATTATGCAATTTAATAGATCTTTTGTTGTTCGTTTCATTTAATTGAATCATCAGGACAGTTTTCGATCCAGAATCGATTCACGCTTTTCAAAGTATTTAAACAAACTTACAAATGTTAAATGATCTTTGAAAAATATGGCATAGTTTTGGCAGAAAGTACAAACCACATGCATGCTTTGCAAGATACTCATATTTTGCAAGAGTATCTCTTTTTCTTCTTTTGAGTTTATGGGCTGTAAGTACTAGGGATGGGAATCACCAGGGACCTCCCGGTACGGTATCATATCACCTGGGTGAAAAAGTGAATTTTCAGATAGGATCATGTGACACCATTTTACATAATTCTTAATGCTTCTTATCTCCCGATCCGTGCTTTATTTTTTGCAAATATGCTACACATTTATATTTTTATCAGATAAAAAGAAACACATTTGCTGAATACAATTTCATGCCCTTTGATGTCTGTAGTGTTCATAACTTTTTTGAATTCAAATCTTCAACGATCTTAACTGTCATTCAGATGAAACTCGGCCAATTTAGATTCACATAAAAAGACATAAACCTGTAAAAGTGTATTAGTATAAAATGTAAAATTGTTGAGATATTGCAACATGATTTTGACATGGTTACAGACACCAACAATGATTGTTAAGCTTTTACCAAAAACCGGAATGCTTGAACTTTTGCTTTAAGCAATAATTTTTACAGGTGATATGCTTCTAGAAGCTTACACCAATTTATCAATACTCATAAAGAAATATGAATCATTTGCATTAAAAATAAAGCGAAACCGGAAAAATTTAAAAATTTCCATTTTTGGAGCACATATAAAATCATCTTTCCAAAACAGCTTCAGTTAAGCTTTAGTTATTCAACTTTGTTGAATAAACTTTAGAAGTAGCTTCTTTGGCACACACAATTTCTGTTAAAAAATCAGATTCTTAAAGTATCAAAGTATCACAATTTTATAAATATATCGATTTGAAACCTTTTTTCAGATTTTATTACTATTAGAGCACCCAACTATAATATTATACAGGAAAGTTAATAGATACATTTAAAAAATATATCTATTTAAAAAAATAGCGCAAATAGTCAATGTGGCAAATCTTGAATCATCCCCCCCCCCCTAGACACTAGACACTTTTAGTCCTTTTTCTCATTTCAGAACCTGTAAGAAATATCAGACAACAAACATTAGTGCTATTGAATCAGACTGAATTGAGTCGAATCAACAGTCTATTCATGATTCACGGATATAATAAGCTTCCCTGGAATCTTTCTGTCAAAAGCAACGCTTTTAACATTATTGATGACATTCTTCTTCATGCTAATCACATATTAGCTCAAGAAACACTGAAATATTCATACTTTTCTATCTTTATGTCTATAATTAGCTTTTAATGCACTAAGCAGAAGCAATAAGAAGCTTAATACACAAACACACACTCAAAAACGGCGATCTGGCACCGTGTCGTTTTTACATGCTGATATTATGTTGTTGTTTTTTTTAACTAAAATAAATGAAGTTTTTAATGTACATAATTACAATTTAAGTGGTTCAACTTAAACAAACCAATTTTTATCATTTAACGTTATTTATTTTCCCTTTAACTTACATATTTTACTCAAATAAAAATTCTGCCCTTGATTTACATATGTTGATACTTGAATTATTAATTTTTTTTCCAGTATATATACACACAAACTCATACACCTCACGCCAAGAAAACCTTTTCAGAAAGTCCAGAACTGCACAACCTTTATTCAAGTACGAAGCGCTATTCATCAACTTATTTGTGTCTTGCCTATTAAGCAAAATAACATTTTCAGCCTCTAAATGTTAATAATCACAAACGTCTGTAATTAATGTGCCCCATTTAGCGGAAGGACTGTTGACACAGAACAGAGCGTTTCTAGTTATTAAAACGGCTATTCGGCAAACGAGCGCTTGCCGAGTGTCCTTGCGAACGACGCGCCGCTCACAAAGCTGGTCTAATCACAGGCACTTCAAGGTAATTCACAGTGTCTGAAATGAAGCCCCTAATCCCTATTTCCTGTAAACTCTTGGCAAGTGCATTAGGGGCTTTGTGCTCCGGTGAGGCTACATTGATTAGACACTAAACTACTGAAGAGCATTGTGGGATGTTAGGACTAGACCAGATATTCTTTCTGTTATGTTTTCGGACATGACTAACGCTACATTTCTTTACCAAAAGATTTATATCAATCGACATATTCTAGTATTCTAGTATAAATATTCTATATTCTAGTATTAGTATTCTAGTATTAATACTCTAGAATTACTGGACATATTCTAGTATGTAATTTTTATACTAGAAACTCATTCACAGAATCCATTCCATAGAGCTGGACGTATCCTTCGTGACATCACCTTACCTCAGTTATCACAAGCTAGCTAGCTTAGCTTTAGCTTAGCTAAATTACTAAAGGGGCTAAAGTAAGTTTTTTATGCTAATTAGGGCTGTAAATATTACCACATGTAGAATTCATCTAGAAATTTTAATGTTATTATTATTTTTTTACACAAGTTAATAATATGATCAGGTGTGACCCTAATGGCTTCCCACAATCGCAGCAAGGTTACTTAGCCGTGTGTGAAAATGACATGTTTAGCGCAGATAATAAGATGACTTTAATAATAATAAAGGAGACATTACCAGGTGTACTGAACATCAAGTTTCATTATAAAAAGCTTCTAAATAGAAGTTTGGATAAAACCAAAGTTGTGTGCTCGAGCTACCTTCAAGAAGAATTATTTTTACAACAATACACTAGATATAAGTCGTAGGAGTGGTGAATTGGTGGCTCTAGCAGAAAAGGCTCTAGCTCTTTAATTGATTGATAGCAATAATGCTAACATGACTTTGCATTTAAATGAACTCAATCACTCTTGCCCTGCCCATTTTCCTGTATTTAATCCTACTGTATATTTCCTGGGGTAAGTTAAGCTACAATGATTCCAGTTAGCTCATTAGCTAAAGTGACACCAGCTAAACTAAAGTCTGACACCTGCAATGCAGCTGGAGGGGGTGGAGTTTCAAATCAGCCGCATCCCTAAGTTTGTATAATGTTATACCTTAATATTAATTTTATAACCAATATAAATATATAACTGATGAGGTACATAAAAAATCACCCCCTTAGCTATGGAGATCAAACTTTTCTGTTTTCTGTTTCTGTTGTAAAGTTGGACATTTTAACATGGAGGTCTATGCGCTGCGTCCGTCCAGGGTGTACCCTGCCTCATGCTTTTTATCTTTGCTTTGTTCTTCTTGTTCACCTTATGAGAGAAAAAAAGGAAAGGCTGGTATGGAGTTTGACCATTAACAGTACACCTGCTATGATGTAAGTTGTTTCATAGATAGTCCACAACATGTAACATGTACATGTAACTACAATCGGATAAAAGCCTTAGTGTAACATTTTGTTCTTTTGTTAATTAAAATAAATTAATTAATTAATTCTGTGATGGATTGGCACCCTGTCCAGGGTGTACCCTGCCTTGTGCCCGAGGGTCTCCTGGGATAGGCTCCAGGTCCCCCGCGACCCTGATCAAGGATAAAGCGGTATAGAAGATGAATGAATGAATGAAAAATAAATAAATTAATTAATAATTTAAAAATTATATTATATATATATAAATATATATAAATATATAATAATATAAATATATATACACAACTTTTTTTTCCACTCTTGGATTATTGGTCGATAACAGCACATTCTGTCGTTTTTATTCCTTACATATACAGGTAGCACCTTCATGTCACATACACACCTGAAAGAGGATCACAAGCAATACCAAAGTGACAGACTCAACAACACAAAGGCAAAGATAGTGACTTTAAAGATAGAACAGACTGCCGACTGTTCCCCGTTACCTCATGTGACTGAAGATTGTTTCTTCAACGATAACACAATCGCACTGCATTTAACATCTGAACCACAGCAAAATAAAGCCCTACTTAACAAATTAACCTGCACTTTACCTTAAAAAAAGATAAAAATAAATCCCGACAAATAAGTGTTTCCGTTTATGCATGCAGGCGCTGTGTGTGCGTGTGTTTGTGTGTGTGTGTGTGTGTATATGTATAACGCTAAAGTAAGAGGAGAAGAGGATTCAGTCCCCCCCTCCCTCTTCTTATCTTACACAGTAACTCTTCTTCCTCTCTTATTTGAGTTTCACACACACACATACACGGAAAGACTGTTTTATCGGAAAAATTAGCAGGGAACATCGCTAAAAAGTCTCGCGTGAGCACATACTAACGGAATCACTGCATGCACGGATGTTGATTATACCAGTAAGAGACACGCACCAACACCCAGAAGGGGAGACAATTACCCACAATTCCGCAGCGCAAGAGAGAGAAAAACCATCAGTTGTGATCACGTGATGCTTGGCATCAAAACAAGATGCGCATGCGTGATACATGATACTCGGTACTCGTAAACCAAGACTTGTTAATTTTCCAATTCAAAGTTTATTACAAATTTTTGCTCGTATTGCGGAACACTGGCAAACCGCGTTACTCACAATCTGAGGTTTCACTGTAATGTCATTCTTCATGTGCATTCTAGTTCACAAAAAGCCATGATTAAAAAACCACAAGCTTCACAGGCAGGACAAACCAATAGAGAAGATGTCTTCATTAGGGCTGTAGCTATCGAATATTTTAGTAATCGAGTATTCTACCAAAAATTTAATCGATTAATCGAGTAATCGGATAAAATGTACTTTTACTTAATTAAACAGCAATGTAAAATATATGAGAAACAAGGATTAATTGGTTTATTTTTTAGAAAAATCTACTTTTATTTTTTACATTTTTATAAAAAACAAACCTACGCAGTTTCGCGCCGTGGCCATCATGATTCATCGCGCGTTTTAGCACTGTGAGTACGTTTCCATCTTTCCATGTGAAAAATTAAACGTTTAAACAGAACGTCGGCGGGCAATCGCGGCAGCTCACGGTGCCTAATACCGCATCTCACCGTGAGTCAAACCGCATAGGTGAGAAGGGGTATTAGGCACCGTTAAACTTTTTTTTTTTTTTCGAGCGGAAAGATGGAAACGTAATCGCAGCGCCAAAACTCGCGGTGAATCATGATGAACCGTACTTACGGCCACTGCGCGAAACCGCGTAGGTGAGATAGGGTTATTAAAGTTGACTGAGATGAATTAATTAATTAACTAAAAGTTTCAAAATCTACATCTCGGGCATAACATAAGCCTTTACTGACAATTTCTGTCGTTTTCTCTTGCTGGTTTCTTCATCTTGGCTCGCTGATAATTTTATCGCTCCTTTCCATTTTGTAGCCCGCACCAGAACACTCCCTCAAATCAATACTGTACACAGTTAACTGTTTGCGTCTCCTTCCGCTTTGTGGGTGACGTAAGCGCTTCTTCTTCTTCGTCAGTGTTTACTTGCGGCTTGCATCCGGAAGCGCACTTTGTCAAAAGCGTGCCGTCAACAAATAATTGCGCAAAAACATAATGCAAGCTTTAAAAAATATTTATTTTTTTAATTAATTAAAAGAAGCTTCGAGGCAGAAGATTTTGCCTCGATAATTTTTTGTAATCGAATTACTCGAGGAATCGTTTCAGCCCTAGTCTTAATCAGTAATTTGATAATGAACCACACACACACACACACACACACACATACGCACCACATTAAAGCGTGTTGAAACATCTAACTTGATACAAAAGATCGTCTGAGTAGAGAAAAAGAGAAATCAAAGATGCCTGAAGCAGGAAAAGACTACAGGGAGAGAAGTAGAGAGGGGGATGGAGAGCAAAATAAAGTCCACTGAGTTCATCCATCACGCTGCTTGTTTCATGTGTGAAGAAAAAAAGGAGCAACAATTGGCAAAGCCAATATATATTTTTTTTCTTCAAAAATGTAGCTCGTAAAAAGATAAAAATAAAATAAAAAACGCACTTTGTTCCAAGAAACTCTAAGATCTATTCGCTGCCTGATAAAGTTCTTTGAACACATTTGTTTAAATTTCAAGAATGTTAAGCCGAATTAATCACTGTAGGATTTAAATATTTAAACCTCCCATGTTTTTATGGCTTCTTTTTATGTTTACAGGTCTCAGAGCTCCCCCAAAGTGTGTGTGTGTGTGTGTGTGTGTGTTAATGCCCCAGCTGAAATACCCCAGAGATAATGCCTTTTCTATACCTCACTCCTCCTCCCAATGCGCCTTTTTCATTGTCTATGTAAATGAGATACTGTTGAGCCACGCCCCTCGAGAAAACTGCAGAGCTGAGGAACAATCTTCTTATACTGTATGAGGTCACATTAGGGGGAAAATCTGATTGGCTTGTTTAAGCACCAGCCAATACAACAATGGAAAAAGTATAAAAAGCAGAGGATTTTTTTTTTTCTCATCTTTTTTTTATACTCAAACATTGGATATAATAAATAACCTTTATGTGGAAAATAGACATAACTAAGAAAGGCTTGTGAGCTTTTGGTTTGTTGAAAAAAATGTTTAGATGTAAGTGGAACAAGCAGATATGGATAAAGGCAGACATTACATCGCAAAACATGATGTGAGATAAAACTACCAAAAAACAACATATAATCCAACATGTTTGGACACCACTTCTAATTCTATGGTCGGTCCTGATTTTTATCTCAATGCTGAAGGCGTCCAAAATATACAATAATCTCCTTTGAACAGAAAATGTTTTGAACTCCCTGATATTAACAGACACTCTTTCTATTCAAGCTCTACCCCTTCACTCATTTTCAATATTCTGGTCAGCAACACATTTTGTACTGGTTAGCACTGTTCTCACTGTGGCCTTGCACCTCTAGGATCGAGAGTTCGAGTTGCAGATTCGGGTGTGTGTGCGTGGAGTTTGCATGTTCTCCCTGTCCGTGGGGGTTTCCTCCGGGTATGCCAGTTTCATCCCACAGCCCAAAGACATGCAGGTTAGGTGTGGGTGAGCATGATTGTGTGTGTGCTTGTGTGCACTCCAATGGATTGGTGCCACGTCCAGGGTGTACTCTGCCTTGTGCCCCGAGTCCCCTGACAGGTTCATGTACAAGCTCCTTTGCATCAATGTAAGAACAATGAAAAGGTTTACCAGATCGCAGCAGTCATGTTTTTTAAATTTTTTTTTATCATTTCGCCCAAAAAATCTTACAGAAGGAAAAGATAATGTTATGTTACACAAACCTGTAGATCCGTTTTAAAAAAATCCCAGCAGCCAACAGCTGAAATCAGTCATGCACACTGAGTAGTGTACGAGATGATATAATGAGTTAGATTAGCTTTCAAACTGACTCTGCAAGCGGCCCAAACTATGCAATCAATTCGGTGTCACTGTAAAGAGATTAATTACTGGCAATTACCAAGCAGTTGAGAGCAGAATGCCTTTGCCTGAGGCGAAGTCATGATTGCATACATAACTGGGTTTAGGAGTGTGTCCTCTAACCAACAGCTGATCTCCTCCAGCTAAAAAAAACAGCTAGTTTAAATATCTAGTCAAATATTGGCCTGGAAGATTTAGTGATATGTCTCATGACAAAATGATGTTCATTTGAATTTATCTGTAACTTGTTATTATTGTATCTTGTAATCACCCTGAACAATCCCAGATGCTCCATATGCTGGTTTATATGTAAGACTGTAAGGTTTAGAAATAATTTCTGTGTAAATTCAGTGCAGATCTTTAACCCAGAAGATGACAACACTTACTGTTGTGTTTTAATTGTGTAACATAATAAAAGCTTAAAAATGTACACCTCCAGTTTATTTTTATGATGATTTTCCCCCAAATTTGTCTCCCTAATTCAGTTATGTCTAATTCTCACCTCTTCAATTCGTACCAATCAGATAGGGTGTAGGCTCACAAATTCAAATTCAAATTTTATTTGTCACATACACAGTCATACACAGTACGAAATGCAGTGAAATGCTTAATACG
>JAQQZS010000033.1:31330092-31332567 GCA_030068045.1 Platyallabes tihoni | reverse complement strand
TGTGTGTGTGTGTGTGAGAGTGTGTGTGTGTGTGTGTGAGAGTGTGTGTGTGTGTGTGAGAGTGTGTGTGTGTGTGTAGGTACAAGGTCAGACACCTCCCAGAGACGCTAACGCTATTACTCTGTTGGTCAAAGCAGGCTACGAATGCTAAACAGGGTGAGAGGTAACTGCTAACTGTACTCATGCTAGTGCTTGTTACATAATGAGATGAGTAATGAAGTTCTTTGATCTCAGGATAAATCGCAAAAACATAACATAAATATTTATCGTTAAAAAAAAGAAAAAAAAAAAGAACTGCATTGTTTATTCACAACTATGATTCACGGCTATGTCAGTATATAGGGTATTAATGCACAACCTGAGCTTTTTGGATATCTGTGACCAGTTATCCTTTTCTAATATCATTTCTAAAAGGTTTAAAAGGTTCTCCGTCTTGTCAGTTTCAATCCTTAAAAAATGTACAGAGGGTTAATCGGACGATCACCCCACCAACTCATCGTGTTATTGAGACGTTTCAGTATGAAATCTGTTTTGTTCCCCTGGCTGAACTTTAAACAAAATTCAAGCAGCCACGTCTCAAAGAAGCCAGCAGGGCCTGTTAAGAGATAATGACTAATTATGCTAATTTGTAAAGTTGTGCTCTTTCCTTGGTCATTTTATCAGGTGGTTCCTCCATAGGGAGCACTAACCGTTTAATGTTAATAAGAGGGTTTTTAATTTTTTTTTTTTTTTTACCCCCACCACCTTGGACGAATGTCCAAAGGACTACGCCGTGTCCTAAATCGAGAGAAGGATTTCACAGTTAATCAGGGAAGTGGCCGCGCAAGTCAACGCTGCAGCTGCGGCGGGTGCCGCAGACGACCTTCATTAACCTTTTAAATGCCAGCGGCACCTCGCACAAAAAAACTCTTATCAACAAAAGCGCACGGAGAGGCAGGATTTTCAAACCTAAATGTAAGTATATCTGTTTTCCTTCCCTCACATGGTGCGAGAGATTGAACTGAATGTTACGCGAGATCTTCTACGTGAGGGGAGGACGTACGTCCGTATGAACGAAAGACAGAAATGTTGAATGTAGCCATAATACAATAAAGTGATTGTGCCTTGGTGAGCTGCAGGTCTGAATCAGAAACACCGAGACACAGAGGAAGCAGAGGCAGAAACTCCAAAGAGAAAACCAGGCACACACACACACACACACACACAGGTTTATGAGAACAGTCTAAACAGCATGACATGTCAAAATAAAGACACCAACCACAGCTTCACAATCATTTAGAATCCTGTGAGGTCTTTATATATTACTTTGATGATAGTGAGATGAGACAAAATACAGACCTTGACCTACATAGGTGCATTATTATTATTATTATTATTATTATTATTATTAAAACTATTAATTATGTAATTTTACCCCTTTCATCTAAGACATATTTTGAAGAAATGTCCGTCGGAGCTAGAAGATTAAGCCAGGCTTACCTCATGAGCGTATCCTTTCTAAAAAATTATTCTTTTGTTAAAAAACATAAGAACCTTTACTGTGTTCCAACTCAACACCCACCGGCATATTACGCCAAAATTACTACTAATTACTGTACTTGATCCTTATTATTTTTATTCCTCCGCTCTTTCTATACTCGACACTTCACAGTGATGACCAATGCCATGAGAATCAACTGAACTCTGCCCCGAAACAACCTCCAAATCCAGAGCATTACGTACATGATCCACATCCCTGCGTCACGGAAAGGAAGAAAAACACGACGTTTCTACAGCGTGACCACAAGCGGACGAGACAAGAGGATGATTTCGATGCTGACATAAGTGTGCAAAGCTGCAGTGAAGTGTGATTTTTTTAAATTGTGGATACACAGCCTTCTGTGTGATCCCGGAAAAAAAATATGCAATGCTCTCGTTTAAAACCTTTTCCTCAGGTCTTTTTATAAAACATAGGGATTGACATGAATCTTGGGATTAAAAGAGGTAATTTTTAACCCGTGACACAAAACACATTCTTTTTTATTTCCTCGCACTTTTGCCTTTCTTCTTTCATCTAGTCTTTTTCAGACCAGTCTGCTTTTTTTAAAGCGACCTTGAGTGTTAGAAAGGTGTTTATGTGTGTTGCAGAACAAATCAAGATCATGATATGCACAATGAGCTGTTTTTTGTCTGTTATATAGCATTGGCTCATTCTGTATACAGTATCTTGTTTTTTTGTTTTTTTCTTTAATTGCCTGATCTGACTGCTTTAAGCTCCAGTAATCTGTCTTTACACAATTTACGATTAAATGAAACGTGTGACGTTTTCCTGTGTACATTTTGTTTCGCTAGATTCCCTAAATGAACAATGCCACATCTATTATAATCAGACGTGGTGGGGAATCCCCTAAATCTGATTTGGGTTCACATAGATTGTAATGTTCTTCTAATCCGTTGCATTTTATGAGGATCAAGTGCATTAAATGCATGGCGTCA
>JAQQZS010000033.1:31312592-31325092 GCA_030068045.1 Platyallabes tihoni | reverse complement strand
ACTGTTTGAGTCACCACTGCCCCAGACTAGCAATGCACTCAAGATGGTAAAATTCCAAAGAATTATAGCACTGGTGTACAAAACTCTGTATATGCATAAATCAGTACACTGCGGATGGGTTAAGGCTTTGAGTAACTGATCAGAAGGTCAGCAGTTTGAACCCCAGTTCCATCAGGCTGCCACTGTTGGGACCTTGAGCAAGGCCATTAACCCTATCTACTCCAGGGGTGCTGTATTACATTCTGACCCAAGTTCCCTAACTGGGATATGCAAAGAATGAATTTCACTGTGCAGTAATGCATATGTGACAGATAAAGGTTAACTTAAACTTAATCTAAGGGTAAATTTGTGAAAGAGAGCTTTCACAAGCTCTCATTCAAATCCCAGTGAGTGTTATGAAGCCTGGAGCAAAACTCCTAAGTGACACAAACTCAACTGCTTATATTACTTTCTATCTCATCTCGAAGTCACTTTGGATTAAAGTGTCTGATGAAGAGAAATGTAAATGATACGAAAGCACCAAACATCCCAAGGGGAGGTGTGTCATGCACGTCAAACACGACAGAAAAAACGACTTGGCAGCAGACGTCATATAGATCAGCTCTACTGCAAACCTGAAACTGGAGCAGCAAACACACATGCTGTGAATCCACCACACTTTCTCTAACTTGGGCTGAAAGTTTGATAGCACTCTTATCTGCACACCAATTCATTTGTCTTCGTCTCATAGGGAAGTGCATAAATGCTTTATATAGAACTTCTAATACAGAATGTAGAACCCCCAGTCAACCATTCTAGGAAGATTTATCCAGTTAGTGTTAAAAGACTTAAGGGATATACTGTACCACTTACAATAGGTGCTTCATCAATCAACAGTGTTGTGTGGTTTGATGAAGCAGAATTGCTTTTGCTGCCCCAAAAAATTACTATTTTTCTACAACAACATGTCATGAAAAACTGGTCAATGATTGCTATTTGTTATTAAATGATATGTTGTGGTCTCCAATCTGTGTGGGTGGAGTGGGTTCCTCAGGGTACTCCAGTTTCCTCCTACAGTGGTGATTGGTTTCTCCAAATTGCCCATCAGACATGAATAGTTATGTGAGTGTGTGTGCTTGTGCAATGGAATTGGCAAAGTTGTTTTTTTTTTTCTAGTTGCTTTTTAAAATTCCTTGTCTAAAAATGCCACCATTTCAGAAGGAATAAATTATTCTACAGCACCAAGCGAAAACAACTTAGGAAATTACTGGAACTGAGTTAAGAACCCTTTAACACATTATCAAAACCTAGAAGGATAGTGCTGAGCCATCAATTTTGTGGCAGAAATGTAGTTGTAAAAAACATGATCACTTAAATGCTTGGTGAAGTTGCAGGGTTAAAAAAAAACAAAAAAACAAAAGTCAAAATCATGACTGTTTTTTAGTGAAAGTAAGAGCATTTCCATACTGTTTTTTAGTGAAAGTAAGAGCATTTCCATACACACATAATGTGATGAGAACTCACAGGATTGGGACTAAACAGACTCATCATTAAAAAAAAGCTTCAGTTTGCTAGGGAGCATGAAGACTGGACTTTGGAGTGATGGAAACAGGTCATGTGATCTGATAAGTCCAGATTGAGCCTATTCCAGAGCGATGGGCGTGTCAGGGTAAGAAGGGAACCGCATGAAGCGATGCACCCAACATACATAGTGGCCCACTGTACAGGCCTCTGGAGGCAGTGTTATATTTACATTCAGGCATTTGGTAGACGCCCTTATCCAGAGCGACTTACATTTTTATCTCATTCTGAGCAGTTGAGGGTTAAGGGGCTTGGTCAAGGGCCAAGAAAACTTCCGAACCGTAGTCCAATGTCTTAACCACTGAGCTACCCCTGCCCCAGTTGTATGATCTGGGGTTGCTTCAATTGCTCAGGTCTATGCTCAGCAGCGTGATGTGGCAATAAAATGAAGTCAGCTGACGACCTGAATGTACTGAATGACCAGATTATCACATCTATGGAATTTTTCTTACCTGATGGCACCTGATGGAGTATATTCCAGGACTCAGATTGTGAGTTTTCCTAAATGTTGAATAAACTTTTCCATGCTTTATTCATATTGTCCATACTGTATAACCATATCTTTTATATTACAGGCTTATAATATTGCTGTTCCAGAAAATTTATAAACACCTGACCAATCGGATTCAAGATTCTACAGAGCTATGGTATAAATACTGTAAGAAAGAAATACTGAAACAAATTCTGACTTAAATTACAGTACCTTTTGTCTACATCCTTGTAGTGTAAATGTTTTCGCACCACGATGCGTGTTCTTTATGTCTGCTTTGAGAAAGCTCCATTCTAAAGAGTAAAGCGGAGAACTCCTGCGATTCAAATCGACAGAACGCTGAACTGAAATAATTGTAAACATACAATCCACTGATGCTGACATTTTCCTAACAAAACAAAAGGTTATTTTTTTTCCTTGTCAAATATCATTAGGCTTCATCTGAAATATGAACACTACGACTACTCGGTGACATTTACAGAGGGGAAAAAAATAAGTAAGAAACATCAAAACCAAATGTACATTTGGAAACATGGCATATTTGCTGATGTCAGACAGCATAAGTCACTTTGGGGTGGCTATTTTATGGCAGGAACCTTTTCATGCAGGCTGTAGGGTGTGTGTGTGTCTGTGTGTGTGTGTGTGAGTCTAAGTGTGTGTGCAGGTGGTCTTGGATGTTGGACAGTCCTTTGGGACACTGCTTGCCCAAGGGCCACCCACAAATATCCATGTAAATTGAAGTTTAAGAGAAATCAATAGCGGTGACAAGTTGCCAATGCCACTATCAGGGGACAAAATGGTGCAGCGGGGTGAAACATCCGCGCCCGGATACTGCCACAGGGTGTGTGTGTGTGTGTGTTCCTCAGTGTCTGTGAGTGGCAATTGTCCAAATGTGCACTTTGGTGTGACTCCAACTGAATAAAAGAAAACGACAGAATGAGATAAATAAAATGCAGGAAGAAGAGCAAGAACAACAACAACACTGGTGCAATAAGAAAATGATTGAGTGAGGCTTAAAATAAAAGACAGAGAAAGATCTTAACTCCTTGGGGATTCAGTACTGATTCTGAATCATGTCTGAGGGGATTAGTAGTCATCAGGTTTGCTCTTTCTTTTAATATGACCGTGATGGAAAGTCAGGGTGAGTAGTACTGTATATGCCGATGAATAAAGATGAGCGATTATTACTTTAATCCATTTGTAGCTAATTATAACAGCAACTTTTGGTTTTACTTGCTTCCAGGGGAGTAGAAAATCACCAGTTTTCACCAAAGATTCAAGCTGTTGGAGGCAGCATTGCCACAGCAAGATTAGGGGCGGAGTTAATTCATTCTTCATTCATTCATTCTTCATTCTACACCCATAGACTAATACACATTCAGACAATTTTTTGCATGTGCATGACCGATCCACCTACTATCATGAACACATTAACTAATTTATTGGAGGGAGCAAAAGATCACAATGGAAACCCATGCAGAAACTTGGAGAAACATCTTAAACACTTTTCAGACTCTTACTCACTCCAGGGAGGAAATCTGATCAGTGCTTCGGTCTTGGTAATAAAGGTGAGTTTCAATATAATGGACTAATATTTACAATATACTGTATATAAAACAGACAATATTAAAAACCAGAAATAAATCTGTGTTTGTCCTATGGACACTGAAATCAAAGTAACTAAGCAACGACTCTAACTGAATAGCAAAGTTTGACTTGATACTGAATGCAACAATGCTTTGTACCTAATGCAATATTCATTCATTCATTTTCCACCACTTATCCTGTGTACTGTAAGTTCAGGGAACCTGGAGAATGTCCCAGGAGACTTTGGGACCAAGCTGTTGTACACCCAATTCATTGTAGGGAACACACATACAAAACAAAAAATTTGGAATTTCCAATTAGCCTAATCCACATGTTTTTGGACTGTGGGAAGAAACCAGAGTACCCAGAGAAAACCATCCAAGCACAGGGAGAACATGCAAACTCCATGCATCCAAGGCAGAAATTGAACCCTGGACCCTGGAGGTGCAAAGCCACAGTGCTAACCACTACACCACTGTGCCACCACCTCATGTAATTTATATTTTTAAAAGAATCTGAATAAAAAACATGATGTGTCTGCATTATGTTTCATTTTATACCAAAAAGGTACACTATTAAGGAGCAGGAGGAATGAGGACACAGGAGGCTAGATTTGTCCCAGAAAACAAAGTTAATTAGATTTCATCAGCCAGCCACAGGTGTAAACACTCACTCATTACCTGCTCATTGTCCATGACTATTCCCCTGCCTCAACCCCTGTGTTTATAACCACACCCCCATAGCTTTAGTAATAAAAAAGAAACATCTGACTGCTAGCTCTAACCAAACCTGAAGCTTCATATAATTTAATATGACTTCTTATGAGGTTGCAAGTGTGAGACCATGCTGGGGAAAATGCCTTGTAAACAAGAGAATTATGATTTTATGCCTTAGAAAATATTCTGATATGAAAAAAAAACCATATATGTATATTTTATTATTATTTTTTAAGTATAATTTTAGAAGCAGAGAAAAAGCTTTGGAAAAATGGGACAATCAAATAAATTAGTCTGTGTGCTTGAAAAATATGCCCTGATTTTATTGAACGGACGGTATAATTTGGTAAGTGTAGCAAATTATACCATAAAATTAGTGTATAAATAATTTTGATTAATCTGCTTTAGACTCACACCATTGCAACTTTGTTGATTTTTTTTTTTTAGTTAATCAGCAAGAAAGAAAATTTGTGCACATGCAAAATCGACAGTCCAAATGAAGCCATCTGTTATTTGCAATGAAGGAGGTGTGGCCTGTGAGTGTCAGTATCAAAGAATGAGAACTTGTGCAAGTAAAGGAGGTGTGGCATCTCTGTTTGTTTCTCCAGGTAAAAGAGGTGTGGTCTCTGTTTCTTTAAGTAAAAGAGGTGTGGCATCTCTGTCTGTTTCTTTAAGTAAAGGATGCGTGGCCTCTTGTTATTCTAGGTAAAATAAGTGTAGCCACTCTTGGAGGCTGTTCCTCCAAGAAAAAGAAGTATGATCTCTCTGTTTCTTTACGTAAAGGGAGTATGGTCTCTCTGACTGTTTCTTTAGATACGGGAGGTGTGGCCTCTCTGGATGTTACTCTAAATAATGGAGGCGTGGCCTCTCTGGCTGTTACTCTAAATAAAGGAGGTGTGGCCTCTCTGGATGTTACTTTAAATAAAGGAGGTGTGGCCTCTCTGGATGTTACTTTACATAAAGGAGGCGTGGCCTCTCTGGACGACAACATATTACAAGAACACAATAAATGACATTTTCATTTAATCAATAAATCCTTAGTATTATATAGGCTTGTAATCTGTAAAAAAAAATCTCTACATCTTTAATCAATTATTATTATTAATCGATAATTTATTTACAAGTTATACACGTTTCAATAGTATGTTTTATAATGGTTTTATATAATGTTTTATAATTTTGTAGAGGGAAGTTCCCTTTACCGACATTCAAATGGAGCAGGGAATAGGGAGCACCCTGTGAAGTGCACTTCGGAATGGAACGCAGCTCCAGTGTTGGTTCCAGTGAAGAAAGTGTGGCCTCTATCTCTGTTAGCTTCATCAAAATCGTTCTGATTTGTCTGTCAATCCATTAACAGATTGTGGCCTGATTGTGGCCTGTGGCCTGTCTGGTTGTCAGTATCACTTAAGGTGGTATGGACTCGTGTGCATCTGTGGTATCTGTGAAAGAAACATGGGCTCTGTGTCTGTCAGTTCCAAAGAAGAAGTGTGGCTTCAGGGAGTGTCATTATCACTGAAGGAGTTGTGGCTTATAGTATGAGTCTATCAGTTTCATTAAAAGACTTGGCCCATTTGTATCTTTCAGTTTCATTGAAGGAGGTGTGGCCTGTGTTTCTGTCAAGTAATGAAAAGTAAGCATCCTTTTAGTTGTCATATTAGTTCTTTAAACTGAACAGTTCCTAATTACATATATTACATTAAAGCAGTGCTACTTTATGTTTAAATTATACACTGAATATTGAAGTGTGCTTACAGAAAACAAATCACGATCTGCATCATGTCATCTATGGAAAGAAACTTCTGAAAACAGGCTGATAACACAAAGTCAATTTTTATCGTCGTCCTCTCCATACAGACATATCCAGCACTGTCAAATATTGAGTTATTGTCATAAGGTAGGTGTGAGGGTACAACCTGAAAAGTGTATTATTTTGGGTTTACAAAGGTATACAATTTTTAAAAAATTATAATCCACTGAAACATCAAATAACACCCTTGTTATTACAAATATAGAGACGTAATAAAATGCATTACTGTACACTCAAAAATAAAGATACCAAATTGCCCATTTTCTCCTTGCTGACGGTGTTCCATTAGTTTACACCTTAAGTACCAATTATGATGTATTCTACTAACACAACCACCCCTTAAAATCTACAGAAAAAAGTGTTAAGGCTCATTCCCAGGTATAAGATATTTGCTAAAGGTACCAAAGATGGTACCAATCTTGATGGTGTTACTCCAGCAACAAGGGAAATATACAGTATTTTTTGTACTTTTAGGATTTATACACAAAGTGGCAAATAGAAACATAAAAATATATTGCAATAATAACATGTACTGTATTTACAGTGTGATGCTTTTTCAGGGGTCTGAGCACCAAAGGAATTTTTTGGTGTCTGTAGTCCCAATGGTTTGTACTGAAGTACAAAACCACATTAAAAGTACAGAAAAGATTGGGAAAACATTCTGGTTTTTAAATTGGGTAAAACTGAAATCATTATCTCAGTTTATTTATGAAATCATTATCTCAGTTTATCCTTATCAATTAATTTCTTGCTTTCTGTTTCTTGCTGTGATGCCTTAGTGGTGTCAATGAATGATAATAGCAGCTAGTTAAACTAGAGAGATTGAAGAGATTTAACTAATTAGAGCAGATTTTAATTAATGATTTTCATATGAACTTATTTGTGACATGCTATCAATACACTGCATGCCTTCAAACTCTACTCTTCATTCTACTCTTCATTAGAAGACCCATCTAATCAGAACACCACATTTTCTGTGTAATTATGTCTACCGAGTACTTGAAGATGAATAAGTACTCAATAGGGCCTTGGTTTTTATGAAATAAATATGTTAGGAGGAAGGACCTGGGCACCTTTATTCATAATTAGCCACTCAACCATGGAAACTTATTACAGCAGCTATGCTGTTCAATCTAACTCTGACTTGACTTGGGTTCTGTCCAAACAAAAACCAACACAGGGCCCCCTACCATTTTCATGATGTCGCAACTTGGTTGTGTTTTGTGAAAGGTTTTTGTGTTTAATGTAATGTTTTTTTGCTTTTTGAATTGTTTGTGTTTTATGAAATGTGTTTTGTGAAATGGTTTTGTAAAATGTTATAATTTTGAAATTTGGTAATGTTTTGTGAAATGTTTTTGTGTTTTGTGAAACATTTTTATGCTGAAATTTTGTGTTATGTAAAACTTTTTTGTACTTGGGGAAACATTTTTGTATTTTGTAAAATGTTCTTGTGTTTTGTGAAATGTGGTTATGCTTTTTGAAGCATGGTTGTGGTTTGTAAAATGTTTTTGTGTCTTTATAAAATATGGTTGTGTTTATTGAAATGTTTTAAGAAATGTTTTTGTGTTATGTGAAATATTTGTATGTTTTGTAAAATGTTATGATTTTGAAATTTTGTAGTGTTTGGGGAAAGTTTTTGTGCTTTGTAAAAAGATTTTGTGTTTTGTAAAACCTTTTTTTGTATTTGGGGAAACATTTTTGTATTTTGTAAAATGTTCTTGTGTTCTGTGAATTGTGGTTATGCTTTTTGAGACATGATTGTGGTTTGTAAAATGGTTTTATGTTTTGAAAAATGTGGTTGTTTTTTGTGAAATGTTTTTTTCAGGGAATGTGGTTGTGTTCTGAAAAATGCTTTTGTGTCTTGTGAAATATGGGTGTGTTATAAAATTTTGTTGTGTTTCGTGAAATGTCACTGTGATTTAGGAAACGTTTTTGTGTTTTGTGAAATATGGTTGTGTTTCTTAAAATATAGTTTGTGTTTTGTGAAATGGTTTTGTGTTGTGGAAGATGTGATTGTGTTTTAAGAAATTACGTCGAGTTTTGTACGTCGGAGCACAATCGTTATAAATTGCCCGTCATTACGAGTCATTGCCAAATAATTTCTTTAGTACTCTCAGCAGTAAAAGTAATAGCTGACCAAAAATCATAGTAACAACAAACTAAAGGACATTTTCATCTTTAGTTCCAACAAGCCATGAATTGAAACATACACAGCTTTTTAACCTCATACTGTTTTATTTATTATTTCTACAGCAAACTTGTGAACATCTGTCCTGTTGTCTTTTTCTAATGTTGTTGATTTTCAAGAATGTTTGTAATATATTTCCTTTTTTTCCCCCACAAGACCATGCATTAAAAAGTGTCTTCTTTTTTTATTTCCTCAGTTGTAATACAGGTTGATGATTGATTTTGTGTTCTTGTGATGTAACCTCTGCTGACTGTAATGCACAGAGTAAGCCTCAGACATTGTCCGAGATGTCGAAGTGCACCATTACAGACGATGCAACGCTTCTGAGGACATTTCTGAGTTATGAGTTATGTCATAACATCTGGAAGACAAGCTTTCAGTGAGTGCACTTACCATGTAAGCTGATGATGGGGGAAAAATTTAGGGAATGAAACCGAACAGGCCTTTACAACTACAAATCATTTCAGGACAGCTTTTAGGGTTCATTCCTTATCATCCAACAGTTGTTTTTTTCTGCTTTCGGCAGCTACTCAGAACGCATTTACTTTGACACCTCAGGGTACCCCTTCATCATTTCCTTATTCTGGAGCTCTCAGAGCTCTATACCGTCTCTCCTCACGCTTTGTCTTGCCATCTCGCCTGTCATTACTAGTCCCTGTTGCACGCTCGATGATTTTCTCAGAAAACCATTGGACTGTATTTAACTGTATTTATGCGTCCTGAACTGCTAAATGTCATTACACATGGATTTGAATAGTTTTATAGTTTTTTTATTATGATTTTATTACCAAAAACATGCACATCTCAGGGAAATACAGTCCAATTGAAGTAGTTCATAACAACACAGTGCCTTATGAATTATAAAAGATATCATAACCTCTGAGCTATGCATTTTCACTATGCTGTTAATGTGATGCATCATTTTGTCTTGGCTGCTACTCGAATGTAGCACCGTGAATATGGTCTTGTTTTTCATGACAGATCTATTATGTTTAATGATATGATCATTTCGCTTTCTTCCGAGTGGGCCTGGAGGACCATTTATTTAACACAGCGCCCTGGAGGAATGAAACTCATTCCACTTGTGCGTTTGCATGAGTGTGTGTGTGTGAGTGTGTGTGTGTGTGTGAGAGAGAGAGAGTGAGAAGAGGTTGAAGGGACATAGGAACTCTTTCATTGTAAACATATTGCAATAAACTGTAATACAATTTCAATCACTCCTCACCATCACAGGTATAATGTATCTATTTGCAGATGCTTCGAGAGTCACTCGATTGGAACCCATTAACCAAATGACACATAATTAATATGGAAAGAAGAGCAACGACTGCATTTAGGTGACACTTTTATTTATATGTTCCACAGTAGTGTGGTGCAACCCTCAATGTGCCCGGTTATTATTTGGGGGTAAGTATTAGAGACCACAAACAGACAGACACAGAGGCCACACTTCCTTCACTTCCGGCACTTGGACCAAAAGGCATAGAAGCTATACCCTCTTCATTGGACTGAAAGAGTCAGAACTCTGGTTCCCAAATTGACCATAGTGTGCGAATACGCATGTGAATGTTGATCGGCGGTCCTACCACGGTCATAAAATGGGAATAAATACAGTGGTCAGCATTGGCCTCCACAGTGCCTAGTTGGACTACAGAGGTTCCTAGATCTGCTTAAATAAGTGCATACAAATACAAATAACTATAGACATAGAGAATACACTTCTTTTTCTTGGACAAACAGACAGAAAGGCCATGCCTCCTTTACTTGGAGAAACAGACAGAGAGGCCACGCCTCCTTTACATACTTGGAGAAACAGCCAGAGAGGCCACACCTTCTTTACTTGGAGAAACTGACAGAAAGGCCATGCCTTCTTTGGAAAAACAGACAGAGGACACACCTCCTTTGGAGATAAGCAATTCGCATTCTGTTTTAGATATTGAACATTTATAATAGGAGAACTCTACTCTTGTGAATTACATAATAATAATAATAATAATAATAATAATAATGAAAACACATGATTAGATTTGGTTAGGCCTCTTCTATAATCTTTATATTTAATACATGTAAAAGAAAATTGAGAATTTGAATACTAATTTATAGGTAATTTTTATTTACACTGTAGCCATTAATAAACTGTATCCATTACAGTATATATCCAACTGTAGCCATTAATAGTTTGCATTAGATTTAGAAAAAGACTCTGAGGAGGTTCTCAAAGTTAGAGCAATGGCTTCTGTTTCTTAGAAACTCTTCTAACTGTCAGTTTGAGTTAACATTTGGTCTACTTGTAACCGGATTATTTAATAGAATTAATTAATTATTTTTTTTTTATTGAATATTAAATTATATACACAAACAAACAAATGCAATACTTCAGGAGTTGGAAAAGAAACAAAATAAATAATAAGCAAATTAAAAAAATTAATGGTTAATGGTTACAGCTTCAACAAATCTTTCACAAAATCTGTAGCAGATATCCAGGCATTAATTGTTTGAGATGTAGTTTTATAAAATCCGGCTGTGGCAGCTTCCTAAAATGTAAATATCTAAACGATAGGAATCTCAGACAGACAACAAGTGGATATGTCATTCAAACCAACCACTTCCTTATCATCTACACCACTTTATCCTGTATACAGGGTTATGGGGGGGTCTAAAGCCTATCCCAAGAGATTTTGGGCACGAGGCAGGCTACACCCTGGACGGGGTGCCAATCCATCACAGAGCACACACACACTATGGGCAATTTGGGAGCACCAGTGCATGTTTTTGAACTGTGGGAGGAAACCCACAAAATCTGGAGAGAATAGGCAAACTCCATGCACACAGACCCAAGGCAGGAATCGAACCCTGACCCTGGAGGTGTGAGACCACAGTGTTAACCACTAAGCCACCATGCCGCCTTCGTTTAAACCTGCCTTTCAAAAAGTCTTTTTGGAGACGGAAAATACTGCCATTAATATACTCTCTGACTGTAAACTAAGTGTTATGTCAGAATCGTCTACTAACAAAAGTAAACATGGGCATATAGGACTATCAACTGTTAAAAGTATGGAAAGAATATTGACCACACAGTGCCAGAATGTATGTTATTGTAAGTATCAGTGTATTTAATTTTATTTTTTTTATGATGATGATGGAAACTTAAATCATTTGGCTGCCATCATCCAAAAAGCTTTGTACAAGCATTTGAAAGAGGTTACTACCCTGTGAGCTACACAAAACCTAACCAGTGTGTGTATTTACTCTTGCTTTACCCTTCTTCACAACCTACCAACGACTGGTCACTGCTGGCACTACTTGTGATGAGTGCCATGACTTCTCCTCATATTGTTCACCATACACAGATATTTTAAAGGTCCCTATAAATGATCAGCCACTTTACGGGGAACATTTTTCTGTGTAGCCACCTGCGACAGACTTATTTCCCCATTAGGACGGGTTCTTAGTAGAGAAGAAATATCCGAAAAATCCACCTAACTAATTAAAAAAACTATTTTCTGGGATATTGTTCTTTTTGAGTAGTTGGTACTGAATGTTGGTTACTTTTCCCAGGTGTAGGGTCCCTTAACTGCAAATACTGAAAACTTGTGTGTGTGTGTGTGTGTGTGTGTGTGTGTGTTTGTGTGCGCGTAGATATTGACTTTTAAGCTTTCTGCAAAGGATTAAGCTGATGCACCTTATCTCCTGCTCAGCCCCCTCTCATGGTGCTTGCAAGAGACCTTCAGATCTGCCTTCATCTCCCCTCCACAGACATTTCACTCCACACACACACACACACACACACACACCCACACACCCACACACTCTACAAACACATTTACTCCCACCTTCACTCAGCAAAAGCCCAATCTCTAAGCCACGTCTGTCTGCCCCTGTGAGGCTTTATCACTTTCGGTTCTGGGATTGGTGTGAGGACAGACGAGGCTCAGGCTCAGGTGAGTACAGAGATGTGTGAGATGTGGAGCCTCCTGCTTTTTGAATATCACTTATATTTCCTCCCTTTCGTCTGTTGCTAACAAGAGTTCAATTCAAGGCTATCCCCTAATCCATGGAAATAATAATAATAATAATGGAGTTTGCATGTTCTCCCCGTGCTTGGTGGGTTTCCTCCGGGTACTCCGGTTTCCTCCCACAGTCCAAAGATAT